>SZWC01000358.1:342969-370808 GCA_023375785.1 Penium margaritaceum | reverse complement strand
GGGGGGGGGGGGTGGTGGCTCCAACCGTGGGGGTGGCCGTGGTGGGGGCAAAGGGTATGGGGGTGGCCGGGGTGGCAAGTTCACCTCCAGCTCCACTACTGTCACAGAGGTCACCTGCTAGAACTGCGGCGTCACCGGCAACTCTGCGCCCAAGTGTCATGCTGAGGGTAGCAAGACAAATCTGATGCAACTTCTCTGGCCTCATTTGGTTGTGTGTAGGCTATGCTAGGGTTGGGTTAGTGCCGGCGGCCATGAACAAAAAACCCAAGTCCTTGATCGAGACAGACAAGAGCTCAATCGGGTGAGTCTCGCTAGTTGAGACCCACCCGGTGGGCCGGCGAGCAAGGCTCACCGGCGCACAAACAAGGAGCGAGGGCGAATTGCCCTCGTGCTCCACAAAAGGACTGGCTAGCCCGCGCCCTGCCCTGCACACAGAAACACGAAGCAGGTCCAGAGTTCTGCCAAGGACTAATCTAGGTGTGGGTCACGAAGTGCAAGTCTAACCTAGAAGTCTACAAAGGACAAACACAGGTCTTGTAAGTCCAAGAGATGTGAAGAATTTTGTGAGTAAGCCGGCTGCTAGGTGATGAATAGGGGCCATTCCAACAGGATGGAGGCGACCACTCGTGCGGGGCGGAAGGGTCGCGAGTCATCACGGTGCGTCGCCTCCACTCCCTCCGTCGGCATGCCCTGCGCACTCAAGACCACCCATGAAGAGAAGTATATACAATGAGAGATTAACACGCCCCCTTGGACGGGAGTATGGCGGGCATGCAGCCAAGATGTTGAAGTTGGAGGAGAAGGGAAGAGGAAGGAAGAGCCTTGGTAAGGAAGTCAGCCAGCTGAGCCTGACCGCTGTTGGCACGCACTTCGACTGTCCCTGCCTCCACTGCTTCTCGAACAAAGTGATGGTCGACGGTTGTGTGCTTTGTGTGTGGATGAAACACACCATCATTTGCTGCAATGCGGCGGGCTGCTGAGCTGTCGCTATGCACAGGCACAGCGGATGTGTGCACGCCCAATTCCTCAAGCAAACGTGCAAGCTAGATCCCCTCACATGCTGCTTCACTCAGTGCCATGTATTCTGCCTCAGCCACGCTGCGTGCCACGCATGAATGTTTTGCACTACGTCACGACACTGCAGTCCCCCACACATGAAACACATATCCACCCAACTGCGAGCTGTGGGATCACGGGCATGGTCACTGTCACAGTACCCTTCGAGAGGTGGATCAGTGGTTGGGGCAAACACTAGACCAAGGGCAGTTGTGTCAAGCACACAACGCAGCAGTTTCAGCAGTGCTTTCTGATGTGTGCTGCGTGGCTGCTGGCTGAACTGCGCGAGCGCATTGACAGCACAGGCAATGTCCACACGTGTAGTGGAAGCGAGGCATGAGAGATTGCCAGTGATTTGTCTGTAGAGTGTGGGATCAGTTTCTGGACCGTAGTCAGTGGTGTGTGCATCCAGTAGGTGTGCATACACATCAGAGCTCATGGGTGTGTGCTGTTGCGGAAGATGCTGTACTAAGTGCCGGAAGCGTTCTGTGAGGTGAGCAAGAAAACGACCTTGATGAAGGGTCAAGGTGCGTGCAGTACGGTCACGAGTAATGGTCATGCCTAGAAAGTTTCGTGCCTCACCCAGGTCGGTCATCTTGTAGTGTGCTGTGAGCAGTGCTTTGGCTTGTTCAATGAGCGCAAGAGAGGAAGACAGAATCAGGAGATCATCCACATACACCAGTAACGCCACAGGGACACCGCAGTCCCAGCGCAAAAACAGTGATGGATCAGAGATGCTTTGTATGAACCCACCACTCTCTAGTGTCCTGTGTATCCCTTTGTTCCAACACCTCGGGGCTTGTTTCAGGCCATACAAGGCCTTCAACAGCAGCCACACCCTGTCTGTCCCGTCCTGAAAACCATCTGGCTGTTTCACATACAGTTCTTCCTCCAGTGATCCATTGAGGAAGGCGTTCATGACATCCATCTGATGAATGTCCCAGTCCTCACGTGCGGCTACTGCTTGGAGTGCACGGCTGGTTCTGTGCTTTCCCACAGGTGCATATGTGTCCGTGAAGTCCTGTCCAGGAATTTGATGAAAACCTTTTGCCACAAGCCGGGCCTTATGCTTCTCAATCAGTCCCTTGAGGTTTCTTTACAGTTTAAAACCCACTTGACATCAATGGCCTTGTGGCCAGGTGGCAGGGGCACCAGCTCGAATACCTCATGTTCTAGGAGTGCATTCAGTTCAGCTGCCATTGCCTTTTCCCATGCAGCCGCGTCTGGATGCCCCCTTGCCTCAGTCAGGGTCAGTGGTTCAGTGACACTGTGGTCCACGGGTGCGGTGCCAACTGTGTGATAGAATTGCTTGTAGTCTACTCTGGGGAGAGCACGCAAGGAACGGCGCACTGGTTCAGGTGATGGTGGTTTTGGGCTTTCAGTCTCAGTGGGAGGGACAAGAGGCCTGAGCCCTGGAGGTGCCTGTGTGGCACTTGACTCTGTGCTAGCTAAGTCTGTGGAGGAAAGCAGATCCTTTGGCACAAGAGTGACTGTTTCTCTCTCTGGTGTTGTGCGTGCTGTCTGACCACTAGCTTGTGATGGGTGTGACATGAAGACAGGCACACTCACATACTCCGGGTAATGGTCTCTTGTGGGTAGAGACGGAGCATGGCGCAGTGTGTGGAACGCCTTGTAGGACATGTGTTCCAAGAAGGATGCATCACGACTTTCAACAAAGCAGTGATTTGTGGGGTCCCAAAATCGCCATGCCTTTGAGGCATGGGACACCCCCACAAAGACGCACCAATGTCCACGTGGGCTCAGTTTGTTTTGTCGCTGTGGTGGCACAAACCAGACACATGCCATCATGCCCCACACCCTGGCCGGCCTCAGATCGGTCTTCTCTTTGAACCAACGTTCCCACGGTGTGACTGTTTTGGGCAGTGGGCCTTGGGGAATACGATTCCATACCCAGGTGACATCTCACCGCCTCCTCCCAAAACTCAAATGACAGCCCGGACTCAATCAGTAGTGTATGTAGTGCATCACCAAGGGTTCTGTACCATCGCTTCGCCACACCATTTTGTTCTGGAGTGTAGGGAGCCGTTGTCTGGTGTTCAATTCCTCTCCCTTTCAGTTCTGCTGTCAGTGTACCAAGAAATTCCCCTCCCCGGTCAGTCCGAAGCTTGAGGAGTGAGCAGCCTGTCTGTCGGTCGGCAAGCAAAATCCACTCAGTGATTGCACGCTGGGCATCGGCCTTTGTTTTGAGCAGAAATGCCCAGCGAAAACGACTGTAGCCATCGGTGAGTGTCAAAACGTACAATGATGCATACTAGACTGAGGGCACTAGCATTGGTCCTGCAAGATCTGTATGCACCAGTGCAAGAGGCCTCTTGGTCTCACTGTTCGATCTAGGAAAACCTTGTCTGTGTGCTTTCCCTTCGTGGCAGTCCAGGCATGTGTTGGATTTGAGGCCGTGTGGGCAATCATGGGGGTGAAGACCGTGTGCTGGTGTGTGTTTCAGCAGTGCAGTAATTGTTTCTGTATTGAGATGTGCAAGACGATGATGCATGAGATCTCTGTGTTTTGCATCAGTGCTTGTGACAATGTGTGCTTGGGGTCGTTTCACTTGTGAGTGGACATAAGGAAACAGGGTAAGTTTGTACAACATGTCTTTGTGCAGCGGCCCATCAACCAGCAAGTCGCCAGACGCATCGAAGAGCATACAACGCTGCCTTTGTGTCAGTGCTGTCACATTTGCATGTTGGTCTAGTTGCCCCCCGGACAGCAGATTGACTTTCAGTCGCGACACATACAAGACACTTGTGAGCCACAGTACCCCACCCGGTGCCTGGAGAGCAACTTCCCCCATTCCCTCAACAGGTAGCACTTCCTCTGACCCAGTCTTCACGCCCTCCACATAAGGTGTGGCATGCAGTGTAACAAACAGCGAATGATGTGGGGACATATGATGTGATGTGGCAGTGTCAAACAACCACTCACGCATGGGAAGTGAGTGTGAGGTGGTGATGTGCGTGTGCCCCAACTTCTGACCTGATGGCTGAGGGATGGAAGTCGGTTCCGGTGCGTGCAGCTCCATGGGGGCACTCCACCCAGATCCTGGTGGTAGTGCTAGTGGCTGCTGTGGCTCAGTTGTCTTGACGTACACCCTCTGCGCCCATGCTGGGACTAGTGCGGGTGCGCTGATGTACGGGGGCATGTAGAAGGGTCCCTGATACGGAGGCGGCGTTGGTGGGTACATGATAGGCTGCAGCTACGGTGGGCCAAAGGTGGCAGCCCCAAAGGGCGCCGGCGCCCGAGGACCTGCTACAGGTTGTGTCTTCCATGCTAGTGGGTGCAGATGCTGACCAGGGTGGGGGAGCAGCGCAGGCGGCTGTCCCACAGCTGAGCGTGCGTGCTGCGGGGATGGTGTCATGATCCGCTGAAGGGCCAGAGAGGCGTGCCAGTAATGACCCGGCTGCTTGCAGTAGTTGCAGGTGCGGTTCCCTGCTCCGTGGCCGCGCCCGCGTCCACCGCCCCCTTGTCCGCCTCGTCCTCCTCCGCCACCATGACCACTTCTGCTTCCTCCACTCGGGTGATGGTGCGAAGGTAGGGGAGTGCCTCCTCCCTGGTACACAAAAGCACTTGTTGCTGCACCCTCGTCTTTGCGTGCCTCGCCTTTCAGGATATCCTCATAACTACACAGCTCCTCAAACACCTCTGCCAGGTCAATGTTCTTCATGTCAGCGAATTTCAACTTCCAAAGTAGGCCACGCCAAAAATCCTTGTACGGCTCTCCAAGGTGAAGGAGGACCGGATCCAACCACTCAAGAATGGTGCAGGAGGCGCTGAGTCCTAGGATGCGCCGGCGAAGGTCCATGGCAGCATCCCAGTACTCGAAAATTGGTGCGCCTGGCTTGGGACGAAGGTTGCGGAGCTTGTCGTGCAGGGAGATAATGAGAGCCATCCCCTGCTCTTCGTTTCGCGTGGCAAGGTGTCGCCACGTGTCGTAGGGTCTTGGGTCTCCACTACGAGGGTTCTCGGGATCTTCTCCTTTGCCCTCAATGTGAAAGTGGCGTATGGAGTATTGCTGGTCCTCAAGGAGGGCACGGACCAGGGCCTTGAAGAATCTCAAGAGCACCCGTGCATCGATGTTGTCCGGCGGTGGAGCAAGGTAATAGTCCTGAAGACCATGCTTCGCCGCCGAAGAAAGGAAAACATCCTTCCACAACAGAAAGTCACGCGCCCCGAGCAGTGGCGGCGTTAAATCCTTGTGAGACAGGACCTTACTGACGTTGCCCCACGTGATTGCCATGGAGGTGGCGCCAGCGGCGGCACCGGCGTTTGCGCCGACCCCTTCTGGTGCGGATGCTGCTGCGCTCATGGCGCCCTTTGGACAAGGGGAAGGCTAGGAGGTTGACTGAAGCACTGCTAACTACCCACTGCTGCCGAGGAATATTTCGGCAGCAATTCGCCGGGCCCAAATTGGGCCCAGATTTCTGCCACGAGCGCTAAGCTCGATAGGACCTGCCTGTCTTGATCTCTAGGGGCTTGCGTGGCTTGCCCTGACCTGCAAGACACCCGCTTAGGGCCTCGAGACCCTGCTGTCACCGTATGGGTGGCGACGTTGCTTGGGCTCGCTTGTTCTTGCCCTCTTTGCCCCTTTGCATCCGTCCCCTCTCTTCCGCCGCCTCCACACTCGGTGCGTGGCCTAGGGGGGCGCGTTTGATGCTCCTAGAGGCTTGCGCGGCCTGCTGTCACAGCAGCCGCGCGGATCTAGTGGCGCGTGCCACTCGGCCACCCACGTTTTTGCTCGTCGCTGGCGTGGTTCGTCTCCGTCTGCCATCTAACCTTGCTCTGAAACCTTGAGGGTAGCAAGACGAATCCAACGCAACTTCTCCGGCCTCATTTGGTTGTGTGTAGGCTATGCTAGGGTTGGGTTAGTACCGGCGGCCATGAAAGAAAACCCAAGTCCTTGATCGAGACAGACAAGAGCTTGATCAGGTGAGTCTTGCTAGTCGAGACCCACCCGGTGGGCTGGCGAGCGAGGCTCGCTGGCGCACGAACAAGGAGCGAGAGCGAATTGCCCTCGTGGGCAATTCGCTCTCGCTCTCGGCGCGGGCTAGCGCGGGCTAGCCCGCGCCCTGCCCTGCACACAGAAACACGAAGCAGGTCCAGATTTCTGCCAAGGACTAATCTAGGTGTGGGTGACGAAGTGCAAGTCTAACCTAGAAGTCTACAAAGGACAAAAATAGGTCTTATAAGTCCAAGAGATGTGAAGACCTTTGTGAGTAAACCGGCTGCTAGGTGATGAATAGGGGCCATGCCAACAGGATGGAGGCGACCACTCGTGCGGGGCGGAAGGGTCGCGAGCCGTCACGGTGCGTCGCCTCCACTCCCTCCGTCGGCATGCCCTACGCACTCACGACCACCCATGAACAGAAGTATATACAATGAGATTTTAACACCTGCTCCCTGCGACGATTCTCGTGTGGCCTCCTCCATGCGTGCCCATTGGGCACGTACGGGAGTCACCTCCTCTTCTGCAATTGCAGCAGTGGCAGTCACATCCTCTTCCTCCTCCTCTTCTGCCTCGGCCCTCACCACGACATATGCTCCACTTCCAGCCACCTACCAGCCCATGGGGCTAGATCCTCCCACCGACCGGTCCTCCCTACCACGGTCCTCCCTCTGCCCACTACTCTGCACCCTCCTGGACGCGTGACAATGGCCACCTGTCTGACCGCTCTTCTGACAGCTCCTCTGACTGCTCCTCTGACCGCCGTGATGACGAGCGTGTTCTTGAGCGGCGCCTCACTGAACTTCTCCACCTTCATTCTCAGGGAGGTGAGAGTGTGAGTGGACTGTGTCTTGTGTCTGTCTGTGAGTTTGACGCCAGTCTTCATGTTGCTGCGCCTGGTGGTGTACAAGGGGAACTGCCTGGTGCTTGTGATTGGATTGAAGAATGGTTGTCTCACACATTTCCCACTGGCCTTGGTGCATCCTCCTCTCACTCTCTTCGTGGCACTTTCGCTGTCTGTCTTGTTCACCCCACTACTCGTACGTCCAGTGGCCTCTGGATCATTAACTCTAGGGTCACACATCACATGACCTCCTGTCGCTCCTCCTTTGTTTCCCTTGGTCCTGTCGGCTCTGTTTGCTCTGTTCGCACTGGCTCTGGCCAACTTCTTCCTGTGCATGGCGTCGGTGTCGTTCCCTTTGTTGGCCCCGGTCTATCTCACGGACGTGCTATATGTTCCCGACCTTGAGGTCAGCCTGCTCTCTGTGACCACCCTTGATGACCAGGGCATGGACTTCTTGTCCAGCCGCGGCCTTGCATCCATCTCCCTCCACTCATCTGGCCACATTGTTCTGCGTGGAATGCGCTGTGATTGTCTGTTTTGTGTGCCACTCTCTCTTCCCTCATCTTCCACTACCTCTGCTCTTGTTCATGTGGTACCCTCTCTGTCTTCTGCCCATGTCAATCTCCTTCATTGCTGCCTTTGTCACATTCACACTACCGCCATTAAGCGCCTTCTCTGCCTTCAACCTGCTGCAGGCTTGGATCCTGCCACCTTTGCACCGCCTTGCTCCATTAACTGTCTTGACTATGTCAGTGGTAAGATGCATCACTCTCTGTTTTCCACCTCCGAGTCCCGCTCCTCCCACCCTCTTGACCTTGTTCATGCCAATATCATGGGTCCCTTGCCTCATGAATTCCTTGGTGGTCTTGGTCTCTACATCCTCTGCTTGACTGATGACTGTTCCTGGTACAGTTGGATCTTTGCTCTCTGTGACAAGAGTGAGGTTGCTGACGTCCTTGAAATGTGGCTTCCTCAAGCCGAGCGCGCTTGTCCTCATTTCCTGCGTGTCTTTCACAGTGACCAGAGAGGTGAGTTTGTCGCCCCTACCTCTCGCTACCTCGAGTCTCGTGGGGTTCGTCTTGAGCTCACGGCCCCTATACCCCTCAGCAAAACTGGGTGTCCGAACGTTGTAACCGCACCCTTGCTGATGGGGTGCGCTCCCTCCTTTCTGCCTCCGGTCAGTCCCCTCTTTTTGCTTTTCAGGGCATGTCTTACATGACATGGGTCTGGAATCGAGTCCTTCATGGTCACCTTCCCCACACCATCACTCCCTTTGAATGCTAGACTGGTCAGCGCGCTGACCTCCATCTTGCTCGTGTCTGGGGGTGTCTTGCCTCTGTCTGGCTACCCATTCATCACCGGGATGGCAAGCTTTTCCCCCGTGGCCGCCTCTGTGTCTTCCTTGGTGTCTCTCCCTTCTCCAAGGCTTAGCGCTTCTGGGATCCATCGCACAGTCGTGTCATTGAGTCTCGAGATGCTCTGTTCTTTGAGCACCTATTTGAACGTGATGCTCCTCACTTCAGCGGGTCCCTCTCTCTGCCCCCTCGGGGTGGGGGTAGTTCCCTCCCATCTGGGGTATCTTCTCTCCCCTCTGTGCGTCCTTCGGTTCCCACTTCCGCCTCCTCGCCTTCTCTTCTGTCCAACACTGAGCTGTCCGGGTCCCCTGCTCCCATGGATTCTCCCTCATCCTCTACTTCTGCACCTTCCAGCTTCTCTGTCCTTCCTACTTGGGACCCCCCCTCGGTCACTGAGTCCGCCTCATCACAAGTGTCTTCAGCTCGCCTTGAGCAGTCTGTCCCATCTGCCTCGTCTGCGCCTGCGGCAGCTGCTGTTCACCTCGTCTCTCTCGCTGCTGTTCCCTCTCCTGTGCACTCCTCCTCCGTGCAGTCAATTCCCCCTGTCTCACCCTACACACGTGGAGGTCGCCTGAGGGCTCTTCCCCCACAGTCTCACCCTGTGGTCTCTGGTGACCCTGGCCTCTGTGCCCTTGGCCTCATGACTTTTGGCCTGTCCACTACTACCTCTGTCGTCAACCCCAGCGCAGCCCTTGGCTACTCTCTTGCTGAACAATAGTTCCACTCCGCTCTCTCGTCATCTGTAGCTGGGGATATTGCCTCCTCCTTTGCTGCTGCAGGTTTCTCTCACCTTCTGCCCGAACCACTGACTGTGCAGGCAACACATGTAGCCACTGACTCCTCTCTGTGGGAGCAAGCCATGAAGGCTGAACTTGATGTTTTGTTAGAGCATCGTGTATACGAGGCGGTGGATCTACCACCTGGCCGCAAGGTTGTTGCGGCCAAGTGGGTATACCACCACAAACTGAATCCAGACAACACTGTTGAGCGGTAAAAAGCACGCCTCATGACAAAGGGATTCTCCCGGATTCCTGGAGTGGAATTTGGTGAGGCATTTGCACTAGTTGGTCGCTATACAACCGCCAGAGCATTACTTAGCTTAGTCACTCACCATGACTGGGAACTGGAGCAAATGGATGTCAACAATGCCTTTCTGCACGGCTCGTTGGATGAGGAGATCTACATGGTGCAGCTGCCCAATTTCTCGGATGGGAGAAACCGTGTGTGGCGGCTGTACAAAGCCCTCTATGGGCTCAAGCAGTCCCCACGCTGCTGGAACCAAGAGATCACAATAACTCTGGAAAAAGGGGGCTTTAGAAGGAGTCGAGTAGATCCTGCACTATTCCTCAGCTCCCCCACGAAGCCGTTAGTTGCCATCCTGGTCTAGGAAAGACCTGCTCATTGCATCTCCTAACCCCTCTACCGTCTTAGCTGCTAAATCCATTCTGCAGGCAGTCTACAAGATGAAGGACCTCCGTCCAGCCCGTGTCTTTGTGGGCATGGAGCTGGAGCGTAACCGCGCACGTTACACTCTGCACGTATATTAGGATGCGTACGTCCGCAGCCTGGGGGAGCGCTTCAGTCCCCTTCTTGCTGCCATTCCCACTACATCTACATCCATGACCCCCATGGGCCAGTTGCTATTGAAGGCCCTGGACATCTCAAAGCTGGGAGAGACAGTGGATGTGACTGACTACATCCGAGTCATTGGCTCACTGATGTACCTTGCCACCACCACACATGCTGATGTTGCCTTTGCTGTCAGCTTTATGTCCTAGTTCTCTTAGTGTCCACGCGAGCGGCATCTTGAGGCTGTCTTGCAAGTCGTCCGCTATGCACTCTCCACACTGCGTGTCGTTCTCTACTTTTGTGCACAACCCTCCCTCCTAGTTGATGGCTTCAATGACAGTGACTGGGCACATGACTCTGATGCACGCAGTCGAACGGGGTACATTTTCATGGTGGGTGGGACAGCTGTCTCTTGGAAGAGTGGCAAACAAGGCTGCATTGCCCGTAGTACAGCTGAGGCAGAGTATGTTACTCTTGGCGCAGGTGCGTGTGAGGCCGTCTGGCTGTGTCGCCTGCTGCAGCACTTACGTTTTCTCATTCGTTGCATCACTCTGTGTTGTGACAATCGAAGCATGAAGGCCATTGCCAAGAACAGTGGCATGCATCACTTCCGCACCAAGCACATCAATGTTGAGCACCATTTTGTTCGTCAGTGTATTGCCGCTGGCATTGTCCAGGTTACCTGGGTGGACACACGTTCTCAGAGAGCAGACTTCCTCACCGAAGCACTCAGTCGCAATGTTTTCAAAAGTGTTGTTCATGCTGTTGGCCTCATCTGTCCCCATGACCCAGGTGGAGTGCCTCTATGTGCCTTACGTGTCTCTGTTCATCTCATACTTCTGAAACTTCATGTGTGTGGGGTGTTTGCCTGCGGGTCATGGGGGAGTGTTCAAGTTTGTTAGCCACTCACATCTCTATGCCCTCTTGTCTCCTCCTCCATGCACACACATGTACAGATTAACTGACATGGCCTCACCTGGAAAGACGTCAAGCGAGCCTACCACAATGTGCATCTGTGGCGACTTGACCCAAGTGCTTCACCCAGGAGTGCCTTCTAGCACATGCATGGTCATGACCTAATTCTCCATCCCTTATGTGGGAGATCCTAGGATACGTACATTCTTACTGCCGTGCCTTGCGTCGTTCTTGCTTGCCTTGAGTGTTTTCTAGGGGAGCTGCATTTCCCGGGTGCTGATCCTTAGGGGGCCACCGTGCCGGGTTCGCTCGTGCATTGGTGAGTAGCCACTGCACGGATTAACTCCAAGCAGTCGGGCTCGACCCCCGGGTGGCGGTGTGTGCTTTCTCGAGTGTCTTGCTCGCAACGAGTGCACGCTTACCGGTTGCTAAGTCTCGCTCCCTCACCTCTCACACTCTTGTTTTGGTTTGCCTGGGTTTTGAAAGGCAGGTGGTTCCCACATCAATGGCGTTCCATGTGTGCATCTGTGCCTTGGTTCTATCTCATAGACATGTGCGCTAGGAAGCTACCTAGTAACTACACCAAATCCTGCAAATCCCCCCAAACCAACGACAAACCCCATAGTTTACATGGGGCTTTGGCATGGTCATCGCGAGATCGCAGGGGGATTTTGCCGCAAAACTCCTCCTGCGAGCTCGCAACGACCGGCGAAGCTTGTAGTTAGAAAACATGTCAAATGTGATGCATACATGAAATATACATTAGCCATGCCCGTTTCTGCTTGCACGATGAAAAACATGGACACCGTTGTCATGTTGTTTTCGACTATGGACAGCGCGGTCTTTTCGTCTTCGACTCTAGACACCGCCGTCAGTTCGTTTCTTACTATGGACATCGCAGCTTTATCTGGCAAAACGATGGGTATATCACTACTCCGTCCAACTGCAATGTATCCATAGGAGGATATGACAAATTTAAACAGTTCGATCGGTATGGCCGATCAGGATCGTGTCGTATATTCTTTCTTAAAGTTGATAGTCCCTCAACAATGGGGAGTATTATGAGCTGATCCATTGTTGAAGAACAGCCAATGGTGGTTTTCTATGGGCATGGTGGAACGATTTGTAAATGAAGGAATGAAAGAACTTTTCAAAAAGAAAGATTATAGGTCCTCAACAGCTCATGTCACACGTGACAGGGATGATGTGGGGCCCGTTTTGCAGGATTCGCGATGTCTAGGAGCACAAGCCTTGGACATCTGCTTGTCACGTTTAGTCATGAGCGGATGTCCAAAGTGGGTATTAGATTCAGCACGTAAAAATTGGGTAAAGGGTGCTGTTTTTCTTGCTTTGGACAAAGAGCGCACGGATTAAGATGTGTGGGGAGAACATAAGGGACCTGCCAAAAAGTGGGCATACTAGTCTTCTTCTCCCACGACTAGATTATACGTAAATAAATATTTCAACCGTGGGTAACCTGCGCATAACATTTTCAAATGGTGGGTAAAAAGGAATCCCCCATTAGAAAATTGACCCATTTCCTGGCAGATAGGGTTTTCTTGGTGAGCCCTGCCAGATGGCCGACAACCCAAAAACCCGGCATCGTCCGTTTTGCCTGAAAACTGGACCATACCATAATGCTGATGCTCCGAACGCAGTCGTGCGGTCAGAATCAGCTAGAAAAACAACAGTACAGAGTTATGGCTGTCCAAACACAGGCAACGCCTGCACTAGTCCCTGGTGACAATAGTGCCACGCTAACATGAGACTTGGAGCCTAAGCAGAGTACGACATTGCAGACGCAATAGCATAGTCAGATCCAGCACTGGACGCATGCAGATAGCATCTGCAAACAGTGACTGCTAGCGGCCTGACCACCAAGGAGGCCCCACCGAGAAGGCCTACCGATGGAGCTGAGCACGTTACCGGAGGGAGGAGGTTCCAACGAACTGCAAGTAGGCCTCAGCGTGCGTCAGCTCCATCGGAAGACACTCCAGTAGCGTCGAGTCTTGGCGTCAGTCATCTACACACCGATGTATGCAAGTCAAGAGGACGCAACAGAGCACAATGAGAGATGCGCAAAAACCAACTCTCCCCCATGACTCACACGCGTCGTGCACATGGACAGGCAGAGACACCTTCAACAGACAGACTCCCCCATGGCATGTAGAGATGACGCAGGTAGGGACAAAGAGGACAACTCACGGATGCACGCCGACCAAACTCACAGCTTTCTTGAACGAGTCGCGCTTCAGTGCCTTGGTCAAGAAGTCAGCCAGCTATCGTGCTCTCTCAAACCACACAATGCTGACGCTGCCGTCATGTAACAACAAATGCACATAGTGATACTCAACGTTGATGTGCTTTGTACGTGTGTGATGCATGCCGTCATTGTCGGTGATGGCCATGGCATCCTCATTGTCACAATGCAACGTGATGGATGCGATGGGCTCACGCAACTCGGACAACAGATGACGCAACCACACGCTCTCACACACGCCTGAGCCAAGGGCCACGTACTCAGCCTCAGAAGTGCTACGTGTAATGCATCCATGCTTGCCACTACGCCAGGACACAGCTGTGCCGCCAATCAGAAAGATCCAGTCTGTGCAGCTCTTACCGTCCGGACTGCCGGTGTAGTCACTTCCGTTGTAGCCCACCGCGACAACGGACGACTCACGGCGGAACATGGAACCTCGCTGAGGAGTCGAGATGACATAGCGCAGTACTCAGATTGCGGCATCAAAGTGGAGGTTGACGGAAAACGCGATGTCTGGGCGCATCATCGTTGCCGAGAACATCAATAACTCGATGACCTGCAGATACGTGACCACATCAACTGGCTCCCCCACAACGGCTGGATCAGGGTTCTTCAGCTTCACCTGGCCATCAGGTGACATGGGTGAAGATACGCTCGGCATGAGGGACAGGACCTCAGCAAAGCAAGTGCACAGAGTCTGTACATAGACATCCTGGTGGACGTGCAAGATGCCCTGGGAGCGATCATGCTCGAGCTCCATACCCAGGAAGACTTAGGCAGACCCGAGATCCTTGATCTAGTAGGCGATGTGCAGCAAATCCTTGACACGCTGGTTGGCAACCATGTTTGGCGATGCAATATTGAGATCATCGATGTAGACAAGGACAGTGGCGAAGGTCCGGCCTTGCGGGCTGACGAACAGTGCAAGATCAGTAGTGCTGCAGAGGAGGCCGCCGCGGAGGAGCGTGCTCGTAATCTCCTGGTTCCAGCACTGAGGCGACTGCTTCAGACCATAGAGGATCTTCCGCAGCCGCCAGACTCTCCGAATGCCATCGTCGAAGCCTACGCATTGTACCATGTAGAGCTCCTCACCCTCTAGCAAGGCATGGAGGAAAGTGTTACTCACATCCATCTGATGCATCTCCCATCCATGCTAGGCATCCAAGCTGAAGAGTGCCCGGCTGGTGGAGAACCGGCCAACTGGGGCAAAGACCTAGTCAAAATCAATCCCAAGGACATAAGCAAACCCCTTAACTGTGAGGTGGGCCTTGTACTTGTCCAAGGATCCGTCCGGATTTCATTTGTGCTAGAAGACCCATTTGACAACGATGGCCTTCCGACCTGGACGGAGATCGACGAGGTCATACACGTGGTAGTGCCAGATAGCAGCGAGCTCGTCGCCGCAGATAGCGTCCTAGTGTGCAGCCTCGGGTGAGGCTCGAGCCTCACGTATGGTGGTTAGGTCCTCCGGGCGTGCCGTGGAGCGAACTGCAAGAGCGTGTGCATCTCGAGCTCAAGGTGGGATGCACGTTTGTATAGTCGTGATAGCATGTCAATGCTCCTAATGAAGCATGGTGTAGCCTAGTGCGGAGCTCGGGTGGAGGTCTGCAATGATAGCCAAAGTGGTTAGGCCGAGAGCCTTGGTACCAGGGTCCCCACTCACAATCGTAAGAGTGGAAGAGACACGTGGAGTAAAAGGGGGCGGAGGTGCCACAGGAAGCGGTGTGATGGTCTGCGCACTCACTGATGGCCTTGGTTGGAGGCTGCCGCCTGGGCCACACATGTAGCGCGGTAGGGCGGGAGATGGCGCCGAGTACGAGGCACCAATGGACACAGACGGGTCTGCCGGTAGGGACAAGCACATGCGGACGGGGCCAACGGACGCGACTGGGGCTCCTGGCCCAGAGGGACCAGTGGACACAGACATGTCTGCCGGCCCGGAGGGACCAGCACATGTGACTAGGGCTGCCGGTCCGGAGGGGCCACTGGGCGCAACTGGGATTGCCGGCCCGGAGGGGCTAGCGGACGCGACTGGGGCTGCCGGCCCGAAGGGGCCAGAGGACACGACTAGGGCTGCCAGTACAATGAATCCTGTAGATTTGATAGATCAATACAAGGCAATGCACGGAGTCTCTGGGCAAGATTGGCATGCCTAGAAAAACCCCTAGGCTTCCTTATGTACTAGCCTCTATGAGCCAGCTGACATCCCCTCAATCCTGGCACCACCTTGATCTTGTGGTCAATGTCGCGTTGCGGCAGCAACCCCTTTGGCAAATCCTCTAGAAAAACGTCCCCAAACTCCTTGAGCACCTCCCCAAAACCGGGAGGCAACTCTGGAGCTCTCGCGCCTTCCACCGGCTGCCTCTTCGCTGCTTCAACCGCTGCGATCTGTTGCTCTGCTTCTTATTGTAGATGCACCCATGCCAAGTAAACCTGGCCACCCTTCCGTTCACACCACTTCAGCTGCTGCAAGTTGATGACGCGTAGCTGCTTCCCCGCTTCCACCACTTCTGACTTCTTCCCCTCACCCCGCCACAAAGACAAAGTGAGATTTTTTCCGCCCGCCTTCACGACGACCCGGTTGCACCTCCAATCCACCCCCGGATTCCAGGCGTGCAACCAATCCCGGCCAATCAAGCAATTGTAATCATCCATAGGGAAAGCATGGAACTCCATGTCGCATACCAACTCACCCATACGGACCTTGTGCTTGACGAGAGGCCTGCCGCACTCCACCACTCCGGACACCTGTCGCGCCTTGGCCGATGTCCCCGGGTACTGTGCGAGCTCCAACCTCGTTGCCAACCTGTTGTTGAAGAAGCTATGACTCGCACCGTCATCTAGCAGCCCGCGTAGCTTCCTTTGACCCTTGAAAATCCCCTCCAGGATCTCAAGAACAAGCTCCGGGATGATCCCTGGAAACTGCCAAGTCTCACCTTCATCCCGCAAGTGCACTTGGGGCAGCTCCTTAGTTGGCAAAAGCCTTTCCGGGCTGGTGCTGTCCCTTGCAGACAAAATACTTGCAGCAGTAGGTCGTCCCCTCCTCAGTGCTGCTGCCCATTTCCCTGCTGTGCCTTGCGCTTGGGGCAAACCCGCTTGCGATGAACCTCCTCACCACTACCCAGCACTTGTCACTCGGTCCCTGCTGCCTGCCCGTGCCCTGCTGCCCGGATTTTATTGCATCCACCTCCATGGACACAACCTGACACCGCTGATCCACCCGTGGTGTTGCATAGCTGGTCCAATGCGCATTGTAGCTTACCGCGTCGATGCGCTCCGCCGCCAAGACCAACTCCGCACAGGTCCGCAACCCGAGCACTGCGAGTTCACGTTGAACGTGCGGCTTCAGGCCGTCAGGGTAGCAGTCGTACGCCTCCGCATCCGAGAGTTTGTCGATCTGCGCCGCCAAAGCCATGAAGCGTGTGGTGTAGTCCTGGACCGATCCGCCTTACTTGACATGCTTCACGTGCGACCCGGCTGCCGTTGAGGAGGTCGAAATGCGCCTGGAGCATCGTCTCAAACTACTCCCACGTCTATGGCTTCTCCGTCAACACCCATGCACCGTGTTACACTTCCCGCCCCAGCGGTAGACTTAGCAATGGCTGAAGCCATGCCCCGGCCCCCAGACCGTCCGGCAACCCAGCGGCATTCCGCCGGCACAATGCCGACCACCACTGCAACGCCATTCCTAGGAGCAGCGTAGGTGTATACTCCAGTCTCGTGACATATTCTCCCACGGGAATGCCCAACGCCATGAAGTACGAGTTCACAGTGAAGAGCTACTCATACAAACTACCCTCGCCGGTGTAGAACTCCGGCTCCTTCGGCTTGGGCCACCGAAAGGCAAGTGCGGATGCCATTGCAACACCCCCTAACGCACTGCTCCCTTGGCCGACGTACCTCGCCTCAACCGCCATGCGCAGCTGCTGGTTCTCTTGACGCAACTTGTCAAGAGCACACCGGATCTCTTCTATGAGGTAGGCCTGGTTGTATGCCGCGGCTGCCATGCTTCCAGTTGTGATGGAAAAAACTCTGGCCAAATGCACTTGTGGCAGGTCTACAACCTCCCTTGGGTCCGCGCAAAAACCGAGCAAACATCCACATGCTCTGATACCAAATGTGAACCGAGGGGCGCCTGGCGTGACGGTCACACACCGAGCCCTTGGGATAAGCCTCCGACCCTCAAACCCCTGGTGTGTTCGACCAAACCATGAGATGCCGCACGACCCTCTACTAGCAGCAAGATCGCCGCTAGTGACCGAGGTTGCCGCCGTGCGACTCTTCCGGCGGCGTTCGCACCAAGGTGCACTACGGAAGACTTGTAGGATTGAATGGATGTGTGCAAGGCAATGCCTGGAACACAAGGAGAGTTGGGCAAGGAATGGATCTTGTGGAATTGATAGATCAATACAAGGTAATGTACAGAGTCTCTGGGCAAGATTGGCATACCTAGAACAACCCCTAGGCTTCCTTATGTACCAGCCTTTACGAGCCAGCCGACATCCCCTCGGCACTCTAAAGCCCTCTACTGGGGCGCATTCACAAAAAAAACACATGCATCATGTAGTTAGCGCCACGAGCTTTCCAACGCACCAAAGAATGTCTCAATCCGTGAAGAAACGACTAAGTTATGGCTGCTTGAGTGCTCCACGCGTGACAGCCACTGGCAGCACCGCCAACGGAGGTCACGGCCGCCCAAAGCGCCCTTGCTTGCGAATGCAGCTCCAGCCGCCATCCCGAAGTGCCCATGGACCTTGCCTCATTGGCTAAGTGTCCATCCAGGATGCGCACCACCCAACTTTGCCCCGTCGTATCTTTCTCTTCCTTGCACCGACTGACCCGGTTCTTGGGTCGTTTTCACACGTTTTTTCACGTAGAAGACAATGGGAACATCGAAACATGATTTGACATAAGCATGATGACGTAATCACCGCCTTCACCGGTGGCTCCCATAACTCAGTGGGCGCAAATGGGATTGCCGGCCCGGAGGGGCCAGCGGACACGACTAGAGCTACCGGCTCGGACCAACGGACAGGACTGGGACTATTGGCCTTGAGGGTCCAAGTGATGTGCCGCCCGGAAGCAGAAGGACGGAGGACGGACTCACCACTTCCTCACGTGACGAGAGGGACATTGATGAGCTAGAGCAAATGAGGTTACAGAGAAACAGCTCCTCAAGAGGGCATCACGGGACTCGACGATGCAGTGCCGGGCGGGATCCCAGAAGCGCCAGGCTTTGGATAGACGGGAAACAACGAGGAAGGTACAAGGACGCCTGTGGGGGGAGAAGCTTACCACCCTACTTTGGGGCAGGCAGCCACACAATGGCCATGCAGCCCAAGACACGAGCCGGGCAGAGTTCAGCCTGCTCACCACACCTGTGTTGGTACGGAGTGGACTAGCGGGGAAAGGTTCCATGGGGAATCCAGTTTCTAGACCCACGTCATGTAGACCATGGCTTCAAAGAAGAAGCCTTCGGAGGCTCCAGACTCGACCCACTTGGTGTCGACGGCGTCTGCCATGGTGCGGTTCTACCACTCAGAGACGTCGTTCTGGGCGGGCGTCTGAAGCGCCGGCGTCTTGTGGTGGATACCGCGGGAGACGAGAAAGTCGTAGTCTCTCCCATGTACTCGCCACTGCGATCAGAGCAAAAGCAGCAAAGAGACTAACCACACTCGCGCTGTACACGGACAAGCCAGTCCTGAATGGCAGGAGCGACATCACTTTTTTGCCAAGGGCAGAAGACCCAGCGGTAGCGAGAGTAGTCGTCAGTAAGGGTGAGGACATAGCATCCGTGCTCCCCGACGGACTCGGCAGGGAGAGGACCCATGAATCGGAATGGAGCAAGTCCAGAGGGGCGGAAGCACGGGAGGAAGACTGAGGGTACATGGAACGCTGCATCTTTCCCTAAGCACAATCAATGCACTCTGTGGAGCACGGCCAGGGGAAGGAGTCCGGGTCAAGGCCCTTGGCCGACTGGGTGCTGAGTATGCTATCGAAGACAACAGAGTGGACGTGGCAAAGGCGGCAGTGCAAGAGACATGTGTAATCACACACGTCTCTTGCAAAGAGAGCGTGCTGCTGACCAACACATGACCTGTGGCGACCGACGAGGAGGGGACGGATGGAGGGGAGGACAGACGCGTTACGTGCCACGGGTTATCACGGGCGGTGGCGTGCAGAATGACAAGACCATACAGACAGAATGACACAGTGCCAATGCCACGCAAGTGCAGAATGTCCATGTTCATGCGGTCAAGGGCAATGACAGACAGGAGGCTGAGCTCAAGACCTGGGACGAAGAGGACATTGGTCAAAAAGACATCACCAGCAGGACCACGGAGACAAACAACGTCGACGCCGTGGACAAGAAACACCTATCTGGAGTCCGTCCGGACACCGGACACATCGTCGACAGGACCAAGCACACTGAAGGCCTCTCGAGAGGCCGTCATGTGATGCGTGGCCCCAGAGTCGATGATCCAGGTCTTGGCAGGGTCATGGACAGGAGTTGCGAGATCGTTAACAGTCACATGACAGTAAGCAAGAGACGCGGATGCGATGGAAGGCTGCGTGAACCGAGACTGCCAATCATCAAGCAAAGCGACGTCGTCATGGAGAGGGGCAGAAGAGAACATGGGAGATGATGATACAGATGAGGAATTAGGACACAACCACAGTACAGTCTTAGTCATATAGGACAGAGCAAACATGAAGGAGGTGATGTAACTCGCCCTTCCCTAGGGGGGAGGGCGAGGCAAGCCAACCTGGAGTGCGATGAACTGCTCCAAATGACGCTCACGGGTGGACGGCCCGAGAGTGTAGATCGAGTTCGGAGTGACAGCGTCGAAGCTCGGATAGGAAGAGGACTACACCGGTGATGGAAACAAAGGCGCCAACGACAGTGGATGATGCGGCTGTGGAGCTGGCGACGGCGGGACCAGTGGGGCTGTCGGAGGAGTGGAGCTGCAAGACGGGTTGGAGGCATTAGGATTGGTGACAGCAACGGCGGTAGAGGCGAGACGGCACTCACACTGGCGATGCATGGTAGCGATGACGCACGCCTCGTCCGTCGGTAGCGGGTACGTGTACCACCCGTGGCCCGGCTGGCCACAACTGTGGCAGACCGAGCCACCACCGGTGGACCTGGTCGGCTGCTACTATTGCTACTAACCCTTGCCCTTCTTGCCCCAGTGCTTCTTCTTCCTTGGCAACAAGGAGCTGGTGGATGTAGCTGCTGTGGTGGAAGCAACGGCCATGGAGGCGACGGCAGGGGAGGCGAGGGCTTTTGTGCATTGGTTATGTGACTCCGGACGAACTTCCTCAATCCTCAGAAAGAGCTCGTATGCCCAGAGCATGAGAGTGCCATGGGCTTCCATGGTGGAGAGAACGTCCTGGATGTAGTGGACGAAGACGTCGGCGTACGCGTTGGTGGTACCACGCTTGATGGTCAGGATCGCGGCCAGAGGTGGTAGAGTAGAGGTGTTTAGGCGACGGATCATGTCCTCAGCCCGCTGCCAGTAAGAGGTGATCGTATCGGTGTCCGCCATATGCAGGGAGTTGAACTCCCAAAGCAGACGGCTGGTCTCAGCCTCGCTGGACAAGCGATGGGAACGGGTGAGGATGTGCCATTTGGCTGTAGGGTCTGGAGTCCCGCCAGTGGTTAAGTCGCCGAGGAAGGGCTTGATGGCCAGGCGTGATGCCAAAGGAGCGACCGGGACGAGGGAGCGTACGACACGACCAACATCATGCAGCTGGTTGGCCTGGGTGGAGTCATACGGGAGAGTATAGTATGGCCACAGGCCCTCGCCTTGTGTCTAAATATGGAAGCTGAGCTCCCAGCACCGGAACTGCTCGCCGACCTGAAGCGGCGGGGACAGGGTCTCAAAGTCCTTTGGCCTGCGATCGGCACCGAGAGTGGGGCCAAGGACTGAAGTCATTGTCTGTCGCTCATGCTGGGTCTGCTGCTACGCCAGGTAATGCGTGGCAGTAGACACAACCGGGTTGGCATGCCTAGGAGGAAAGAAAGGCGATAGGGCACTAGTGTGGGTCTACGATGCTAGTGGCTGCAGGAATGCAAGTTGCTGCATTAGTGCGGCAAGGTTTTACTGAATGGCGGCCAAGGGGCTGGCTTTGCCGGCGACGAAACCTGTTGGCAGCTGCTATTGCTGCTGCTATGGCGGTTGTTGCTGTAGCTGCTGTTGCTGCTACTACTGCAACTGTTATTGCTGCTGCTACCGGTATTGCTGCAGTTGCTGTAGCTGATGCAAGAAAGGAGGGTTGGGGGTCCCCCCAACAGAGGAGGACCCCTCTCCACAGGGGCTGTTAGCCATAGTGATTTCATTGCCCCTCCTTGTTCTCATTTTTTGTGTGTTGCTAATGTCAACAGTAACGTTAGCAGTGATGTCAGCCTAGGATGGTTGTGGTCAGCAGGTGCTGTTGCGTTATCTGCAATGTTGCTACTGTTCACTGTTTTTTATTGATGATGTCATTAGTGACGTCAACAATGATGTCAGCTAAGGATTGCTGATGCCAGCAGTGGTTGTTGTTGGTGCCTCTGCTATGTTAGTTGTAGGGCAGCTATAGCTGCTGCCACTACTACTACTACTACTGTGGCTACTGCTGCTCCTGGTCTACTATTGCAACTGTTGCTGCTACTACTACTACTGTTGCGGTTGTTGTTGCAGTAAAAACTGCTATTACTACTGCATTTCCTGTTGCTGCTACTGCTACTGCTGCGGCTGATATTGCTGCAGTAGCTGCTGCTGTAGCTATTGCTGTTGGTGCTGCTGCCAAGCTGTTGCATGCTGTTGTGGCTGATGTGGCTGTTGCAGCGGCCGTGGTGGTGGCTGCAACCGCTACAGAGCCACATGTGGGGTGGGGGATTTTTTTTCTCTTTTTTTTTCTTCTTCTCTCGTCACAGCAAGCTCGCTGCTCATTGTGAGCAGCGAGCTTTGAGCAGCAAGCTTGCTGCTCACTCCTTGCTACGAGTTGTGGGCTACGAGCAGCTGCAGCTACACCTGCTGCTCGTCGCTGCTGCAGCTAGCTGTTACTGGCTGCTGCCGGTTGCTGTTCGCAGCTGCTACTGCTGCAACCAGGTCCTGTTGCTACTCACTGCTGCTGCTGTTGCTGCCACTGCAAGCTGCTGCTGCTGGCTGCTGCTGCTACTCGCTACTGCGGGCTGCTACTGTTGCGAGATGCTACGAGCTGGTGCTGCTGCCGGCTGTTGCTGCTGGGCACAATTGCTGCTGGGTGCTATTGCCACTGCCCACTGCTACTGCAAGCTGCTGCTGCTGCTGTAGGCTGCTGCTGCTGCAGGTTGCTGCTGCTGCAGGCTGCTGCTGCTGCAGGCTACTGCTGCTGCTTGCTACTGTTGCCAGTCACTACACCTGGATGACATCGCCACGTGCGTCATTGCCAGCAGATGCCTGATGCGGCCTGTCGCTCATCTCCTCGCGTCACNTGCTGCTGGGTGCTATTGCCACTGCCCACTGCTACTGCAAGCTGCTGCTGCTGCTGTAGGCTGCTGCTGCTGCAGGTTGCTGCTGCTGCAGGCTGCTGCTGCTGCAGGCTACTGCTGCTGCTTGCTACTGTTGCCAGTCACTACACCTGGATGACATCGCCACGTGCGTCATTGCCAGCAGATGCCTGATGCGGCCTGTCGCTCACCTCCTTGCGTCACGCGTGGAGGTCAGTGGTGCCGGAAAAAATCCGGCAGCATTCCCCCTGGTCCAGTGACTGTGGGAAAAATTTTGACGCCGCTACCAGGCGGGTCAATGCTGCTAGAGAAAGATCCGGCAGCATTGCCCCTGCACTGGCGCATACGGGGGTCCCCCGGCACCTGTACGCCAGTCGTTTGCTGCTGCTGCTACGCTCTAGCTCTGACACCAAGCTAGAAACCTAGAGCGCACGTTGTAGCAGTAGTATTGTTGATGCAGCATGCTGGCTTCCATGCTCGTTGCTTAATCTGCTGTCCCCCTTAGTCTGCTATCCCCCTCAGTCTGCCGCTCTGGAGTCTAAGTCTGAGTGCTCTCGGTTTGTTACTCAGAAATGCGCCAGTGTTAGCACCAGAAAGCAGCTGAAAACTGGAAGTGACTGATTAGGAATGAAGAATGAGCAACAATGGGAGACCCCTCCAAGTTCTAGCTCCTCCCCAGCTCTGTGGAGCTTGTTACTCAGCTAACCAGCTAATCAGGAAACAGACCTGTTTTCTGGCAGGTAGGGCTTTCAGAGTGAGCATTGCCAGATGGCCGACAGCCCAAAACCGGGCGTCATCCGTTTTGCCTAAAAACTGGACCATACCATAATATGGGCATTGCGAACGCAGTTGTGCGGTCACAATCAGCTACAAAAAGAGCAGTGCAGAGTTATGGCTGCCCAAACCCAGGCAGTGCCTACACTAGTCCCTGGTGACAACAGTGCCATGCTAACATGAGACTTGGACCCTAAGCAGAGTAGACACTGCAGACGTAATAGTACAGTCAGATCCAACACTAGACGCATGCAGACAGCATCTGCAGTGGCAGTGACCGCCGGCGGCCCGACCGCCGAGGAGGCCTGCCAATGGATCTGAGTACATCGCGAGAGGGAGGAGGCTCCAGCAAACTGCGAGAAGGCCTCAACGTGCGTCCGCTCCACCGGACGACACTCTAGTTGTGTCGAGTCTCGCCGTTAGTCATCTGCACGCAGATGTACACATGGAGATTTCTGGCATGGTTCTTTGGCTACCGTCAGCGGTTGAAATAAACCCGGGGGTTTGATTTGACTTGACTCATTGCGTTGACATACATCACAGGTCTTGTGAAGTTTCTTTATGTCGGTATGTATGTTTTTCACCAGTGCTGCTTTACAAGCTTGTTTGCTGATTTGTTTTTGTTGAAGTGTCCACTTGGACCAATGTCGTGGCACTCCTCTTAAAACCTTTGTCGGACTGCATTGCTTGAGGGTTGGACCACCTGGTGAGTAGATCACCATCACCAATAGGGGTTGTTGAACCAAAACGTTTTTTTAATTGCACCCACCAAGCTCCTCGTAACCATCCAGAAACAGTTTTGCAAGGTATGGCTCTCGTTTAAACATCAACGTGCTCATCTAGACCATCACGTCTGGTTGCCGACTGAGAGAATATGCTGGGTCGGTTGTTTCATGAGGCCAGTTCTAAGTGTCATAGTCGAAGTTGGATTCAAGGAACTCCATCCACTGAGTTTGTCAAAGATTCAGATTAGGCTGAGTCTTGAGAGATGTTTGAGTGCATGGTGGTCGGTACGGATTACACATCGACGATACTTCACATGACATTAGCATGTCTTAAACACGTGTATGACCGCTAGCATGTCCTTTTCATGCTCTAGCCTGCGTAATCTTTTGACATACATGTGACCAGTATTTCGTGGTCTTTGAGGAGAATGACTCTAATTGCCCAATTGGTTGCAACAATGGTCATGATGTAGTCCACTGTCGGATCTGCCAATCATAAGGCCGATGCTAAGAACAGAGCATTTCTCAAAGAGTTGAACGTTTCTCATTTGCTATCTTCCAAACTCCACTCCTCCCTTTTACGAGTGATGTCAAAGAGAGACATAGACACTCAAGCATCCACGTTTTCAAATCAACGACTGTATTCCTAGAAACCCAAAAATACCTAGAAAATCCCATATGTTGGTGGATTTCGGCTAATCAGTGACCGCCTCTACTTTATTTGGGTGCATCTTAATCCTTCCTCCTCCAATAATTTGGCCTTGAAACTCGATTAAATGGTGAACAAAGTCGTAGTTCAAGAGTGTTTAAGAGAGTTTATATAATCTTAAACACTCTTCTATCTGGACGTGTCCACCGTGCTCCTCCACAATGTGGATGTACGTGAGGATTTCATCAAGATACACGACAACAAGGTCGTCGAGGTACGGCCAAAAGATTTGTTCATAGTCGCCAGGTACTGCTTGGCCACATCGAGAGATATCAGATATGTACGTCTGCTGCGAAGCAAAAGAGGAAGTTACATCAGCTGTGAGCCAAGCAGTACCTGTGACGTCACAGATATTGCTTGGCCACGTCGAGAGATATCAGAGATGTACATCTACTTGCAGCTAATGCAACTTCCTCTTTTGCTTTGACCATTGTTGTTTTCTAGAAACTTCATTGTGGGTCGCTTGATAAGATGCAGTGTCTTTTTTTGGCATGAAGGCTGATGTAGACTATGCCGTTGCTCCCGTCCACTCGCAGATTGCGCCCATGTTGACTTTGGGAAGTCGAAGTCGATGGCCAAGTCGAAAGTCGAAAGTCGGAAGTCGGCTCCTGATGAGCCAAGTCGGAAGTCGGTTTTCCTCCAACTGGTTAGGAGGCTCATTATGGTGTGCCAAGTACTGCGTTTTAAGCATACTAAAGTAAAAAACATGATTTATGCATCTTTCAAAACTTGATGGATTGCATATAAAACATGTATATGATGTCATAGGAAGCCATTTGTAAACAAAATGTAGCTGCATGAGGTGTTTACACACATCCCAAGTTTGAACATTCATAACTTCCTCCAAACTTAACGGAATTTAGCGATTTAAATTGCGTTGGAGCCAGCAACTCATGATCTATGTTCCACTGCCAATATCTAAGTCGACCTTAAGTCTACTTTGACCGACTCTCCGACTTAGACTTTTACCCCAAAAGTCGGAAGTCGAAGTCAACATGGGATTGCGCTGGTACATCCACGAGGAGTGGTTTGCGAAGCTAACAGATTTATAATCATTCTTTGTTAGGTTTTCCTTCAAACCCCCCCGTTTGGTCTTCAAAACCAGTTTTTGAACCATCTTGTTACAAGCAAAGTTGCAAGAAGCTCCTCCATCCATGAGTGCCGGTACCATTACGTGGCTATTGCAATCTCTCGGTTTCACTTGAAGTAGTATCACCAGGCGGTCATCCTCGTACCCCTTGTCGAACTTTGCAATCTTGAGAACTTGTGTCTACAATGGTGAGAGCCGTTCAGATGGGCAATTGGTCAATGGAGAATCTTTTAATCGGACGGGAGCTTCCCGACTAATCATAACCTCTGTCATTTCCCGACTCCTCATTTTTTCTCTACGACTTGACACTCCTTCTTTCTACTACTGCTGCCTCCAATAGTCGTGCGAGATGTGACTCGACTTCGTACAGGTCTAGCACACTTCTGGATTGCATTGATTGATGATATAAATCTCCATCAGAGATGAGGATTCCATCAACTGAAACCTTCCACCAACTCGAGACTCATTGTGAATTTATGTTCACCAGTCATTGGATTCATGCATCCGAGCATTGTAGTTGGTGCACTTTATGCAATCAGCTACTACAATCATTTGTGGAAGACTGTCTGGAATATGAATATTGACATTGTACGCCAAATGTCGTGTTTTGGACATTTTTGCATTGGAAAGAGAGTTATTTAGGGAAAAAATCAGTGTCGGTGCTGATTTTGTGGAAAACCTGTGTGTGCTCTGCCATGCCGGAATACTCATGTAAGCATTGAAGTTTGCACCACACGTCAGAATCTTTATTCAACTTTCCAGGGTACGCGAGGATGGCATGCAAAGTCCATCTAGTTCCCTGGTAGATTCAAAGAATCGTGCCGCATCGGATTAATCTAATCAAGAGGTAGAACCCCTGTAGTCAACGATGTGAGAGCAGTCGCATGAGCCATTGATCCTTCTCTTTTGGTCTCCTACCGCTGTTGGATGGTCTTTGAATTAGACCACCAGCTCAACACCGTGCCACACACTAGTGAGGCCGCAAGATCAATTTTCTTCAAGTCGTTACTAACCCTACAAGCGGTAAACTGCACTAGAAAACTCGTTGGCCACATCTTAACCATTGGCCCTTTCAAAATTGCAAGTTTAAACGGCTTTGGAAGTGCTGACTAGATTTGGAGATTTGATTGTTTTTCTCGATTAGGACCATTTATGGCCAATCACCCCAAAATTACACACTGATGAACTAGTGTACAAACTTTGAACATATGGGGAGGATGTTTCCTGCAATTGAGTTACCATTAACAGGAATGCTTCCTAGAAGTTACGTGTAAATCATGTATACACAAATACTTCAACGTATACTACCCTGGAGGCTTCATCAAACTTCCTTTGACTTCTCATATTTTCCATTTTTTTTAATACTGACAATTCTTATTCATCAGCAACACATAGGTGATAGACATACTCCTGTCGAATGTGTCCTATTTTGTGCTAATACACTATTTATGTTATGCTTGTTTGATCTTACCGAACCTATTTCTGTCGTCCTTTGTTGCAATGTACATTCATTGTCCTTCGATTCTGGTTGGTGAAGTATTCATATTATGGGTATTCCGGTCCAAAGCATACACTCACCTCCAAGTGTACAGGGAAAAAATGCCCGCAAGGAAATAGCGAGGCAACTTCGCACTCGGAGTCGAACCTCGCCGACTTCAATGGTGACGTTGCTCGCTTTTGACATCAGCATCGCCGATGTCAAAAGAAAAAATGGCGTGAACAGTCGTTATCGTCGTCGACAGTTCTCGCCATCAAACCAGAAGCAAACCCCTTTGTTTCGTTGGGGGTTTGGGATTTTATGTTTTTACTTGCGCCGACACCTGCAAGGCCCCATGGTAGCGGGGCCTTGCAAGTTCCCTTTCTTTCACCATTGAACCCACCTGAACTCGACGGTTCAACCAGTCAGACGACACATTTTGAAAGTTTGTGATTGTAATCCTGCAAACCCGTTCTCACGAACCTCCCCGAACTCCAAGCAAACCCCCTAATTGTACTACGGGGGTGGGGTTTAAAACATTAGAATACACAAGTTCCAACACTTCGTATTTCCAAGATACAACCCCAGATACACTCCCCAGATACACTCGAAGTACTTGGGGGGGGG
>SZWC01000358.1:327949-338124 GCA_023375785.1 Penium margaritaceum | reverse complement strand
AAAAAAAAACAACTTTAAGGATGAGTTCAAAGGGTAACGACCGCTGGCCGAGAAAGCCCTCGGTCTCGAAGTTTGACCGTCAGACGTGATGTCAATATCTGACTGTCGCCCGCGCTTGCCGATCACCACTCGACTTTCGGAGTCGACCGAGAGCACACGTCCAGAAACGCATGCGAAGACAAACAGCGGACGAATTCAGCTTTTCTTAACTGCCTTGGGGTATGGGATGAACGGTGCGCAAAAAAAAACAAGAAGGGGGCAAAAACAGGAGAATACAGCTTTTTTTAATTCCTTCTCAAAAAGGGAGCAAATATGGCAGTCAGTACGGTGTATGGTAATAGCAGTCCCACTCCCTCTTAGAGTGTGCCTGTGTATTGGATTTTGGGTTGGTTTTAGTTCCTGGGTTTCTTTCACCTCCGCTCCAGTTTGTGATTCTCCTCAAGCGCTACAAGCTTCTTGTTGAGACGGTAATTCTCCTCCTCCTGAGATGAGGAGAAGGTAGCTTTGGATTTTCCCTACAATGCCAAAATTTTGAGCGGCAGCAACAAACACTACCCCTGGTTCAATCCTTGTGGCTGCTGTTGGCGGAGGTGGCAGAGTGCCAACCTTCCAACTCTTGAGATTCTGGTTGAAGTTGATGTTGTAGTTATGGCTTTTGCTGCTTCTACTAGCAGATAAAGCAAGTACTGTACCTCCTGCTGCGACTGGCACATTCACTGATGCTGTGGAAACAATTTCTGTCATGATTAGAAGCATCTAATGCCAAAACTAGCAACTGTACATGCTGCTGCAAATTGCTGTTTGACATTGTTATTTCCTTGATGGATGGGGAATACCACGGAGCAGGAATGAAGCCAAGAGTGGCTGTAATGGTTTCTTTTTGTTTATCCTACTATGAACAAAATTGCAGCATTTAATTCCGGAACCGGCTCCTGCAGAGATTACCAATTAAAGTAATGTTGTAGTAGTTTGTTATGGCATTACCACCATTTAGATGGATTAAGAATCTGTATCATATCGGCTAATATAGCAGCTCCTGTTGGTTGTTGCTTATTGGTAGTGAAACTATCGAGGTCAGCAGTGGGAAACCCAGAAACAAGGTACGTTAAAGAGTGGATGTGGTAGGAGATGCTTCTTCACTGCTACTCTTCACCGCAGTGTGACTCAGATATTTGCAGCTGGTGCCGCCAATACTAATTTTTGTTACTTGTGCTGCATGCCACATTTCCTTCATGGTGCTGGTATCGGGATCAACAGTGGCCAGGAACAGGAGTGGCCAATACTTGCTGACTTTGAGCGGATGTGTTTGTCGAGTATTTGCCACTGTAGCGGCCGATGGTTCTTGCATAGAGTTGCAAGTAGGGATGAGAAGAAAAGGCCCATGGACGTCGATGTGTGCAGCAGTGGGTGATGGGACCACCACCGCTGCAAGCTTGTATCCTAAACGTAATGCTATAAAGAAATGAGAGAGAAGAGCGAGAAGCTGTTACATGTTCATTACTCTGGTGCTAGTAGTTTTTAGGGAAATATGAGGAAGAGCTAGAAAGATAGAGTGAGAGAGCACCGACTGTCACATGTGCCATGGAGAAAAATCTTGTGACTTGGAAGAACTTTCAACAGAACTGATGATAACTGGGATGGAGATGCAATAAAACCTGCATAACGAAGTGAGCCTTACTCCCACGTCACACACGGAGTGAGGCTAGCCACCCTTCGTGCGGTCAAGCTTGACCTCAAAGATTTAACACAGAGTGGTTGTTGCAAGAGATTTCAGCAGCCTGACTGTTGTGACGTAGGACTTGCCACCCCTCACCGGGTAAACACATTTTACATGCATTCTAAACAATCGCGCATCATTTGCAAGTGTATACAAGCATGTAGCAAAGTCACAATAACCAAGAAGCCATAGAAAGGACGTCAATTGTGCGTGCAAAGCCATCCTTATGTTGAGATCTATAGGACTCCAAAGAGTTGTGTTATTGAAAAGATCATGCTAAGTTTAGGCCACCTTGGATGTGCAAACCCATCAAGGCACCACTCATCTGGACTACTTCTATGTCAATCTCCTCTCCCTCTAGAGGAGAGGAAGTTTGCATGTATGTCCACATGGGAGGTATCTAATGTTCTACGTGTATCAGCGACGTTTCAGACATAAACCAAACAAAACAATGCAACATCGACCTTGTGATGTCGTCATTCTTTGATCAAAGTAGTTCATGTTTATGTTCTTCAGGAGTTTACAAGGGAAGGGGAGAGGGTCGGAGACTCCTCATGCTTTGAAAGGGAGCTCTCAAGCCTTGCTGCCGTGGGGCCCAGAAGGTGCCTTCACATGAGTGAATGCTAAATCCCACATGTAAAAACACACCGAATTCCTTTCTAACATGGGATCTTGCATCGGAAAAAAAAAAACAAACAACTAGTCTGACAATACGGTTTAAAACACCCCATGCGTTAACAGAGAACACGACATGTCTAGTTTTCACAGAACCCACCAAGTGCACATACACAAGGAATATCCATAACTCTAAATTCTAATCAGGGGCATTTGTATGCGGTTTGCATGTTGAAGATGGAATCTGAAGTTGAACTGAAATGGGAAAACATGAAGGGCAAAGTTTTCATTCTATCGGTGTAAAACGACACATCTGAATTATCCCCCCACCCTCTCATCCGTCCAACATCGTTGGATTATGAGGATCACAATCGAGGGACATCACATGAGGAGCAAAAAAAGGGTTATGACAAAAACAATGCGTACATTCCTGTTTGTCAGGGAAATCAATGTGTGTGGTCAAATACAATTGGCAAACAAGGGAGACATTGTATGTCCAATTAAATGATATCGTTATGTTCATTTCCATACAAATGGATTGCAAAACAATGTGGAATTGGTAATAGCGGAAAAGAACAAACAAAAGTGTCTGTATTTGATCAATTCAATTCAATTCATACGGTTGTAGGTTTGGTGAGAGAATCCCACATGACTTACTTCATGTGTTGAGGCAAAAAATTGTTATGTCCTCATTCTTAAAAGAATCAAGCATTTGAGCATTTATTCTTTATGTGCACTTGGCTCTCCAACCTTGTCTCTAACAAATATTTCCGAGCCAACCTTCCAATCATGTTGTCATTTTCCTCTATCATTGCTGGTAGACATATGTAGCTCAAAGTGTGCTGATATTGGATTAAAGTACAGTTGTCTTGGTTTGTAGGAAAGTTGGGTGTTACCTCCTTCATCACCATGTTCGCTGCCTTTGTTCCTTCTTCATTCGAAGACCCCGCCATAACTCCATGTATAGGTGGTGGGGTCAATTGACGAAACAAACCTGGTTGCAGCTCTGTTCTCATACGAGGTGTCGTGCTCGTATACGTTTTGATAATCTGAATCTACATTTTCCCTGGCTTACAGGAGACGCAAACCTGGCTGCGGTAGTCGAAATTTTATGCCAACCTAAACGGTTGGACGTGTTGCTGTGATGCCCGAATGATCTAGGTTGTCGGAAGACATTGCAATCTTTATTTTGGCGTGACTTGCCAGCCTTGCAATACTGACGATGGTTTGAACTGAGGATGTGTTTTGTCTTGCATGATTGATGGTAACGATCCTGCGTGTAACTTAATGTGGAGAAATGTGAGAAAAAATTGTTTCGAGGCCGCTCTCAAGGTCGTCGTTAGGGCGGCCTTTACCGTGAGGCTTTCACGTCAGTTTGGATTAATCTACTGACTTGATGGAATGGCAGATGAAGCGGGCGATCATCGCTGGCCTTCACACATTTCGGAAGTAGTTTTTTCAAACAAGAGCTTCCCAGGCATACGTCTCCTCTAAGTTGGCGAATGTCGTGACGGCTGGTCAGGTCGTCACTTCGTCGAATTTTACCCTAAGTTTTGTTATCATGTTAATTCCTCAACACACCTTACTTTTCTCATTGTTTTCCTCACTCTCTTGTAGAATTCATTATTTGTTCGGTCATCCTCCGGGGATCTAGGTTCAACCCCTTGGAAGAAAGTCTTTAAAAATTAACACTCCCCTCCATCGCTTCTCCCTCCAGCTTGGTTCAATCCAAACATTGGAGAAAGAACAAAATGGTTGTGGAGAGAGTGAGACGTCAGCTTTTTTAATACATTCTCTGGCTTTGTGTCGTTGTGGATTTATCATTACTCTTACCCTTTAAAAACCTAGCTAATGTCATTTGGGGCACATGTTTAAGTCCTCGGCAGCTTTTGGTGCAGAGGAAGACCCCGGCTAATCTGTTTAGAGAAGGGGTAGGAAAACAAAAGTTGGTTTTGGGGATGGGCGGTCGCGACCAGAGATACAAAAATAAAAAGGTTTTGGGGATGGGGTTCACCCCTGGCTGCTATCATCGCGCTTCCGAAGTTCCCTCCGTGAGTTTTTGTTCTTACCGAAGATATCGGTCCTGATTCTGAAACGCTTCGTGTGAGTCACAACACGTTTGCATGAACTGAGTACCGTATAAATCGCAAACCACTTTATTTCCCATGGCTGTTGACCCCAAAAATGTTAGTTTTTAACTGCAACGAGCACTGCCTTCCTCCAGCCGCGACGACATCGGTGGCGGCTTGGGTGCGCGAGCTGCCCTCGGAAGTGCTTCAGTCGTCGCTACACGTCTACGGCTTGCTCTCACTCCGTCCCTCCGCACCCGACGCTGACGGGACGACTGCCTGGGCTCAGCGTCTTCGCTGCTGTGCCACCCCGACCAAAGCGGGGAGCCGCCATGGCGAGCCGTCGCGCAGTTTTGGCAGACGGACTGATAGCCAAGCGTCATCAGTGGGCTGACCAGTACGTCGAAAGTGCCCACCCTCACCTGTCGTCAAGCGGGCAGATCTCACCAACGCAACGCTTTACTCAGCCGCACGCTCTCCGACGGTCTCCCGGCGTTGCAAAAACTTGCGCTGTCGCTCTCGCACCTTGCGTCGCAGCTCATCGACATGGCAGCCACCTTGTTGACGCCTTCCGTGGCAACTCGGATCCGCAAGCAGATTCTTGATCGCCACTTTTTCGGCAGCAGCAGCAGCAGCGGTAGCAGCAGCCCGCGTGGTCCCTTGGACTCGAGCTCCTTGTTCGAGACACCAAGCCCACGTGGTTTTCTGGGGTTTGGGAGAAGGCCTGCGGCCACCAACCCGTTCGTGCTGCGTGCCGCGGGCGCGCTGGAAGAAGTGGGCGAGGGGGCGTCCGGCGAAGTGCACAAGGGCACGGATCCCGCCTCCGGACGTACCAAGGCGTTCAAGTTCGTTCAGCTCACCTCCAACGGCAGGTTCTTCAGAAGCATGAGGGAGTTCCAGTGCCTGAAGCAGCTGAGTGGGTGCCCCAACGTGCTGGCTGTGGAGGGTGTGGAGGTGGACGTGCGGGTGGACGAGGATGGTGATGAGGTGATGGAGGGATGCATCGTGATGCCGTTGTGCAGAGGAGGGGACATGCGTAAGTATATCCACTCGCGAATTGAGGAACTTGACGAGGACGTGGAAATCTGTCGCACGAGAAAAAGCAGCAGCAAGCAATGCAGGCAAAATGGGGGCCTTCCTGAGCGAGAGGCCGCAGCATTGTTTGCGCAGATGGTGAGAGCTATCTCGGCGTGCCACCAGAAAGGCATCTGCCACGGCGACATCAAACCAGAGAACTTCTTGCTCACTAGCCGACCGCAGAAGGTGGCCGGCTCAGAGGCGGCTTTCGTGGAGCCAGACTCGGTGAAGCTGGCCGACTTTGGGCTAGCCTTGGACATGTCTGAGAGTGAGGAAAGGAGGAGGGAGTTGGTGGGAGGTACTGCGGCTTTTATGGCTCCTGAGGTGGTGCAGTGTGTGGTGGACGATGAGTTCAATGAGTCGGTCAGCGTTGGAGTGGAAGCCGACATGTGGTCGTTGGGAGCAACGTTGTACCTGATGCTGAGTGGCCGCATGCCCAACATGGATGCGCCAAAACCTTTGAAGCCGTATGCTGCGGCTGTGGCTGGCGGGGAGTCCGTGTTGGAGTTGAAGGGAGCGGGGTGGACGGGCGTGTCGCGGCAGGCCAAGTCTCTTGTGCGCATGCTGATGAGCCACGATAAGGCCAAGCGACCGACAGCAGCACAAGTGCTGGGCCAGAAGTGGCTGCGCCCTTCACGGCAGCCGAAGAGTGCTCATGAGCTGAAGCCCAAATGGAGACCATGAGTGGTCTGGAAATTGCTGCGAGTTCTTTTGCTGTGTGTCCACATTCCTGATATGTACAGTGTATGTATTTGTTTATTGCAATTTAGATTCTTGCTCAATGTGTGTAACCTCTAAAGACAGTTACTTCACATGACTGTTTTTGTGTTTGGCAACTACATGACCAATCAAAGGACTTGTTTCTTCTAGCAATCATGGATTGCTGTTTAGTGTTTGTAACAAAGACTAGACAAACCAAAACTGAATGTGGACACAGAAAATTACATCTATTGGTGAAATACACAGTTGATGTTTCAACTTGCTCAAGAAAGGTGTAGGGATTCTCCCAGCTACGACAAGAACGTCAAGTGCTTGGCGTCGTCACCGCGTTTGTACACAGTCGACACACTTAGGCATTTTGACTGCAACCATGTGCACACGATTGCAGGAAACTGAAGCATAAAAGAACTTCCTGAGATTGTTTCGGGCCCCTCATCTCGTTCTTCACGGCCACTGCCATGGTCACAAGAGACCATGGCAGTGGCCTGGTCTGAGAAAAATGTGATGGATTTTGTTCCGAGTACAGTCTGTGTCGGCCAAAAGATGAAAGTGACAGTTCCAAGTGGCTAGACTTAGAAAAGAGGAAAACTTGCAGAGACCATAGTCTCTTGTGTCATGATGTGGGATTTTCTGTTGCATGCCAAGTGCGTTGGAATATTCTGGTTGCAAGATTGCTGTTTCCTAGGAATCATGCTCTCAGAATTTTCCAAGACATATGCTTAGCCACGTCAGTGTCTTGTCGAGTGGGGCTCGATCCCCGTGGGTGGCGGCGAGGCTCGCGTGGGTGGCCTCGTCGACCGACACTTGGGCTCCCATGCGCATTGCTTTTGTTGATTCACTATCTTCTCTAAGTCATTCACTTCCATGTCGGTTCCCTCATCAATCGCTTCTTGAGCTTAGTGTGTGTGAGCTCTTACATGCGTTGTAACTGAAGTAGGCAGTAGGTATACCAGCAGCAACAGTGTTTCCAGCAGCGAGCAGCGGGCTGCTGTAAGCGTTTTAAGCGTGGCGATAGAAGCCACCATTAGCTGGAAATAGCAGCCCTGCGCTATAGCAGCGGAAGCAAGCAGTAGGCAGCTACAAGTATCTTTCAGCCGAAGTTACTACAACTGCCAACAGGCGGCAACTACCAAGAGCAGTAGTTGTTGTGATGCGAGTCGTCCCCATCTGCTTTGTACAACACACTGGGACCACACAGCCGTGCCCATACTTGTGCAAATCCTTGATGCGGGCCAGCTGGGGCTGGACCACCGTTTGGTGATGGTCATCCCATCTGCAGATGTGAGGCAGCTGCCACGGCGTGCCGGATGTTTGCGGGGACCTTCTGTAGGTTTTCTGCCGACTCCAGGATTTTCTCGGTAGACTGATCATGTACCCTGTTTTCATGTTTTTTCTTTGTCTATCCATTGCTTGATGCTAGACCCATGCATGTGACTTAGCGCAGTGTTGGACTCGAGGTTTTGTATCTCTAGGTTCACACGGTGCGTTGTTTGGATGCCTATGAACTGAGTTATGGCCAAAACAGTGGTTTTGGGCTATTTGTGAGACAAACCGACCCTGCCGCATGCGTCACTTGCCGTGCGACGCGACAGGTACTTCTGCTGAGTGCTTTTCAGTTTTTTACTCTCTCCACATCACTAAGCTATTGGAGCTTATGAAACTTTGCGCATCTCTCTAGACTTTGCACCTGCTTGCTTGCTAGTGCACTAGCTGACTGGACAATGTCGCCATGCCAACAACAGTAAGACTAGGAAGCGTCCTAGCAGTTTCTCATGGTAGCAGAGCATCGAGACATCCCTCTTTGAGCTGCACAGCAGAGACACAACAGTGGAAGTAGCTGTGAGAGCCATTGCTACAGCCACAGTCCTCGATGGACCCACCAACCCACGGTGACACCACAACAGATTGCAGCAGTAGAGACACCCTTGCAAAGAAAGCTACAACCGCATCACTACGCCACCACCAAGAATGCAGCAGAGGGTTGTCCAACCTTTTCTAGCAGCAGTTGGGGAATGTCATGTCCTTATGTGGTCTGTGTAAGTATTCTCGAAAATTTCAGTCAAGTCGCACCTACCACTACCTCGGACGTATGTGAGCGTCACGACCCCAAATGACCGCCATTTTAGACGTGTAGGGGCTCGTTCGAAAGCCCTGGTCATAACCTGTCCATCACAGCCACTCGCGCTTTGTTTCGTGCCTAAAGAACACAAAAACGATAACACGCTCTTAAAATCTAAATGTAGAATTTTTCCAGATTTTGGACTGTGACAAAAAAAATTACGATTTTGACCTTTTTAAAGTTTGCACAGGAATACCACCATTGCGTTCAGCATCCTTTACCGCATCATGGCTCCAAGGTTCGCTTGATTTGGACAACTCTCATGCTAATGTCATCATTGTGGATGATGACGCCATCATTGACTGAGCCAAAAATTTGACCTTGAGGTCAAATAATACGCATTCTGAGCCCTCGAGAAACTGAGTCAGATGTCAATCCGACCACTTTCGCATTTTCCCCTACTGAGCGGCCCATATAGCGCCTGGAAACAACAAGTTGAAGAGCCTGATGCTCCTTCCGGCTCTGGCTCCATTGCCGAGACATCGAGTCCTCGCTCTCAGACCATCGGCTCCGCATTTCAGGCGCAGGAGGACATCCCACAGCGGCAGGCGGTGCAAGCAGCCACTCTCGAGGAGATTCTCAGTATGCGGTGGAGGATACAACAGCCTCTATCAGCTGCAGCCAGAGCACCACAGTAGGGCATGCAGGAGCAGGGCGTGTAGAAGCAGGGCATGCAACAGCAGATTCAAGCTGGAGACGACAGCTGCATTATGGACAAAGACAGCTGACATCAGCAGTCACGAGACCCTGGCATGACCAGCCGCCAGGTTTCCGGCCCCCGGCTGCAAGACGTTGTTCAGGGGATGAGCCTTCTCTAGCTGGGTCAGCGGACCACTGCCTCGGAAGATCCGGGGCTGCCTGTACCTTCATTCTCGACGTGCCGCTCTCCCTGCGTGTCCTTCGGTGGGCTTCCGGTTCCTCGTGCCCTTGTGGGTGTCCCTAAGGTCATCCTTCTCACGGATCGGCGGCCGAAGGATTTTGAGATCCCACCACCACGCTACAATAGCAATGTTGGGTTCGACGCCTGGGAGATTCTCTTCCAGGTGTGGGTTGATGCGAAGGGTGTCTGGCCATATTATTTGAGCCAGAATCAGACGTTCAACATACGCAAGGTGCGGGTTGCGACGAGAGCCATACGAGACTTCCTCTACGCCGTCCCCTAGGACGTCGTAGTCGACAATTGACCGTTCCTGGGGGCCCCTAGTACAGGCGTCGGAGCAGACCCATGCCGCGTCAGGGAGTTGGTCTTGATCCTACTGGTAGTCGAGACTCAGGCGATGATGACGGGGCGTCCCGCGAGTTCAGCTTCCTATGGCATGGCCCCACTGAGTCGGCTGCAGCCTGTTGGCAACGGGCCATGCGGATCTGCACTCGTTTCGACACCATCGGCGGCTCCCAACTGTGGGCCCTCCACACCATCATGGTCGGGACCTACATGGAGTTCGTGGACATGTTCACCTATATGGACCAAGCAATTCTCGCATAGCTATCAGACTCCTTTTTCTCGTTGTTGACCCCATCGGCGGTGAATAACACCTCCAAACTTGTCAGCTGCATCCTGACCGTCGGTTTCTTTTCAGTTTGCAGGATCGAACAGCTTAGAGAGTGCCGGTCAGACCTGGGATTCACTGGAAAGTTGAATGATTCTCTTAGTGAACACTGCTTCATGCGCACGGAAATTCTAAAGCTTCTCCATCGTCGCATTGAGTTATTGGAGCAGATGGGTGTTGGGTGTTCAAGTATCTTTGTTGATGCGAGCTTGTCGCCCGGTGCCTCTCATCGCACTGCATGTCGTCCCGGCGGGCAACGATGGGGGTGAAGGATTTGCAGAGCCCGAGGGTTCCGCCATTAGGTTGGC
>SZWC01000358.1:314287-327462 GCA_023375785.1 Penium margaritaceum | reverse complement strand
TTGAGTTATTGGAGCAGATGGGTGTTGGGTGTTCAAGTATCTTTGTTGATGCGAGCTTGTCGCCCGGTGCCTCTCATCGCACTGCATGTCGTCCCGGCGGGCAACGATGGGGGTGAAGGATTTGCAGAGCCCGAGGGTTCCGCCATTAGGTTGGCTGCCAAGGTCGTTGGTGCTGCGCCATTCCTCGTGAAAGCTGCCATTGCTGCCTGGTTAGCCCAAAGAGTGTTGTTTGCGTGCCGCTCATCCTCCGTCGCCGGAGTCTTTAGCGGTTACTGCTGCTGGTAGTCGGGTGCGCTTGCTCCGTTCACCGTTGTCCTTGCAAGGTCTACAAACTTCTGAATGGCGGAGATGCGCTGAAGACTCGAGTGAACTTCTTGCATGGTAGTTACTGTGTCGGTTGCCCCTCCAGTGCCACTGCGTTATGATACGAAGTATTACACTGGGTGGAACGTGGATGGTTCATATGGATGTTGTGCGGTCCAGTAGACGATATGAGGAATTAGGACAAATGGATAATTTGTATTAAGCAGTAAGTTTACTTTGATGACAAGTGTTGAAGAAATTGAGCATAGATATGTATACAATGACACGAATCAAAGTGAGGTTCGAGCCGAGCGATGCGTGCGAGGTCGCGCCGTGAGTGGCTGCTTTGCAAAGCTCCACCGAGAAGCCAGGGGGCTTCGAGAATATTGAGGCACGGTTTACATGGATCCAGCGCCATCCAGAAGTTGACAGAACAGTATCAGAATATCGATACAATTTGCGACACATCTGTCGACCACTCTAGAATGAGGTCGAAGTTGTCAGAACCTTCTAGAGTGGGACACACGAGGTTGGGGCAGGTAGCCAAAATGTCCTCGGCCGATTGGCATTGAATTTCCGAGGTTGACGCGCGGAGGGCCACAAATGTAAGGATAGAAATGTCCACTTGTGGAGTTTAGGGGCTTGTGTATGTCAGGGTTGTAACAATTTCGGTCAAATTCTTGACTGCCATCGACTATTCTAAAACTGCCGCTTGATATCATCGGAACTTGCCGTCTTCTCAGCGGAGTTGTCTGAAGAGCGAATTTACGACACGGAATCGCACGCATGGTTCAACTTGAGTTCCCAAGACCCCAAGTATGCGTCATTCTTGAATCGACTATTGCACATAATTGCACATCAGTTCTGACACTTGTCACTGGTATAAGATTACTGTTAGGTATAGTTTATCAATTGTTTTCTAGGATCATTTTGTGCCTTCCACCCCATCCTTCTGAACCATCCACGCTCAAATTGGCGTAACATTATGTTTCAAGAGGTGTGATAAAAAAGACAAGTTTTAATGAACAGTGCAATTGAAGGAGAAATGAATGATATTTTGAATGAATTCAATTGTACATGTATTTTTGTCGTCACATCTTACATGCAAATTATGGTATCCAGTTTTTGCTTACCCTCTAGGTTATGGTTACATCTGGAGTAGCAAGATTCTAAAAAGGATAAAATTACGTGAGGTTCTTGTGTCGAGCGAAAAACCCAGATTCTCAAAGCGCTTTTACGTCAAATGCCTTTCTGTGACATTTTCATGGTCGTTCGGAGGATGCGTTTGGAGGAAATGTTGCGAGTGTAGAATCGATGGTGCTGTTTTTGGATCATATTTTTGTAGTTGTCTCTGCGCAGATGTTTTCGTTTATTGCATAAATCGACGCAAGTTGTCCATAATCCATCCTTCTTTCTCTGCTGCTATTTTTTTCATTTACTGCATCGGTGCGAAGTCCGGTGGTGTCGTCCGGTGGAGCCAACGCACGCTGAGGTCTACTCGCAGTTCGCTGGAGCCTCCTCTCTCCGGTGACGTGCTCAGCTCCATCGGCAGGCCTCCTCGGCGGTCGTGCTGCCGACGGTCAGTGTCACCGCAGTTGCTGTCTGCATGCGCCCTGCGCATCCCTTCGCGTCTGTGTCGTCATGCTCTGCCTAGGGTCCATTTTGCATGTTGCATGGCCTTGTTCGGCATCATGGACCATTGTAGGCACTACCTGGGTTTGGGCAGCCATAACTCCTTGCTACTATTTTTCTAGCTGTTTCTCACCGCACGACTGCGTTCGCAGCATTGGTATTATGGTATGGTCCAGTTTCCAGGCAAAACAGGCGACGCCCGGGTTTTGGGCTATCGCTGTCTGGTGGGGCTCACCGAGAAAACCCTGCCTGCCAGAGAATAGGCCTATTTCCTGATTGGCTAGTTAGTTGAGTAACAAGCTCTACAGAGCCGGGGGGGGGGCTAGAACTTGGACAGGTCTCCCATTGTTGCTCATTCTTCATTCCTAACCAGTTGCTTTCAGTTTTCAGCTGCTTTCTGACGCTAACTCTGGCGCGCGCGTTTCAGAGTAACAAACCCTGAGCTTCCAGACTTAGACTCTAGAGCAGCAGACTGAGGGGGTAACCGACTTAAGCAACAAGCGTGGAAGCCCGCACGCTGCATCAACAACGCTACTGCCCCAACCTGCTGCCTAGGTTTTCCAGCTTGGTATCAGAGCGCCGGGGTTCGACACCCATTGTGGACACCGGGGGCGGGTCCATTCCTGTGTGGGAGGAATGTAGCGCGAGGTGTGCCACGTGGCTCGAACGTGGGTCCTGGCCTGTGGGCAACGGATGGGATGAGTTGAGGGTCGGAGACTCTCAACTACCGCGGTTTTGGCCCAGTGGGCCAAGCTTCCCATCCGTTTGTTACANCGCTGCTGCCCCAACCTGCTGCCTAGGTTTTCCAGCTTGGTATCAGAGCGCCGGGGTTCGACACCCATTGTGGACACCGGGGGCGGGTCCATTCCTGTGTGGGAGGAATGTAGCGCGAGGTGTGCCACGTGGCTCGAACGTGGGTCCTGGCCTGTGGGCAACGGATGGGATGAGTTGAGGGTCGGAGACTCTCAACTACCGTGGTTTTGGCCCAGTGGGCCAAGCTTCCCATCTGTTTGTTACATTTGGTATCAGAGCGTCGGGGTTGGAGTCCGACGTGCGGACGCCGAGGACGGCTCACTCCTATCGGGGGGGAGTGTAGCGCGCGGCCGGTCTGACGTGGCTCGCACGGGGTCCTTGGCCTGTGGGCGGGCGGAAGGGATGGTTTGAAGGTTGGAGACCCTCAAGCACCGCGGTTTTGGCCTAGTTGGCCAAGGGTTCCGTTCGTTCCGCTACATTGGTATTAGATTGCCGGGGTTCGACACCCATTGTGGACACCGGGGGCGGGTCCATTCCTGTGTGGGAGGAATGTAGCGCAAGGTGTGCCACGTGGCTCGAACGTGGATCCCGGCCTGTGGGCGACGGATGCGATGAGTTTAAGTTCGGAGACTCTCAACTACCGCGGCTTTGGCCTAGTGGGCCAAGCTTCCCATCCATTTGTTACATTTGGTATCAGAGCTAGAGCATAGCAGCAGCACCAGAAGACTGGCGAACAGGTGCCAGACAACACCGGCGGACCCTCATACGCACTGACCCCCACTCGTGACGCGAGGAGGTGAGCGGCAGGCGGCGTCCGACATCTGTGCGTGACGACGCACGCGACAACGTCACCTAGGTGTAGTGAGTGGCACCAGCACGTAGCAGCAGCAACCTGCAACAGCAGCAGCCGCAGGCAACGGCAGCGAGCACCGGGAACAGTAGCCAGCAGCAGCTGTGTGCAACAGTAGTAGCAGGGAGAAACAGCAGCTCGCAGCAGCCCGCAGCAGCAGCAGCTTGCAGCAGTAGCAGCTCGCAGCAGCAGCAGCGCGCAGCAGCAGCTCGCAGCAGTAGCTCGCAACAATAGTAGCTGCAGCTGCAACTGCAACAGCAACAGCAACAGTAGCAGTAGTAGTAGCAGCAGCAACAGCAGTAGTAGCAGCAATAGCAACAGTAGTCGCGGTTGTAGCAATAGTAGCAGCAGTAGCAGCAACGACGGCCCCAACAACCGCCGCTGCTGATGTCAGCACCCCTCTGCTGACGTCACTACTCACGTCATCAATACCAAAAAAAAGGGAAGAGGGAGGCGAAGAAAGGAAAGGGGGAAGACCAAAGGGGTGGGTAGAATCCCCACCGCCCCGAGCCACCGCTGATATCGACAACACAAAGACAGAAAAAAAACAAGGGGCACCAAACTATGGCTGGTAGCCCAGGCGAGGAGGGGTCCTCCTCTGTTGGGGGAACCCCCACCCCCCCTTTTCTGCAACGACTGCAGCAGCAATAGCAACAGCAGCAGCAACTGCCGCCGCCGCCGTCGTAGCAGTAGCAGCAGCATCAGCAACAGCTGTAGCAGCAGCAACAACGGCAGCAGCAGTAGTAGCAGCAGCAGCAACAGTAGCAGCAGCAGCAACAGTAGCAGCAGCAACAGTTGCAACAGCAACAACAGTAGCAACAGCAGCAGCAACAGAAGCATCACCAGGCCATTGGTGTTGTTGGCGGCAACCCTGATCCCCTGGTCGCTCTTTAGGAACAGCTCACTGCCTTGACATAGGAGCTGACAGCGCTGCAGCCAGTAGCCTCCCAGACTGCCACCAGTGCGCCGCCGTCGTTCGTCCCTCTAGGGCACGCTAGCCCAGCTGTGTCTGCTTCCACATACTACCTGGCACAGCAGCTGACTTAGCGCCAGCGGCAGACAGTGACCTCCGTCCTTGGCCCCACTCTGGGTGCTGGCCGCAGGCAGAAGGACTTTGAGACGCCGCCGTCGCCGCTTCAGGCCGGCGAGCAGTTTCTGAGGTGGGAACTGAGCTTCCGGATCTGGGCACAAGGTGAGGGCTTGTGGGCATACTATACCCTCCCTTACGACTCCACCCAGGCCAACTAGCTGTATGACGTAGGTCACGCCGTCCGTGCCCTCGTCCCAGTCGCCCCTCCAGCTTCTTGCCCGGCCGTAGAGCCTTTCCTCGGCGACTTCACCTCTGACGACATCCCAGACCTTGCTGCCGCATGGCACGTCCTCACCAGGCCCCATCGCCTGTCCAGCGACGCTGAGATCAGTCGTCTGCTCCGGGAGTTGAACTCCCTGCACATGGGGGGGACCGAGACAGTCACTGCCTACTGGCAGCGGGCGGAGGACATCCTTCGTTGTCTTGGCAAATTTGCTCCACCTCCTCTGTCAGTGCCCATTACCATCAAGCGCGGTGCCACCAGCGCGTACGTAGATATCTTCGTGCACTACTCCCTGGACGTCCTCTTCACCATGGCGGCCCAGGGCACCCTTATGCCCTGGGCATACAAGCTCTTCCTCCGTATTGAGAAAGCTCACCAGGAGTCCGAGCTCCATCGCACCTGCCATCGCCTCCCCTGTCGTTGCCTCCGTGGCCGTCGCCTCCCCGACCGCAGCTACCTCATCGCCTTCGAGGAAGAAGAAGAAAAGCCGGAACTAGAAAGGCAAAGGTCCACCACAATAGCAGCGGCAGCAGTTGTCGACCGGGTCCAGCGGTGGTGGCTCGGTCTGCCACAACTGTGGTTAGCCCGAGCACGGGTGGTACACGTGCCCTCTCCCGATGGTCGAGGCGCGCGTCATCGCCACCATGCGTCGCCAGCGGGAGCGCCGTCTCGCCTCTGCCACCGTTGCCGCTGCTGGCCATGACACTCCGTTCTCGTCCTGTAGCTTTGCCACTGCGACAGCTCCGCCTGTCCCGCAAATACCCGCGCCACAGTAGTACTACCCGTAGTAGTACTTTCCACAGCCGTCGGCGCCTTCGCTTCCTTTGCCGACTCAGTCCTCCTACTACCCGGGCTCCGGCGCCGTCACTCCGCACTCCGTCTATACTCCCGGGCTGTCCTCCCGTAAGTGTCAGCTGGAGCAGTTGATTGCACTCCACCTTGGCCTGCCTCGCCCTCCTCCCCAGGGAAGTGCGAGTTGCGTCACCTCCTGCCCTCCTGCCCAGCCCTGCATGACTGAGACTGAGCTGCGATCGTGTCCCATTTCTTCATCTGTCTCGTCCTCACCCGTGGTCTCCTCCAACCACCCTCCTTGACGACATTACATGGCTGGACGATTGGCAATCTCGCTTCGCGCCTCCTTCCACCGCGTCCGCGTCCCTCGCTTGCTGCCATGTGACCGTTAGCGATCCGACGACCCCTGTCCAGGACCCTGCTGACACCTGGATCATCGACTCCGGGGCCACGCATCACATGACGATCTTGCGTAAGGCCTTCAGTATGCTCGGTCCTGTGGGCGATGTCTCCGGTGTCCGCACGGGTTCCGGACAAGTGTTGCCTGTCCATGGTGTCGGCGTCGTTCATTTCCGTGGTCCTGCCTGTGACGTCTTTCTGACCGATGTCCTCTTCGTCCCTGGTCTCGAGCTCAGCCTCCTGTCCGTGACTGCCCTTGATCGCATGAGCATGGACGTTGTGCACTCGCATGGTGTCGGCACTGTGTCGTTGCGTCCTTCTGGTCTTGTCGTACTGCACGCCACCGCCCGTGGCAACCTGTGTCATGTTCCTCGCCTCTCCTCTTCTCCTCACGTCTCCTCCCCGTCGGCCGCCACAGGCCATGTGTTTGTCACCAGTACGCTTTCTCCTCAGCACACCCGCCTTTTGCACCGCTGCCTTTGCCATGTCCACTTTGCCGCCGTAGAGAGCATGCTCCGCACCCAGCCGGCCAAGGGTCTTGATCTGAAGATTTTCCCTGTCCCGTGCCCCACTGAGTGCATTGACTACGCTCAGGGGAAGATGCACCGGTCCACGTACCCCTTGTCTTCCTCCCGTGCATCCGCCCCTCTCCACTCGGACGTCATGGGCCCTCTCCCCACCAAGTCCGTCAGTGAGCATGGCCGCTATGTCCTCACCCTTACGAACGACTATTCTCGCTACCGCTGGGTCTTCTGCCTCCGGCAGAAAAGCGATATCGCCCAAGCCATTCAGGACTGGCTTGTCCTCGCGGAGCGTGAGTGTGGTCACTCTCTTTGCTGCTTTTGCTCCGATCACGGTGGAGAGTACATGGGTGAGGCCACGACCTTTCTCGCCTCCTGCGGGATCCACCATGAGACGTCTGCGTCCTATACGCCCGCCCAGAACGACGTCTTCGAACGGTGGAACCGTACCATGGCCGACGTCGTCCGCACCATGCGGGTCGAATCCGGTCTCTCCGATGGCTTCTATTTTGAAGCCATGGCCTACATGACCTGGGTCTGGAACCGGATTCCCCATGGTCCCCTTCTCCGCTAGTTCACGCCATACCAGCACTGGTGCGGTGAGCGCGCTGACCTCCGCCCGGCTCACGTCTGGGACGATGTGGCCATTGTGTGGCTGCTCGCCCCACAGCAGGGCGGCAAGCTCGCCCCCTGCGGATGCCCCTGCACCTTCCTTGATGTGTCTCATCCGTCCAAGGCATAGCGCTTCTGGGACCCATCCCGACATTGCATCGTCGAGTCCCGCGATGCCCTCTTCTTTGAGGACGTGTTTCCCCGTGACCTCATCCACTCCGACTCGTCTGTATCCCTCCTGTCGCGTGGGGGAATAGTGAGTCCGTCCTCCGTCCTGTCGCTTCCGGGTGACACATCACTCCGTCCCTCTGAGCCGGTAGCCCCTGTCGTGTCCTCTAGCCCCCTCGGGCCAACAGTCCCAGTCGTGTCCGCTGGCCCCTCTCGGCCAGCAATCTCAGTCGCGTCCGCTGGCCCCTCCGAGCCAGCTGCCCCCGTCGCGTCCGCTGGCCCCTCTGGACCAGCTGCCCTTGTCGCGTCCACTAGCCCCTCCGAGCTAGCTGCCCCCATCGCGTCCGCTGGCCCCTATGGACCAGCTGCCCCAGTCGCGTCCGCCGGCCCCTCCGGGCAAGCAGTCCCAGCCGTGTCCGCAAGCCCCTCTGAGCGAGCCGCCCCCGTCGTGTCCGCTGACCCCTCCAGACCAGGTACCCCAGTCGCTTCCGATGGTCCCTCCGGGCCGAAAGCCCCAGTCGTGTCCACCGGCCCCTCTGGGCCTGCAGCTCCTGCCGCGTCCGCTGGCCCCTCCGGACCAGCTGCCCCAGTCACATCCGCTGGCCCCTCCGGGTCGGCAGCCCCAGCCGCGTCCGCTGGCTCCCCCGGGCCAGTAGCCCCGTCCGCCTCCGTTGGCCCATCGGACTCAAGGCCATCTCCTGCCCGACCGCGCTACACACGTGGCCCAGGCGGTAGCCTCTGACCTCGGCCGACAGTGAGCGCATAGATCGTCGCATCACGTCCCTTGGCGCCTCGACCCCCTGTGGCTCCACGTGTCTCCTCCACTCCCACGCTCGTGAGTGGGGACCCTAGCACGAAGGGTCTCGGCCTGACCACTTCGGCCATCATCGCAGAAATTCACCCGGGCTCTGCATTGGGCTACGCCATGCTTCATCACGAGCATCGACATGCTGTCGTGGCTGCACTTGCCTGCATCCCACGTGGAGCTCGCGATGCACACGCCCTCTCAGTCCGGTCCACAGCACACCCGGAGGACCCTGCCACCCTACGTGAGGCTTGAGCCTCTCCTGAGGCCGCACATTGGGATGCTTCCTACGCCGAGGAGCTCGTTGCTATCCAGCAGCACCACGTGTATGACCTCGTCGACCTCCCTCTAGGTCGGAAGGCCATTGGTGCCAAGTGGGTCTTTTGGCGCAAGTTGAAGCGTGACGGATCCTTGGACAAGTACAAGGCCCGCCTCACAGCAAAGGGATTTGCTCGGGTCCCTGGGGTCGATTACGACCATACTTTCGCCCCAGTCGGTCGGTTCTCCACTAGGCGGGCGCTCTTCAGCCTGGTTGCCCAGCATGGGTGGGAGCTGCATCAGATGGACGTGAGCAATGCATTCCTCCATGGCTCACTGGAGGGTGAGGAGCTTTACATGGTGCAGTCCCTAGGCTTCGACGACGGCACTGGGAGAGTTTGGTGGCTGCGGAAGGCCCTCTATGGCCTGAAGCAATTGCCTCGGTGCTGGAACTAGGAGATCAACAGCACGCTTCTCCATGGCGGCCTCCAGCGTAGAACCGCTGACCCCGCACTATGCGTCAGCCCGCGAGGTCAGACCTTCACCGCAGTTCTGGTCTACGTCGATGATCTCCTCATTGCGTCTCCAGACACGGCTGCCATCCAGCGTGTCAAGGACTTGCTACACGCTGCCTACCAGATGAAGGATCTCGGGTCTGCCCGAGTCTTCCTGGGCATGGAGCTCCAGCATGATCGCTCCCAGGGCGTCCTGTACGTTCACCAGGCTCCCTATGTGCAGACCCTGTCCATTCGCTTCGCCGAGGACCTGCCCCTCGTACCTAGTGCATCTTCACCCATGTCACCCGATGGCCAGGTGAAGCTGAAGAGTCTTGACCCAGCTGTTGTGGGGGAGCCCGTTGATATGACCACGTATTTGCGGGTCATCGGGTCACTGATGTTCGTGGCGACGACGACGCGTCCAGATATTGCGTTCGCCGTCAACTTCCTGGCCCAGTTCTCTGAGGAGCCGAGTCACCTCCACTTCGAGGCCACGATCTGAGTGCTGCGCAATGTCATATCGACCCCTCGACGAGGTCTCATGTTCCGCCGCCAGCCGTCCGTCGTCGCAGTGGGCTGCACCAACAGTGACTAGGCCGGCAGTCCAGACGGTAAGAGTCGCACGGGCTCGATCTTTCTGATCGGTAGCACAGCTGTGTCCTGGTGCAGTGGCAAGCAAGGGTGCATTGGACGCAGCACTACTGAGGCTGAGTACGTGGCCCTTGGCTCAAGCGCGTGTGAGAGTGTGTGGTTGCGTCGTCTGTTGTGCGAGTTGCATCAGTTTGTGGCATCCATCACCTTGCATTATGACAATGACAGTGCCATGGCCATTGCCGACAATGACGGTGTGCATCACACATGCACAAAGCACATCAATGTTGAGTATCACTATGTGCGTTCGTTGTTGCATGACGGCAGCATCAGCATCGTGTGGGTTGCGACAGCACGGCAGTTGGCTGACTTCCTGACCAAGTCACTGAAGCGGGACTCGTTCAAGAAGGCTGTGAGTTCAGTCGGCGTGCGTCCGTGAGTTGCCCTCTTTGTCTCTGCCTACGTCTCTGCGTGCCCTGGGGGAGTCTGGATGTTGACCGTGTCTCTGCCCGCCCATGTGCACTATGCTTGTGATTCATGGAGGAGTGTTGGTTTCTTTGTGCATCTCTCATCGTGCTTTGTTGTGTCCTCCCGGCTTGTGTACATCGGCATACAGATGACTGACGGTGAGACTCGACGCTGATGGAGTGTCGTCCGGTGGAGTCAACGCACGCTGAGGTCTACTCGTAGTTCGCTGGAGCCTCCTCTCTCCGGCGACGTGCTCAGCTCCATCGCAGGCCTCCTCGGCGGTCGTGTTGCCGGTGGTCACTGTCACCGTAGTTGCTGTCTGCATGCGCCCAACGCGTTCCTTCGCGTCTGCGTCGTCATGCTCTGCCTAGGGTCCTTGTTGCATGTTGCATGGCCCTATTAGGCATCATGGACCATCGTAGGCACTGCCTGGGTTCGGACAGCCATAACTCCTTACTACTATTTTTCTAGCTATTTCTAACCGCACGACTGTGTTCGCAGCGTGGGTATTATGGTATGGTCCAATTTTCAGGCAAACAGACGACGCCCGGGTTTTGGGCTGTCGGCTGTCTGGTGGGGCTCATCGAGAAAACCATGCCTGGCAGAAAATAGGTCTATTTCTTGATTGGCTGGTCAGTTGAGTAACAAGCTCTACAGAGCTTGGGGGGGGGGCTAGAACTTGGAGGGATCTCCCATTGTTGTTCATTCTTCATTCCTAACCAGTTACTTTCAATTTTCAGCTGCTTTCTGACGCTAACTCTGGCGCGCGCGTTTCTGAGTAACAAACCCAGAGCTTCCAGACTTAGACTCTAGAGCAGCAGACTGAGGGGGCAGCTGACTTAAGCAACGAGCATGGAAGCCTGCACGCTGCATCAACAACGCTGCTGCCTAGGTTTTCCAGCTCGAAGTCTGATGGAAGGGTCCCGTTGCCTAGTCAACAACGTATGGTCTATATGGTTCTCTACTCACCTGAATCGTCCTTACGAACGGCATATTGGATTGGCAACTACCAAGGTAGCAGTCTTTGATACAGTTGCATTTAGAACGCGGAAGCAACTGAGAATCATTATGCTACGTGGCATTTCCTGGACATACGTTACTGAAAGAGGCACATGCCTTCGTCACGATTTCACTCGACAATCACGGTGGGTGCGTGGCACATACACACCTGCTTAGACATATTTGCTCTTCTAAAAAACTGTCGTAGGCTCGGAACGACACTTCGGGCGGATGAATGAAGGGCATGGTGCTCATGTGTTGGACCCTTTCTGGGCGCCGCAGTTTTTAGCGATTACTGTTGCTCGTAGTCGGGTGTGCTCACTGTTGTCCTCGCGAGGTCTACAAACTTCCGAACAGTGGAGATGCGCTGAAGACTCGAGTGAAAATGCCGCCCGGTAGTTGTAATGTCGGCTGCCCCTCGAGTGCCCCAACCTTATGATACGAAGTATAACGCAGGGCGGAACGTGGATGGTTCATATGGATAATGTGCGGTCTAGTGGACGATTCGAGGAACTAGGAAAAATGGATAATTTGTTTTAAGCAGCAAGTGTACTTCTATGACAATTGTTGAACAAGTTGAGCATGTGCATATATACACTATGACGAGAATCAAAGTGAGGCTCGAGCTGAGCGATGCGTGAGAGGTTGTGCCGTGAGTGGCTGCTTTGCGAAGCTCCGCCAAGATGCCAGGGGGCTTCTAGAATATCGAGGCATGATTTATTAGGATCCAGCGTTATCCAGCAGTTGATAGAACAATATGAGAATATCGATACAATTCGCGATACTTCTGTCGACCACTCTAGAAAGTAGTCGAAGTTGTCAGAACCTTCTCGGGCGGGACACTCGAGGTCGGGGCAGGTGGCCAAAATGTCCTCGGCCCATTGATGTTGAAAATCCGAGGTTGATGCGCGGAGGGGAAAAAATGCTCACAAAAATGCCCACTTACGGAGTTCAGGGACTCGTGTACGTCAAGGTTGTAACAAGTTTGGTCAACTTCTTGACTGCCCTCGACTTTTCTAAAACCGCGGCTTGATATCATCGGAATCTGCCGATTTCTCAGCGAAGTTGTCCGAAGCAACCACTTACGGCACGTCTTCACACGCGTCGTTCGACTCGAGTGTCGAAGACCCCAAGTATGCGTCATTCTTGAATCGGCTATTGCACATAATTGCTCATCTGTTCTGACACTTTTCACTGATATAAGATTATTGTTAGGTACAGATAATCATCTGTTTTCGATGCCTAGGATAGCTTTGTGCCTTCCACCCCATCCCTCTTAACCATCCACGTTCGGCTTGGCGTAACATTATGTTTCAAGAGGTGTGATTAAAAACACAAGTTTTATGAAATAGTGCAGTTAAAGGAGAAATGAATGAAATTTTGAATGATTTTTATTTTAGATGTTTTTTTTGTCGTCATATCTTTCATGCAAGTTGTGGTATCCAGTTTTTGGTTGCCCTTTAGGTCATGGTTACATTTGGAGCAACAAGATTTTAAAAAGGATGAAATTACCTGAGATGTTTGTGTCGAGCGGAAACCCCGATTCTCAAAGCGCTTTTACGTCGAATGCCTTTCTGTGACGTTTTCATGGTCCGTTCGGCGTTTGGAGGAAATTCTTCGAGTTTAGAAACGACGGTGTTGTTTTTGGGTAAGATTATTCTACATGTCTTTGCGCAGATGTTTTCGTTCATTGCATAAATCGGTGGAAGTTGTCCATAATCCATCCCTCTTCTTGCATTGCTAATCCTTTTTTTCCATTTACAGGTGTTAAGTTTGATGGAAGGGTCCCGTTTCCTAGTCAACAATGTATAGTCTTTACATTTCTCTACTCACCTAAATCGTCCTTACGAACAACATGTAGGATCGGCAACTACCAAGGTAGCAGTATTTGATACATTTGCGTTTAGAACGCGGAATTATCTGGGAATAATTATGGTACCAACATTTTTTGGACATACATTACTGAATTAGGCACCTGCCTTCGTCACAATTTTCGCTCGACAGTTGCGGTGGGTGCGTGGCGCATACACAGCAGCTCGGATATATTTGCCCGACGATTATTTGTCGTAGGCTCGGGACGACACTTCGGGCTGATGAATGAAGCGCACGGTGCTCATGTGTTGGGTCCTTTCTGACGTCATTGAGGGTGCAGCGCACGGGGGGTGTTGCGCATGTGGAGCTCTTTTGCCATCGTCCACGATTGCCCCACGTGGG
>SZWC01000358.1:291098-302682 GCA_023375785.1 Penium margaritaceum | reverse complement strand
AGGGGGGGAGGGGGAAAGGGGGGGAGGGGGGAGGGGTTTGGGGATCTCTTCTCTGACCTTGTCCGTCCTTCTCCTCCCTGTTCCACGCTTTAGGGCGAAGGGAATCTATCTGCTCGTTCAATCCTGCTTGGCTTTCTGCTTGCGTGCCTGTCAGACGTTGTGCAGCATCCGCCGACTGGGTGATGAAGATTCCTCCTTGCTTTCTTGAACTGTTGTGCAGCGGGAGCCCAACACCACCACCAGCACTAGCCAGCATTGCATTTGGATGCTGGACCACTCCAGCCATGCACGTTGGAACGTGCATGGCTGGAGCGACAGCACTCACAGCCGGCCTTGCTCCACGGAGCATCAAGCACGAGCAACAGCTCGGTCATGGCATGTGACAGCGCCAGCACATGACCGGGGGAGCTTCTGTCACCCTGAGCCAACGATGCCAGCCTGAGCCTGGAGGAGCAGTCTGCAGATGACTCAAGCAGCAGATCCTCCACATGGAGATTTTTCGTAGCAGTAGCCATTGCTGCTAGGCAAAATGGAGAGACTGCTAGCATTCTGCGGCTTAGTGCACCTCACTGACTGCTTGTGCATTGCTTGCTGCTCCTGGCCCATGCATGCACACGGAAGTGCATATGCAAGTGCGTCGACAGGCATGCGTGCATGAGTGGGCGAGCAGGCAGGCGTGGTTGTAGGCGTGCAAGCGTGTGGGCATGCGTGCGTGCGGGCGGGCGTGCGTGCATACATGCTTTCGTGCGTGTACATGCACGTGAGTTTTTGTGTGCGTACGTGCGTGTTCATATGTGACCTTGTATCTCTTTTGTTCGTTCAATACCCGCCGGCAACGGCACCAATCACGTCACTGCACTCGCACGCATGGTACGCAGCGGGCCTTGCCACTGCAGGCCCCCAATGGCCTTGATATTGGGAGGTGCTTGACAGACTTTCTGTCTCGGGGTTCCTAGCCGCCCTAAGGCTATGGACGTGGCAGCTCCGTTGATGCTGTAACGGCCCAACACCTTGGGGGTCTTCGGACCCTTCAAGCTGGGTGGGAGCAGCTCCCACGCAGCTGTGTGGCGCAGCGGCACTATCCGCTGCACCTTTTCCTGTCCTTTTGTTGTTGCTGCTTCTGTCCCTGTTCCAACGCCGCCCCCGTCGCTGCCGCCGCAGCGCTGCTGTCATCGCCGCCGCCGCTGCCACCGCCGCCGCCTACGCTGTCGCTGCCGCCGCAGCCACCGCCGCCGCCGCCGCCGCTGCCGCTCCCGCATTTGCTGATGCCTTCGTCGTCTGCATTCATGGGCTTAGAGCTGGCATTTCATGCTAGGCAAGCTCTGGTGGTTGCACAAGGTCTTCTCGTGTGGGCAACAGAGATTTCTGGCTGATCATGCTCAGCACCTAGCAAGAAGTGTTGCCTGTACGGCATATTTCTTCATCTTCTTCATTTCTTCCCTCGATCCATCCAATCTACTTCTCGTTTTCTTCAATCAATGAAGCATATGTTACCTATAATGAAACATATGTTCAAACTCAGTGCAGTGTACGTGTGTGTGAGTGTGTGTATTTCTTATTGCACCCATTCTCGGTCCTCCTTGCACCAGGGCTTGCATGGGCTTTCTCGGGCTTGCTCTTGTTGCATGGGCTTGTTCGGGCCTGCTCTAGTTTGCTTGGTCCTTTGGATTTCTCAAGCTTGTTCTAGCTTGCTACAGCTAGCTCAGGTTTGCCTGGACTTGCTGGCAGAGTCTTCGGCTGGGAGGATTTTGGGATTTTTCGGATTGCACTGACTTGCCTCTGCTAAAAAAAACAGAGCAAGCTTCGTAACGACTGGAACGGCTCACAACACAAAAAGAGGGACTGCTTTTGTGTGGGCTTTGAGTTGTCTGAGTATTGGAAGGTGTTGTGCAGTGAGTGTTGCATAGTTTGCCCTGATGTTGCTTGAGCAGGTGCATTGTTGCCTGTGTGACACAACTGATGCATCCCGGCGACTTAGTTCACCCATTCATGGCTGGTAGGATTTTTTCGGTGGTCAAGACCCAGGTCTTGACACACGGTGGTTTGTGCTAGTTCCTTGAGAGACCCCATGCGATGCTCTTATGCTGCCAGTGCTATGAGAGCTTGTTCTATCTGATCACACTTCATTCTACCCTGTTTTGTGTGCTTTGTACACTCACTCAATTGTTGAGACCCAGGCACCTGGTGACATTCTTTTGTGCTTTGGGAGACCTCATTTGTGGTTCAGGACCAATGAAGCTTATAAGACTATGCACATCTCTCCCAGCCCGACCCTTGCTGTTCTTGCACCTGCCTCACGACTCGATAGTGTCGCCACATCTACAACAACAATTTTAAGAAGCTTCATATCAGCCTCTTGATTGCATGGATGAATTCGACATGGTAGAAAATTGGAAGAGACGCATGCGGGCAAGATGACGACGAAGTTGTGGGCATTGTCAATAGGGCATAGTAACCCTTCTACCCAATCCGCGAGGGGGTTAGTGACGCCCTACCTGGCGCTAAAGATGTAGGACTCCCCCGTCCGGCGGTTTAAAAAGAAGAAAACTAGACTGCCCGCTCGCTTCACCATGCTCGATCAGCGGCGCATGCCGCTGATCGAGCAAAGCAAGGTGGGGCGTGCCAACCCCCCCCACAATTCTCGCTCCCATGCGAGAATCGCGATCGAGCGATGACCTCATGTTGTTTTTTTTGTTCGACACACAAACTCCCTGGTTTCATTTAGGATTTCTATGTTCTGTGCGGGCGGAGCGCGCGTAAAACATAAAACCCTACATCAAGAGGTCAACGACAAGAGGTCAATAAGAGGTCATCACTTGATCACGAGATCGAGCGGGAACGCTTGTTCTGTTATTCTTTTTTCAATACGCAAACCCTCCACTTTTTACACGCAAACCTTAGTCAAATTACATTCGGGTTTCAGGGTTTTACTCTGCTGTTGCTGCTGCTTTTGCTCGGGCTCCTGCAAGGCCTCGCAGTAGCGGAGCCCGGCAGGTTCCCTTTCAATGCATGGGGAGTCTCGGAACCCCCATGCAAACCACATGTAAACCCCCCCTCCCTCGAGCATTCACAAACCCCTAAAGAAAGGGATTTGTGAATGTTAAAAGTAATGTTGACGTCAGCATGTCGATGCTACATCGCATGCAGCGTCGACATGCGTTTCTTTCTCGCTATTTGTGGGTAGGGGTCTTATTTTCCGAACTCCGGGTAGGGGAGTCTTGTTCTTCCAAACGCCGGGTGAGGCATACACACATTTGGGTGGTGCTACTTCTGTCGCCCATATAGCACCTTCAGTAGCACCCAGGGGACTCCCAATGGACACTAAACCTAACAATTAGGTGGAAGCCATCCTTGTTGTTGTCGCACACATGTTTGCCGCTCCTCAACACTTCTGTCTGCATGGCCCCACGTGAAACACCTCCGCTATGTTCCAGACGTGTTCTGCTGCTTTGTTGCTCACATGGCCCCCCTATGCCCTGATACCATGCTAATGTTAATCTAGGGCATGCAGGCCCATGCTGGATGAGACATGAGCTCTGGTGGTCAAAGGAAAATAATTGTTTTAGTCGAATGGAAGGGGCACTACGGTATACGGTGACACACTAGCATCACTGACTAGCCAAGCTAGGCAAGTTTAGGCCTTCCGAGACGTCGGAACATGTAACAGGGCGTCAGGGTCTCAGCCACATGCAGACTACACATGTCTGACAAAAGGTCAACAAATACTCGATCAATCTGTGCTGGGTCTCCCGAGGTACCGGTGCGAATCATAGTGTACCATGTTCTCGACCACAGAAAGAGTGCACAACCTGTCACAGACAATCTGCTGTGAATCTCTATGGATCTCCCGGAGCACTGGCACAAACCACTAAGTGTCCGGGTTTCAACCCTCGAAAAAAATCCATTAAACATGCATGGATGAACGAGGCGGCTAGAAGGGCACAAATGCTCCAGTGCCCATTGTTCCGGTCATTTTATCCGCGGTGTCCATAGTCGAAAACGAACCGACGGCGGTGTCCTGAGTCGAAAACGATATGACAACAGTGCCCATGTTTTTCGTCACGCGAGCGAAAACGGAAAAAAGGGACAACTGTACCCACGCCCTCAAAGTCGGACGTCGCCGATTTCATGGGCGACGTGGACGACGCTGTCAATGGCATCGGTGACGTCAGAAGTAATCCTGTTGAGTTTTGGAGGTCGCAAGTGCGAACTCCAAAACTCGCGACAGGGTGCGCCGCATCTCACAAACCCCCCCCCCCCCCCAATATCCGACAAACCCCCCAATTACACTAGGGGGTTTGGGTTTAATTTTTTCTACTTGCCCGGGCATCTGCCGGGCCCCGCTACCGCGGGGCCTGGCAGATTCCCTTTCTTCTATCACACGTGCGCCGCATCTAGCACCCCCCCCCCTCCATACCCGACAAACCCCCTAGTTACACAGGAGGGGGGGGGGTCGGTTTTGTTTTTTACTTGCCCGGGCATTTGCCGGGCCCCGCGGTATCGGGGCCCGGCAGATTCCCTTTCTTCGATCACACGTGCGCCGCATCTCGCAACCCCCCCGCTATTATTCGACAAACCCCATAGTTACACAGGGGGGTTTGGGTTACATGTTTTTCCTTGCCCAGGCACCTGCCGGGCCCCGCTACCGCGGGGCTCGGCAGGTCCCCTTTCCGCCATCACAGCGTGCGCCACATCTTGCAAACCCCCCCAAACCTACGACAAACCCCCTAGTCTAATTGGGGGGTTTGGCATGGTCATCGCGATCTCGCAGCGAGGTTTCGCCGCAAAACTCCGCCGTGCCCATTTTCGCTCGCACGACGAAAAACATGGGCACCGCTGTCATGTCGTTTTCGACTATGTACAGCGTCGTCTTTCCGTTGTTGACTCTGCACACCGCCGTCACTTCGTTTTTTACTACGGACACCGCTGCTTTATCTGGCTAACTAAACGATGGGTATATTACTACTCCGTCCCGACTAGAATGCACCATATGTAAGGACTAATGCAACTACTGGAGAACAATTAGCACAAACTAGGAAGCTCCTGCTACACAAAAGTGTACGACAATCACACAGCTTAAAGCCCATACATAGATCCCGCTACCAACATAGATCCCTTTGGACGCCTCGGAGGTGTTCCCTGCACTCTTTTGGCTTGCCTCAGTTAGTTCTACCATGAGTTTGATGGTAGGGTGTGATAGGGTATGGAACTTGTCCGTGGACCTGCAATCAGAATTTTGTGCAATTCTGTAAGTAAGTGACTGCAGTCAGAGTCACGGACTTTGAGCCAAGAATGTGGCTATCCCCCAAGAACTTGTCCTGCTAGATCTGACAAAAATACCAACCAAATTACAAGGTGTAACAGCCATGGGCTGTTTTGCGACTAAGTGCAGAACCAAAACGTAGGCCCTCAGAATAGTCGTCTCCGGAGAGTGAGCGAATGGTCGCCTCAGCCATTTTGGCTGAGACGAACCGCGCCACAAATGGACGTAGTCGCCATAGGGCATTTTTGTAAACATGCAACCTAAAACCCTATCGTTCCACGCGGCACATCCACGTGGGAACAGGACCCTAGCGGCCAACTAGAGGGGAGGAGGAGTGACGCGATGGATCTTCCATCGCGGCACTCCTCTTGCCTTAAATCCGGCCTATGGACCGAATACGGGCTAGAGTCGAACTAGACTCTAGCCCAAGATTATTTTTCGGGCCTCAACTCGTCGAGACATCGGTCTCGAGCCCCCGAAACCCGGGAACTATATTTAAACGCCATTTTTAATCCTAAAAATGGCTCGTACGCTACATTCCACCCCCTTTGCTTCGAACCGTCCCAGTTTGTCTTTGCTCACGGAGGTTTGATCATTGTGTACTTCATGATGCAAACCATGCAACAAGATTCGTTAACAAGATCACATGTGTGAACTCTTGTCATCCGCAACACATTTGCGTCACGTTCACGCACAATCAACCACACACTTGCGGTTTTTGTGATTATGGTCATTAGCGTACAACATCCAGTGTTGATCGCGTGATCCTTGGCTCTTACCAAGATGACACACGTATAATCCTTATACGTTCTTCACAAGTGTTGGTGAGTCTTCACCAAAGACTCATCACACGTGTGTAGCGGTGGCATGGTCGATGCCTTTTGGGACGTACATTGTCAACAATGTCTTGCCAGTTTGGAAGAGGGTACATGGAATAAATTTTCTCACATTCCATGTGGTACGTGTTCAGCAAACGGTTGTGGTGACGCCTCCTCCCCCTTTGCAAGGAGCCTCCCTGCGACCAATTAACTGGGCGTCCCCGCGAAAACCCTTCAGGTCCACACAACACTTCCCATGTCGTTGGGACATGATATCTTCCAAGGGGTTGTTGCCAAGGTGGTACCTCCCTGTAACATTGTCAATAAGTGCAATCCGAGATCTGGACATCAGTCCTCTCGGTTTGTAACCACGTGTTCATGACCACGTGTAGGTCTACTAGACCTCTTTCAGCACCTGTGGGTTGGTTGGCTGAACTCAACCAAGCTCCACGAAGCCCATGCAACTCGCATGCTAGCTTTTTCTTAGGGTTAGGGTTGGGAGGCACCAAGATCCTAAGACATGGTTGCTGAGTACACTTGTTTTTTCGTTCAAAGATTGCACTCATCTTTGAAGGAGGCGGCATTGGTCGTCTGGCATGCGCATTTTCCGTCAAAGTCCATTACTGGACACGACAATACTCCGACCTAGATGATCTTGGTCTCAGCCATCATCCCCTCATTTCTATGTGAAATGGGTACCGTAGGCTGCCGCTCACGTCCCCGTCAAAAGCACACCGCTTTTGAACTAGGTCAACTGAGATAACCAATCTCAACAACCATGGATTCCATCCATGGACAAAGTGTTCATCGTACGGTATTCACCAAACGGGTGTACCATGATCACAATCATCCCAATACAAGTTGGAAGAACACCTTTCGGGTGTCAGTTCCATGTGATTGTGATCGAACACCTCTGAATCACATCCGGTGATCCTGGAACAACTAGCTCCTGAATTTGTTTGCGATAAAACAACCACGTGCAAGGGTTCCATTCAAGACCCCGTCAATGGATTATGTTCGCCAAGTTGCAATAATCCGTGTTGCTTTAATGTCTTCTATTATATCCATTCGGTACTTCCATTCAATAGAGTATTTTCCATATGCCTCGTCCGAGGCATTCGTAGAGGGGATCGCCCTCATTGAAGACATCCCGGCAAACATCCACCACTGTGGATACCACCGCAGCGACATCCAAAATTGTATTGTACTTGCATTCGGCAATGTACTTTAATTGAATCATCCCCGAAACCAAGGGACTTGAGTCACTTCACCATGACCTTTCAGGTCAGTGAAGCATGGTTCGACTACACCGTAGTCATTATGATATCTCTAGGAGATTGGTTTTGTTCCAAAAAAATTGGATAGCTGGTGCTACACCATGCCTTGGTATGACCGGAATCCATCTGCATTATGTTTGAAGAGCGTGACGTACACAACTAGTGTACTGTGTCACGATGGCCTCAACTTTGAGACGTTCCTCAGAACATCAAAAGAATCTGATGAGAAGTATCGTTTGTCAAGGTCCATCTTGAAGAGTCCCTTCACATCAATGTTTTTGACACACTGGTCATCATTTTACCTTTGTGTTGCTTATGACTCGTGTGGTCGGTCGGACCACCAAGATGTAGGTGCGAAGACACTGTTAGCATAAAGCTGTCGGCTTACAGATCGTCTCCGCGGTCATAAGCTTTGATCACAAAACCTAGACCTTGACGTGATCCCAGTTATGTCGTAGTTGGTCTGTAGCAATCTATGAGACCGTCATAGTTCTCTGGAGCGCCATTAGGTAGAAAATGAGTGTCGCTCATTTTCTCTGAAATGGATTTTCACCGAATTGTGGATGAATTTATGTCATCGACGTCGGTTCATGAATTTTTGTCTATCAATGTCTATGACATGTTTACTCACCGAGTGATGATAGACTGAAGGTGTCGCCTTCAAGTTTGTTCACCTTTGATATTTGGGCAATCTTGTCATATGCCAGAATTGTTGTGATCCTTGACCACCGCACTGCGGCGTCTCAAATCGTGGAGGACCCATCGAAGAGTCTCTACCCCTCTCGGGCGCAAATGCAACCTCCATTGACAATAATCATTGTCTCCTGAACGGGGTTGTGAGTACACTCATGTACCTTTTTATTGTCGGTACCAGTTGGGCACCCCGATTTGAATCCATCACTCACCGAGTGAGAGGGTGTTAATGGTTTCGCAATTGGAACTTTATTCAAGCGTATCATACTTGACACGTTCCATCACGGACCGATGTTTTCATCGGCCATGACTGATGATGCAGAGAACCTCCAAAAGGTACTGGTGCATTCAGTATACACTGTGTATAGGCAGCACGATGGCAATCCTCGAGGATTAAAGTCGGCGTGCTAACAGGCCGGGTCACGTCTCATGACATAGTCATGACACGGACACAGTCATGAAATGATCACATTCGCCTTTGAACATTGTAGCGCAATGGGACATGCGACTGTCGTGGCATATGTCCTGCACCCACCAAACTACTTGTTCGGTGAAATGGTGTCGCCATTTTTATCCAAGACATCAACTGATATCGTGAGCTTGTTCAAATGTCACAAAACCGTTGTGATCATTCGACTGTCTAACTTATCCATAGTTGAGTGTCGTGATGGACGCATCAACACTTAGTGAATTAGGTTTTTGTGCATGTCGTGCACGTATTGAAAAGTGGGTTGTCTCTGGTGCTTGATCATGTGCGCCGACCCCTTGCGGTAATGCAAGCCGTGCATATCTTGGAATTGGTGCTCAACCGACTGGGCTTTTGTAGCGCGTTCCATCATGGTGAGGGAGGAGTTCGTCCACCTTTAGCATGGTCAAATTTTGAGGAAAGCGTCCTCGTCATACGTGATCCATCCGATAAAATTTGGTTCGTACTTCTTTGGAAGTACCTTCCCAAACTGTAATCGGCAGGGTGAATGGTCGTCACAGTCGGTGGCAGCCGAGATCCTTGTGTTTTTGTTACGCCGTTCGGGCATACCTCTGATCACCACAGTTGTCTGTGATTATTTCTAGCCATACATGTCGGTTGTCCATTTGAAGGATTCGACAGTATGACCATCGTCGACTTCGTCGAGATGACTTGTAAACGCCAAACGACGTGGTTTCGGCGCTTTGACAAACGCGGTTGATGCTCTTGCCCATAGAACCACTCCGCGCATAGATGGTATGCTTTCGTCTGGTGGTCTATCGCAAGCTAGCACGACGAGTCAACGGCTGCCTAGTTTTTTGCTAGTTGATGCAACGGGGTGCGATCAGTACCCATGTTATCGGTGCAATCGACAGCTTGTAACAAGTGTTGTATCATCAACACTAGCGTGGCTAGTCCAACCGGAGCTCATGGCCATAGTGTGTTCGACACTCATAACAGTGGTGCATTTGGCACCCATAACAAAAGTACAACCCACAGTTCTTGTCAATCGTGCAATCGGCCTTTATGACAACGGTGCATTCGGCACTCGTGCAATCGGTGTTCATGAAAACGGTACATCGGCACACGATTTTACCGCCACACTCGTTGGTCATAGATTCAACGCTCATGGGAAGCGTGCGTTCGGTACTTGCGTGAATGCTACGATTGCCTTTTCCATGTTGGTCATATTCCAAGTGCAACCGGCACTTGTAAATCGACCATCACGCGTGGATTTCCACCATCGCGTTTGTGTTTTGATTGCGATCGGCACTCACGTTCTTGTTTAGTCAAAATCCATTCACAGATGACTTATCCAACGTTCTTGGTGCAATTGACACCCACGTGGATTTGCAACCGGCCTTTGCTTTGGTCATACCTTTGCAGACCATGAGCAGTGCGTTTGGCACTAGCATCACGAATGCCATTGACATTTGTGACTAGAGTGCAATTGGCACTTTTCAGTGGTGTGTTCGACACAGACAAATCTTTTTGCAACCAACACATGTGTTGTTGTCAGTAGTGCAATCGGCACTTGCGTCGATGGCGTGGCCGACGCCCGCACAACAGCTCAACCGACACTCGTTTTGTGCAGTCTGCACGTTTCACATTGTTGTGGCGAGTAGGAGAGTCGTTGAGTGGTTGCAACATGTTTGTTGTTTCCTTGAAGTATCATCGGGAATTCGTCTCAATGGACTTCACCATTGTGGTTTTGCAACCTGGTGCACGTTGTAGTCGTCGTTTTGCGTAAACAAATCTGTTTAGCGCATGAACAACCTCTATTAAGCTATGGCATGACTTTTTAAGAGTCAAAACTTCCAGGTTTTGTCACAAATACCCCAAACTATGAGGTTAATCCACAGAAATTTAGGCACTACCGGTGCTAAATTTCTCACATTAAAGCATTTCCAAGTGAATTCCGTTCTTGACATGGAAAAATGTGGATTTTCCTCCTTTTTGTGCTTTGGAATGGATCAGAAAAAGAAAATCAGGACCGCTGATTTTCGGAAGATCTCAACTAGAGCTCTTAGATTTTTGCGTCGAAACCCATGGTCAACTTGACCATACATTTGGGTTCGACCACAAAAGTTTCGCCGTTTCAAATGTTTTTTAAAACAGTTAACGTACCATTCCTCAACTTGAGGATTCACGAAAAATGAACATAAATTTGGCACGTCAAGTGCCTCCCCCCCCTTTTTTTTTTTTTGCTTGATGCTTGGAACCTTTCAAGAGGCACCCGGTGGTGTGTTGGGAAAACTGTTGGTTTTCCCCTTTTTCCCATGACTAGGAGAATATTTTAGGACAATGATTGAGAACTCAAAACATTGTAGAGTTTAGACTGAGCTCCATGCTGCTTTTTACAACGGTGAACCCACGGCCAACAAGGCCGAACCTCGGGTCTAATCGAGGAAATCGTCCTTGCCTCTAGTGCTAGTGGCACTTGGAGATTTTTTTTTTGTTTTTTGGAAAAGGTTATTCTTACTTGACCTTCATTTGGAGCTCGGTCTGAGCTTCCAACAGGTTTTTATGGTGCCCAAAACAGACTCCAAACGAAGGAATTGTCCTCCGTTTAATGCGGAACTGACCGGGTCCAAAACAAGAAATACATCGGGAAAAATGTGGGTAACCTCTTGGACAGGATCCAACCCTCGGCCAATTACTTCACATTGTACTCACCACCGGTTGCGCCGCTCGCGCACGCCCTGAATTTGTATGAAGCCAATCACAAGATAGCAGGTGTGTTTTGGGCTATTCCCCCCGCTGGAGGGGGGAGGAAGGACGAAGCTTCCTGTCCTCCTTCCTTCTTGGGCCGTGGCCCATCTGAGGGGAGGAATGGGGAGCTCGTCCCGTCGCCTCCCCCTTGGGCTGCACGGCTCACGTGGGGGGATGAAGAGAGGGACGCCTCTCCTCTCCCCCCCCTTGGGCCGTCAGCCCACGTGAGAGCGAAAGGGGGGTGGAGAGGGGAAGTCGTCTCCTCTCCTCCCTCTTCCCGAGGGGAGAGAGGGGAGATCGCCCCCTCTCCTCCCCCTTGGGCCGTCGGCCCCTGTTAGAGGGAAAGAGAGGGGGA
>SZWC01000358.1:228821-239779 GCA_023375785.1 Penium margaritaceum | reverse complement strand
CCCCCCCCCCCCCCCCAACCGACTTGGTCAACTTGAGGTCGGAGGCTTCCGACTCAGCGCATCGACTGGTCGACTCTGACCTAGGTCCACAAGTAGATGACAAACATAAGTGGACGTTGCCTTGCAGCCGTTTGTAGTGGGCACGTTGGTCCGTGCCACCATTCGCATGGCTGCCGACAACCTTCACACTCCCCCAAGCTCTCCAAGCTGTTGCCAGGTGTTCAGCCCCAACACACTGGGGGCTATTAATGAGGGGTTGGCGCGTGCAGCGGCGGAGGCAGCATCTTCACAGCACAAGGAACTCTCAGCGGCAGATTTTCCTGCCTTCCTTCAGCCACACCGCGGGTGGCGTCGCCGTCACGTCCCACATCTTCCCCACCTCGCCACACCATCCCTGGCATGGTTGGATCATCCACCTCTCCTCCTGCTGCAACAACAAGACGAACTCAGTCTGCATCTTCAAGGAAGCAAGAAATGCAGCACATCCGCATGCACCGCATCCGCGCTAGCTTTTCAGCGCATGCGAAGGCCCTAAAGGCCTTCACAACTCCACACACCCAAGCACCGACGGCAGCCGGTGCTCGTGGAGCGACAGCAACGACAGGTGGTGTAGCGGCAGCAGCGACAAGTGGTGCAGCAGGTGGTGGTGCAGCAACAGGTGGTGCAACAGGTGGTGGTGCTGCAGCAGGTGGTGCAACAGGTGGTGGTGCTGCAACAGGTGGTGGTGCTGCAACAACAGTAGCAGCAAGTGGTGCAGCAGCAACAGCGAGTGGTGCAGCAGCAGCAGGTGGTGCAGCAGCAGCAGCAAGTAGAGGAGCAGCAGCTCGTGGTGCGATGGCAATTGTAGGCGGTTCAGTAGCAGCAGGTGGTGCAGCAGCAGCAGCAGGTGGTGCTCGAGCAGCAGCAGGTGGTGCTTCAGCGCGTCGCGTGCACGCAACACTTCACCACATGCACGTGGCGCATCACCACGTGCTCGTGCTCAGGGATTTCAACTTGATGTTTCTGGGAGGCACTATGAGCGACTTCGAGATACAATGGTTCTAGATGACGAAGAAGATGAGGAGATGGAGGAGGTGCTCGATGGGGAGAGCGTGAAGGTATTGAGGCAAAGGAGGGGCAAGGCCAAGGTCCACGAGATCAGCAGCGACAGTACCAGCAACGACTCAGACGACTCGGATGGAGGGAGAGAGAAAGACTCAGGGTGGGACCCCGAGAAGGAGAAGGAGAAGGCGAAGGAAGGAACAAGACGCACTTCACTTTTGCATGAGGCGAAGAGGCGTTGGGTCACAATTTGGGATTTGTCGCCCAAGCTGCAGATGCTCATTGGGTCATTCCTCGACTGCGCGCAGCTGCCGCCATTGGCCGAGGACTGGCTCCAAAAGCAATGTCATGTCGACATCAAGGCTAGACAGCTAGCAGAGTGGGGCCACCAGTGGGAGGTGTTCGAGTCCGACTGTTTCAAGAAGCTGCTGCATGACAATGCAGCAGCACGTCTTTTGTGTGTTTTGAAGATGGGGGGAATGTTGCAGGAGGTGCAGGATGTGGAGGGGGAAAAGACAACGTGCTTGGTCGGGCCTTGAATGACTCCTCAAGGGTTGGGTCAAGCAGCAAACCAGGCTTGGCTGCCATCATTGACGAAGAAGAGAGGGGCACTATTAAGGTTGTTAACGGTGAACTCGGGTCGAGTCTTTTACCCGAACTCAACTCGAACTCGAACTCTGAGTCTGAACTCGAACTCGTGAGTTCGGGTCGAGCTCAACTCGGCGAGTCCGAGTTAGAGTCCGAGTTACCCTCTCGGGGCCCGAGTCGAGTTGAACTCGACTCGGGTTCGGCGAGTTCGAGTTTGAACTCGGACTCGAAGCGCGTTGACCCAGCTTGAACTCGAACTCGGACTCAAATCGCCCATATGGCGGTTCGAGTTCGAGTTCAAAACTCGGACTCGAAAAACTCTGAATGTCGTCTGAGTCCGAGTCCGAGTTCGAGTCAAGCTCTTCCAGCCCGAGTCGAGTCGAGTCGGACTCGGAAAACGCGACTTGAGTTCGAGTTTGAACTCGAACTCGCGAGTTTTCCGAGTTCGAGTCAAGTTCAACTCGGAAAAACTCGGCTAACAACCTTAGGCACTATCGTTGTTGGGGGGAGGAGGAGCGGCAACGAGAGGTGGAGAGGACAAGGACAATGGGAGTAAGGAGGAACAAGAGGACGATGATGTACCACTAGCAATGGAGAAGGGAAAGGGGGAGAGGGAGGGGAAGGGGGGGACGAGGGCGTGGAAGGGGTCGAGGGAGGGGTCGTGGGGGGGGAAGAGGGGGGGGGAGACGAAGAGGATGAGGATGAGCCCACGATCGCGGCGGCACACAAGATTCAAGATCGAATCGATGTCACAAAAGCAAAGAAGCGGTGGACGGAGGAGGAGGCAAAGGAGAAAACCGCGGTTTTCCACCGCTAGTGGTGGTGGTGGTGGGAGGCTCTGAGCGAGTGTGTACTTTCAAATGAGGAGGGAGAGGGTGAGGGAAATCATTCTTGCACCCATAACTTCGGGTGAGTTTGAAAAGAATCGAAGAGAGCCTGACGTCCGCGGTGATCTACGTTTTGGACCGCTGAAAGACGCTTCATTATCGGGTGACGGTCCAATGGGTCAACAATTCACGTGTGAATGGGTCAACAGTGCACACATGTGAATGGGTCAACAGCGCACACGTGTGAATGGGTCAACGCTGTCAGACTTCGTCCCTCCTCGGCAGTTTCAGCATCCATCACGAAATCTGACGTTAACTGGACTGCGGTGTCCCCAGTCACCGTCTTGTGCGACCATCAGGCTGTATGCAGGAATGTCGAAACTTACCTTTCTTTCTCTCGCTGCGAACAATTCCAGTGGAGGAGCTACGGAAGAGGACGTTGTGTGAACACGCACAGACAGTGCTTTCCGCACTTTCTCACTCTCATGCTAACTCAAAAAATGGTCAACTCGAGGAGCCGAACACTTGCTCCACTAGCAACACTCAGCAGGGACCTCAGTGTGTACTCCTCACGACATCATCCAACCCCGTGCTTGGAGACATGGAAACTGGCCATTCTCGTTGGTTCGCTTTGCAACTGCCGTGTGTGCGTGCGTGCGTGTGTGCGTGCCTACGCGCACCCGAGCGCGCGTGCGTGTGTGTGTGAGGTGGGGTGGGGGGGGTGTAGGGTGGTGATAGCGCAATATCGATATCGATATCCATATCGATATCGATATCGATATCGATATCGATATCGATATCGATATCCACTTTTTTCCCTATCGATGTCGACCTCCAGCAAGGTCAATATCGATATCGATATCGTTGTCCATATTGGCGATATCTAGAACTAAGGATGTTAGGTCGAAACGAAATTAAATTTCGACTAATTTCGGTTTCGTTTCGAATCAGGTCGAAGTCGAAACGAACCAAAATTTGACCAGGTCTTGGACGAAACGAAACGAAACGAAATTCCGTTTGGTTGAAAATGGACGAAATCAGCACCAAAATCGAAACGTAAATTCGTTTCGTTTCGTTCGGCCACATTTCGACTTGCTGAAAATGAAGGAAAACTGCCTTTTGAGAGATATTAATGACATGTGACGATCAAGTACCGTACTGTTACCCATATTCGTCCCTTTTTTCATTTCGTTTTTAGTGCCATCTATATTCTCCTATATCTGGTTTTTTTTTATTTTTTGGGCGAGGAAGTGGGTGGGTAGACCAGTAATTCCCTGATATTCATATTCGTCCACTGTTCGACTCCCCCTCGTAGCAGAGCTGACTACGGTCACCGCGAGGCCCTTCGAATGTCCAAGTTTGGATGTTCGAGCATCCTTCTTCGTTCAGCCGTACGATGCTATCGACGGCCAACCGTGACTCGCGCACTCTTGGCTGTGCATTACCGCACTGCGTGGAGTCTCACGCAGAAGCGGAGTCGCGATGCTGTTGAAAAGCTGCATGAAGTTGCACTTCTCAACCGACCCGTCACTTCAGTTCACCTGCCATCATGAAGTGATCGCACCGTAGCTCGATTTTGCCCCTGCCTTGCTACTTAAACTTTTCCCCAAACGTGCTTGTGTGCCTCCTTGTACTTGAACCCGACTGATGTTTTTCCAAGTGTCTCCTTTACTTTTGCAAAAAACATGGTGGATGGAAAATTTATTTACGTGACACAGTGGACGGAATTATGTTTTTGAAGCAAGAATTTTTGGGACGAATGCTATGGCGTGGAAGAATTTTTTATGTGACACATGGGCGAACTAAAATAATTATTTTGCACGAATATGGGTGACAGTACGGTAACCTCTGTATATACGTGAACAAGCTTAAACTTGGGCAAAAAGAGTGCAGACGCAGTGGATATCACTCTTCCCTTCAATTCAACTGGGGATGGGAGTTCCCAGTTCTACTCCCCTTGCCAGCATGACTGGCCTTGTAGCGGGCAGCTACCTATGCTTCTGCCCATGGTGCTCGGGCTGGCACCAATCCCTGATCTATCTCTCTGCTGACAGGATTGAAGGGAAAAAAAAGGGAAATTTTCATACATTGCTGGCGCAGTGGATATCACTCTTCCCTTCAATTGAACTGGGGACCGGGGGTCCACTGTTCTACTCCCCTTGCCAGCATGACTGGCCTTGTAGCGGGCAGCTACCTATGCTTCTGCCCTTGGTGCTCGGGCTGGCACCAGTCCCTAATCTATCTCTCTGCTGACAGGGTTGAAGGAAAGAAAAAAGTTTCAAAAAAAAAAAAAAGAGTGCAGAATGGGATGTGGAAGAAAAAGCACAATAACAGGTCGAAATTGAGTCAAAATTGAAATTAGCAAGGAGCCAGTCGAAGTCNTGACTGGCCTTGTAGCGGGCAGCTACCTATGCTTCTGCCCTTGGTGCTCGGGCTGGCACCAGTCCCTAATCTATCTCTCTGCTGACAGGGTTGAAGGAAAGAAAAAAGTTTCAAAAAAAAAAAAAAGAGTGCAGAATGGGATGTGGAAGAAAAAGCACAATAACAGGTCGAAATTGAGTCAAAATTGAAATTAGCAAGGAGCCAGTCGAAGTCGAAACGAAATTCAATTTCGTTTCGTCGAAATTGGCCGAAATCGAAATTATTCGAAGTCGAAACTTGACGAAACGAAATCGAAATTTTTAATTTCGATTCCGATCCAACATCCCTATCTAGAACGATATCTTTGAAATCGATGTACCCAAGTGCTCTGTCATTTCGTTATCAATAACCGTACAGCCGCCTAAATTCAGATAGACATTTGCGAAGGATTTTTTTTGGTTTATTTCCAACAACCGAGGCCAATTATTCACACACTGGCTACAAGGCATCATGGAATCACGGGTCTCTTGATTTCAGAAATGTTCAGCAGACTGCGTCACACGTGCATGCTAACGACCAAAATCAAGTGATTAGGGTATGGTTTGTTGGCTTCTCCCTGTTTGAGAGCTTCGTGCGAGCATAAATTGAGGATGTTTACTTTCCGAACTGAACTTGGAAGAAATTTGCACACAAATTTGTACACACTGGCTACAAGGGGGGAACCTAAAAACAATAAAATAAAAAATATATAATAATAATAATTAAAAAAACTTGTACACACTGGCTACAAGGGGGGAACCTAATTGTGCAACAGGGTCGAGCCAGAGGGTAATCATACTTTATCCGAATTTAGCCAGTAGTAGTAGGGTAGATATTTTGGACGATTAATTTACGATTACAGTTACACTTTGTAATTCGTGGGCACAAAAAGGAATACGCTTTAGTAATTCATTTCTGGGCACCTATGTTAGTCCAGGTGGCATGTTCTACGTGCTATGTTTAGTAGGGATGGCCTCTGTTTAGAACCGAGTTCGGTTTTTTTGCAAAAACCGAACCGATTGAACCGAACCGACACCGAAACAGAAACCGATCTTGGTTTCGATTTGGTTTCGGTTTCGGCATGTAAACCGAAACCTGCGGGTCTGAGAACCGACCCGCCAGAAAGGCTTTGGTCTCGGTTTTTGGAAAAAAACCGAAACCGAAATAAACCGACAAAAACCGGAAGAACCGAAACCGAATTTTTGGTTCAGAGGTGGGGACACTACTTCAGTGGTCCCGAGACCTCATTCTTTCACTGTCATTGTCTATCTTCACCATTCCAACAGCAGAAAGAAGGCTTCCAGACTTAGTCTCCACGGCAGCGAGCGGCTCTCCCCCTTTGTGAGGGGAAATCGACAACGTACGGGGAAACTCTGCCGGATTTTAATCCGAGGCTATTCCACCATGGCGGATCGTCGTAGCCCAACTAGGGCTAGTGATGGCGGCGGCAGATTTTCCCGCCCTTCCTGCAGCCACACCGCGGGTGGCCTCGTCGTCGCATCCCACCTCTTCGCCGCCTCGTCAGACCATCCCCAGCATGGTTGGTTCATCCACCTCGCCTCCTGCTGGAGCTGCAAGACGCACCCAGTCTGCGTCTTCAAGGAAGCAACAGATGCAGCTCATGCGCGTCCAGCGCATCCGCGCTAGCATGACAGCGCATGCGAAGGCCCTTAAGAGAAAGGCCTTCATAACGCCACACACCACAGCACCGGCAGCCGATGGAACTCGTGGTGCAGCAGCAGGTGGTGCTGCAGCAAGTGGTGGTGCAGCAGGTGGTGCAGCAGCAGGTGCAGCAGCTGGTGGAGCAGCAGCACGCAGCAGGTGGTGGTGTAGCAGCAGGTGATGGTGCAGCAGCAGGTGGTGGTGCAGCTTCAAGTGGTGCAGCGGGTGGTGTGCAGGTGCTTCAACAGCAGCAGCAGCAGCAGGTGGTTCAGCAACAGTTGGAGCAGGTGGTGCAGCAGGAGTAGCAGGTGGTACAGCAGGAGCAGCAGGTGGTGCAGCAGGAGCAGCAGGTGGCGGTGGTGCACCAAGTGGACATGGCACTTCACCACGTGCCCCTGGCGCATCACCACATGCACGTGCACATGGATTCCAGCTTGATGTTTCTGAGGGGCAATACGAGCGACTTCGTGACACCATGGTTTTGGATGACACAGAGGATGAGGATATGGAGGAGGTGGACGATGAGGAGAGTGTGAGGGTGTTGAAGGTACACGAGATCAGCAGCAGTAACAGCAACTCAGACGACTCTGGTGGGGGAAGAGAGGAGGACCCAGGGTGGGACCCCGAGAAGGAGAAAGAGAAGGAGAAAGAGAAAGAGAAGGAAGGAGCAAGACGCGCTTCACTTGTGCAAGAGACAAAGAGGCGTGGGGTGGCAACTTGGGATTTGTCGCCCAAGTTGCAAATGATCATTGGCCCATTCCTCGATCGTGCGAAGCTGTCGCCGTTGGTAGAGCAGTGGCTCCAAAAACGGTGCGATGCAAGCATGAAGGCGGGGCAGTTCGCAGAGTGGGGCCACCATTGGGAAGTGTTTGAGTACGAGTGTTTCAAGATGCTGTTGCATGACAATGCAGCAGCTCGTTGTTTATGTCTTTTGAAGATGGGGGGAATGTTGCAAGAAGTGCGGGATGTGGAGGGGGAAAAGAGTACGTGCTTAACTGGGCCTTGAATGATTCCTCGAGGCGTGGTTCAAGCAACAAACCAGCCTTGGCTCTCATCATTGCCAAGGAAAAAAGGAGCATTGTCATTGTTGGGTGCGGGAGGAGCGGCAAAGAGAGGTGGTGAGGAGAAGGACGATGGGAGTAGGGAGGATGATGAGGATGTACAAGCAATGAGGAGGGGAAGGGGGAGAGGGAGGGGGAGGGGGGGACGAGGGCGTGGAATGTTATGAGGAAGGGGTCGTGGAGGTGGTAGAGGGGGGGAAGGGGATGAAGAGGAGGATGAGCCCACGATTGCTGCAGCACGTAAGATTTAAGATTGAATCGATGCCGCCAAGGCAAAGAAACGGCGGATGGGGGATGAGGACAAGGAGGATGCAGAGAGATGAGGATGAGGACGAGGAGGATGAGGAGGAGGAGAAGGTAGTGAAAGTGCAGAAGGAGAAGGTTGTGGCAGGCAAGAGGGGGAAGTTGGCACCGAAGAACTTGCCATGGGAAATTCAAGGGGAGGATGGGGCAAAGTTGAGCGTGGAAGAGAATGCGACAAAGACAATGGCAATGATCGAGGAGGGGAGGAAACTTAAGGCGCACAAGCCAGCACCAGCAGTGAAGTTTTTTTTTACCCTTGCGAGAATCGAGAGGGGTACATGATGTACAAGGGGTGCGAGAAGGAGTGCAGTGCAAAGCAAGGCTACTCAACAAACCTCGCTCGTCACGTCCACGGCTACCACTGCAAGATAATCTCTTGGAAGGTTTTTTTTTAGAGGATGTATGGCCTCCCGGGATTGACAGAGGAGAAGAAGGCACAGGGGCCTGTCATGCGGATATTTAAGATAGGTCATGTGGTGTTTGATAACGAAAGGCTGGCGGCAGCTATTCGACATTTTTTTGTGCGTCAAAATATCGCATTCATTGTCGTAGAAACGTCGGAGTTCATTCAGGTTTTGCTAGAGTGCAACCCTGGTGTCGAAACACCATCTAGAAAGGAGCTGTCAAGGTCCATCAGGGACTGGGCCAAGTATCGTCTCAAGGTCAATGACATGCTAACCAAAAGGGACAACAAGATCGCCTTGACCAACGACTTGTGGACAGGTCAAAATCGGCTCAGCTACCTAGGTGTGACGGAGCACTGGCTGGAGGAGGACTTCAAGATCAAGTCGTTATTGCTAGACTTCGTGGAAGTGCAGAGGGAGCACTTACGTGTGAACTTGGCGCAGCTATTGTGCAAGTTGTTGTTTGAGGAGTATGGGTTGGAGGGCCGCATTCTCTCCATGACATTCGACAACGCAAGCAACAACTTGAAGATGAAGGAAGAGTTACTGAAGGTGCGGCCGGAAGAGTTTGACCAAGCCTTTTTTTCCATGCTTCTGTCATGTCTTAAACCTCTGCGTCCAGGACATCGTTGAGGGGTCAGCAGAGGTGGTGAAGTGCATAAAGAATGTGCGCAAGATTGTACAGGTGTTCATGTTGTCGACTCGGATGGCGGAGGCATGGAGAGAGTATAGGGAGGACCTACCAGACAGACTTGTGACCGACATGTCGACGAGGTGGAGCAGCACATATGACATGATTGAGGCGTTCAAGGAGGTGGAGCCTACTCGGGCCAAGTGGTTTAGGGACATGCTGGAGCATGAGAGACCGCCCTTCACGCTGAAGCCCAAGCAGGACTGCATAGTCACAAGGCTCCTCTATGTGCTGCACTCGTTTTGCGACTTTAGCAAGGAGCCTGAGGCGGAGCAGTATTCAACCATGCATCGCGTGCTCCTTGACACGCGCTCTTTGACCATTTGGACAAGAGCATGGTGGATCCTCAGGTGCCAGCCTCTTTGCACGGTTCCTTGGAGAAGGGAAAGGTAAAGCTTGAGGCGTACTACGACTCCCTCTTCGCAGCAACAGTCGCATCCACTGTTCTTCACCCTGGTTGGCAGCGGACCTCTTTACTGACTTCGCGCCACCTATGGGTCCGAATTCGAATTTCGAATTGGCGAATTAATTCGCGAATTCGAATATTCGACCAGTTTGCCGAATTCGAGTTTGTGTTTTGAGGCCTCGAATTTGTTCGCGAATAATTTGTAAAGTCACGAATTTCACGAATTTTGTCGAATTTTCTCGAATTTCACGAATTTACACGAATTTACATGAATTTTCATGAATAATGCCAGATTTGTTTATGTACCTCTACAAAAAATGGTACCACGTCACCCCAAAAGTCGGTGGTAAAGAGGACATGACTGACGGTTCCTTCTTGCAAAGGGAATAATGTGCAAAAGAATGGCAGAGAAGAAAGCAAAGGTGCTATTATAACGGGCAAAATCTGGTACATGGTGTTCGAATTCGAACTTTATTCGAATTTTGGATGAATTTTCATTCACGAATTCGATTCGAATTTTAAAAATATACGAATTCGAATTCGAATTTTCACGAATTTCACGAATTTAATTCGAGCCTGGAAGAATGCCAATTCTTGAATTCGAACGAATTCGAATTTGGGGTCAAAGTTCGCGAATTATTCGAATTCGGACCCCTAGCGCCACCTTGTGGTTGCTTACCTACGGCTTAAGTCGACCAGAGAGTGCGGCCACTCATGGAGCTGTACTTGGAGAGAGGGGCAGCACTGCGAGTTGCTATGGAGGCAGTCAAGGCATCGCAAGCGTCCTCACGGAGAGGTGCCTCGTCTCTATCATCAACCACTGCTCTCATAGCCGTCACCAGCAACAGCAGCACGACACGTGAAGGCAGAGGTCGAGGTCGCGGCCGCGGGAGAGGTGCTCCTTCGCAGGCGTCTGATGCGCGCTTCGCGCATCTAACAGCACCACGGGTGGTGGTGAACGAGTATGAGACGTACAATGGAGACATGTCAAACTACCACTTGCATGACACCCCGGAGGACTTTCGGTACAAGATGTAGGACGAGTTCTCTGGTCTGGCACTAATGGCGCGAGACTATATGGCCATCCGTGCATCGAGCGCTCCATGCGAGCGCACATTCAGCCAGAGTCGTCGCGTTGTTGGCGACCTACGCCACAACCTCGCCTCGGAGACGATTCGTGCTTTGTTGTGCTTGAGGTCGTGGTATGAGATTTTCCTTCTCGAGGAGTGAGGGTGGCCTCATTGTGCTTACATGTTGCACTGGTCCTGGCCCCTAGGGTCTTGCCCGAGAAACCTGACAGTTGCTTGTTGTGGTGGCGAGAAGGACTTTGGCATCCTCCCCACCTAGTTTGATCTCCGTTGGTATTAGTGGTGGCGAGAAGGACTTTGGCGTCCTTCCCACCTAGATTGATCTCTGTTTTTGTTAGTGGTGGCGAGAAGGACCTTGGCATACTCCCCACCTAGATTGATGGCAAGAAGGACTTGCCGTCATTCATCCTATCTGTTTTCATTCCTGATCCCACTCTCCCTCCTCCACGTCTCTCTCTCTCTCTCTCTCTCTCTCTCTCTCTCTCTC
>SZWC01000358.1:182719-204644 GCA_023375785.1 Penium margaritaceum | reverse complement strand
TCTTGCCCTCCTCCCCCTCCCTTTCTCGCTCTCCCTTCCCCTTATCCGCCCCTCCCTTCTTCTCTTGACCACACCCGACCAATCCCTTCCCTCTCCTTTATCCCGTCTGCCCCTTACCCTCCCTCTCTCTCTTTCTCTCTCAAACTAGCCTCCCTCCATCCCCTGTCCCTCTCTCTCTCTCTCCAACTCTCTCTATCCCTCTCTCTCCCTCTCTCTCTCTCTTTCTCTCCCTCTCTCTCTCTCTCTTTGTTCTTTCTCCTTGCATCATATCGTTGTGTAGTGCGACCCATCTCCCCTCTCTCCTCTCACTTCCGAGAGTGTCCCTTCCCATGCCCCACTCCCCGGCTCTCCTTCCCTTCCCCGCGTCCTTGCCATACGTGTCTCTCACTGACCCGTTCCTCCTTCAGCCGTCCATTCCTCCCTATGCTCGTGGATCGCGTCTGTCTCTATCCTCTCCACCTCATCCTCTCCTCTGCTTTTACTTCGCAACGTCTACACATGCTTGAAACTCGTGTCCTTGTTGCCCTCCCTTGTGGGTGCCTCGTCGCTTGCGCCAGGTGTCCCTTGTGTCGCTCTCTCCAAGCACCCTTTTCCCACGCTTGCTTGCCTTTCCTGACAAGGTTCCCACACTGGTTGTCCTTAATGCCTCATCTTGTCCTTTGCCCTTGCTTCGTGCTGTCAATGTGCTCATAGACGTGATTCGAGTTACATCAACTCCTCCCGTGCTTTCTCTCTCTCCTCTGCCTCCGGCACACTCTTGCTCCGTTCTCTCACTGTTGTTCCTTCTGCCTCTCTATCCCCTTCGCCCATCTCCTCATCCTTCACCCCTCCTTCATCTCTCTCTATCCTGTCCCCCTCCGTTCCTTTGCTCTCGTTCGCCTCCATCCGCCGCCAAACCTCTCACCCCACCTTGCTTGCTCTTCTCCCTCCTCCTGTTCGAGCTAGTTGCCACTCATCCTCGTCTATCAGCACCCCACCAGCTTCCCCCGGTGGCCCTTCTCCACACACTGTTGCCTCTCCCACCTCTTCCCCTTTACCTCCTCCTTTGGCTGCTACCTCTCTTCCACGCCTTCTCATCCACGATCCTTGTCTGCTCAATCCCTCGTCTCCACCTGTTACTAGTCCTCTTCTCTCCCCTCACTCCTTGCTCATCCCCACCTCCAACCCACATTCTCAACTCATCATCCCAGCAACATTTGTCCCTGATCCTTCACCTCCACCTCCTGTCGCCTCCTCCTCCTCTACCTCGCCTCCCCTCTCCCCTCTCTTGTCACGAGACCTTCTTGTATCATCTTCATGTCCTTCATCTCCACCATCCCCTCTCCCTACCTTCACTCCTCTCCCGCTATCCAAGGGTTCTCGCAAATGAGCTCAACAACTCCACCATCATTTCTCCATCCCTCCTTCCCCGCCTGCCATCCACTTTGCCTCTTCTCCATTGGCCCTCCCATTGCTTCCATTGACTCCCGACTCCTCCCTCCCTCCTTCCACGCTCAACCATATACGTCAGCGGCTGCTCGACCTCATGCATCGTTTTTGCGCCATCACTACCACACATGGAGTTACGACCTCTCATGTCTGGACCCTCTCTCCCATGTCCCTTCCAGGTGTCATCGATGCCTCCTTTGAGTTCTGTTTTCCTCTCTCCATAGCCCTCCCAACGGTGTCACCTCGTTGTGTGATTTCCACCCCCTGCTTTGGTCTAACATGCCATGACCTAGTTTCATGTGTTGAAGCCCAATTTCAGTCAAGTCTCTCACTCTGTGACAGTGAGACCCGCCTTGGTGTGGGAGCTACGTGACGTAGTTACCACCATTTACTATCGGCCAGACCCACCTTTGTGTGGGAGCTGACTCTCTCATGGTTGCTTTTGTCTATTGCCCCTTGCTCACGTGATGAAACCAAGACCCACCGTTATGCTTATGCTATTGCGTTGAGCATTTTCCCACACGACAGGACCATGCTTCATTTGTTGAAAGTGAATTTTTGCCCATACTCTCACTTTATGGTAGTGAGACTCACCTTTGTGTGGGAGCTGGGTGACGCTGTTACCACCATCTACTATCGGCTAGACCCACCTTTGTGTGGGAGACGACACTCTCATGGTTGCTTTGTCTTTTCCCCTTGTTCCCTTGGTGACACCGAGACCCACCGTTATGCTTATGCTATTGCGTTGAGCATTGTCCCACACGACATGACCGAGCTTCATTTTTTGAAACCCAACATCTTCCCATTCTCTCACTTCATGGGAACAAGTCCCACCTTTGTGTGGGAGCTCAACGAAGTAGTTCTCAACACTTGCTACCGGCTAGATTCACATTTGTGTGAGAGCCCACTCTCTCATAGTTGCTTTTGTCCTTTTCCCCTCGCACAAGAAGTGACAGCAAGACCCACCATTTTGTGGGTGTTGTGTCATCTAGTGTTTGATTGTTGCATGCCTCCGCTTGCATAGTCCTGTTAAACATTGTAGGTTTGAGAATAGTGAGATCCATTGGTAGGAAGAGAGTTATAGAAAAGATTTATAGGAAAACTGAGCAGTCACGCTTGAGTCCACCTCTGAGTGGAGTTATTGATGAGTGAGGTGGTTTTCCCCTCACATGAGAGGTCTCGTCCATCTAGTTTCTTGCTCGCCATTGTTTTGTCACTTCCGTTTCTCAACTTCACTATTCATACTATTCCACAACTACCTCCTCCTCCTCCTCCTCCCCTCCACCCATCCTACTCAACAGAAACAAAGGAGTACTTGTATTTTGCAGTCATAACCACTTCTTTTTCTCCTATGATAGAAGCTTTTTTAGCTCTTCATGTATAGAATTAATCTTTAAGAAAAACTCATAAAGTGTTTTCATAAGCATTAGTAAAAAAAATTACTCTTCAAAGCATTTCATTTTGTAGTCTTGATCATTCATGAGACATTGGATAGAATCCTAATAATCCTTAAATACGTGAATGATTCGTCCTTATTGTTCAATTATACAAATGAGTTTCCCTTCAAGTCTTCATGCATGAAAACACCTCCCTTTTCATCATTCTAGAACAATCATGGGTGTTTCACTTAATCCGATCTTTGTTCTTGGGGAAATCTTTTGCTTACATAAGATCCTAAAACAAAATCCTTATGGTGTGTTTTTGAAAAGTTAAAGCGAACTACAATCCACATTGGTGCATAGCTAAATAAGTTCGTTTTTTTAGAATGCATGAATCCTACAAGTTCATGATTTTGGTACTAGATCATGATTTGAAATGACTTATTCTACTTCACAATTGCAAGCTAATCATAGTTCTCTCGAAAAGACTTAGTTTTAAAAATTCATGTGCATAGACATAGATTTTTCATTGTTCTAGTTTCCTTCTGTCATGGAAATTCCATTCTTGACTTTTTTATGTCATCAAAGCATTATGTTTCTATCTGTCATACTTCAATGTGAGGACACAATGAATGACTTATGAATATGGAGTTGCAATAGTTAGATTATATTTGGCCTGGAATCATGCAAGAAAGATAAGAAAAGTGAAACAAAATGGAAAACAACAATTGTTGCTCATTTGAAGCTAACGTTACAACTTCCTCCTCCTTACACCCTTTAATGTCTTGCTCAACTATGAAGCACATGTTGCTTCCAACTGCCTTGCGGAAAAAGTTAGGTCCTTAGAAGATCAAACCCTCAAGTGTTCCATGCATTATAAATGAGTTGTCTGTCGGTCCAAATTGTGTGCCCATTCATGGTGCTTTGAACCCACGGTTACATCATTGATGTGGCGTATGCCCATGTTGACTAGGTCACATCCTTTGCGGCTTACACCTACCCATGTAGACTAGCCAATTGAAACTTTTGACTTGAATGGATGCTTCTCACTCATGAGTGCCTACTACAATTTTTTTTTTGTGTATTCTTGGAATTCACTTAGGCCTCAAACAGGAATGTAGCCTCAAAAATCCATACATCCATCAAGAGTAGCATCCTCTCATGAGCCATGGAAAGATGTATAGTCTTGCAAACATCGATGATGAAGGGTTCTAAAATCACCGGAAAACACTCCTTTTATGTTCCAATGCTAACCTAATGGCTATGTGCGGGCCAAAAGTGATATGCCAGGTTGTGCAACATGTTATCCAAGTTTTCAATTTTCAGATGGCATGAATTCATCTTGCTAATCCGTATCACCTGTAGTTGTAGTTTTCCTATCTTTTGTTACTTCAAGCACAATTGTGAATTGTCTTCTTTCATTTTTCCTGAGGACCTTCATCTCCTTTGCAACGTAGGGTGCGTACGTGTAGCAAGGAGGTAGGATAAGCCATAATCTAATGTGGATAACACTAAGCTTGGATGCATGAGGAATTCTTTGTAGGAAGTCTAATAACACCACATGTATGAACATGTTGTGCTTATGTCTTGCCAATCCTTAAGTGATTTGAGTAATGATATAGTCTCCTAGCGTCGTGTAAACCTTAGATTCCTGCAAACAAAGGTACAAAATAACTCATTAGAGAATAGGTTATGAAACACGTTTTCCCTTAATTGAATGATGACATGCTCTATTTATAGCGCGCGCAAAATTTGAGATATGGTGAAGCAATGATTTGCAACACTGCACTTGCACATGTTCTCAAGCGCTTGAAGGATCTCATCATTTAGTTGTATGTTCTTGAAAGAGTGTGCCTTATAGCCATTATTGTTGGGATTTTTCAAGCCTACAATAAAAAATTCATCGCGTTCTTTGGTGTAGCAAGGAGGTCTTGTTGCTTTCTAGGATCCGTGTGCTAAGCAAGAAAACCTTGTACTCGAATGTGCAAAAGTGGAAGACTGGAATCAAACTTACTTTTTGAACAGAGATCTAGTGGCAAAACACATCTCAACTCAATGCTCTAATAAGACCTACCCCATCTAAGGGCACAACACCTTAGGAGGCTGTCAAGGCTGTCGTTGTAAGGGTCTTAGCATGGTCACTATAATTTCACATGAAATGGCCTCCACGTTGTCATAGAAGCCTCCTCTCCAAGGTAGCGACCACTACCACACTTGTTAGGTCCTCAGAGGACTTATGACCATCCTAGCCAAGCTTGTGGAGTGTTGCCAAGCTTACTAGGTTGACAGAGGGGAACTCTTACGTATTCCTTCTAGTCTCGATCAACACCACACAGGCATAGCTGACGGCAAACACCAACTCTGGGCTCAACGCCTAGAAACAGCTCCCAGCTCAGAGATAAGCAACGTCTACAGATGCAACTCTAACAAGACTCCTCTCCACTCTTGGATGTAGTCTGGCCACCTCTTCTAGTAACTTAGGCCTTTATGTAGTCAGGGGCGTCCACTAGCCTTGGCTTACAAAAGGTTGTTAAGCTAACATGGGTCTTAAGGCGAGATTACGTTTCTAAGGTGTTGGTCGTGGGCATTGTCTGGCAAAGATGGACTCCAAATATTTCTTACACGAGTTACTATTCAAAGTTAGTGACCCCATTGAGTTCAGTCTACTTTTATAGTGGGATCTAGGCAAGTTGACCAACTGCTTTGTGCCAAGAGGAAACTTCTCGCTGCAAGGTTGTAGCTTCTTTCCTAAGGAGTCTTTCCGGTTCAAGGCACGCAAATTCCTCCTTAAGGTAGCTTCCTAAAGACTAGGAAATTGGCCATGGTCTTAGGTGCTAAGTGATGGATGTTGCCGCTGACGCAAGGTTGTCCCCTCTCTTAGCTTAGCATGCAATTGTTGAGTCATGCATGTAAAAGCAAGTGCAATTACTGAATCTTGCATGTGGTAGTTCACGCAGTTATGTGTCGTGCATGCACCACCTAATGTAGAGTGGTCCCTACTCTTGACCTCCACTTGTATGTGCATATGCAAGCGGTTGTAATAGTCTAGTCAACATTAGCCCCAGCCCAATAGTGCTTCTTTCTACAATGCAGCTAGGTAACCGTGCATGCACAACCCTATTGCGCATGCAACACACAAAGATCTAAGCTCCTTTCCTCCCATTGGAGCTGGCTTCCAGAATAAAATCTAGCATGTACATCATGAATCATGGCCAAACGACACCAAGGTATTTATGGATACAAATACGTAACTTCACGTAAAGACCTGTGATTGTCGATCTGACTCTGCCATGTGGAAGCTGTTACTCAGCGTAGTTATTCCTCCTTCGAACACTTAGTACCCTACGCTGGTGGCATGTTTTCTCTCACTTCTAATATTATTGCTTTCAATGATGCTACGAGAGTGCTTGCATTGTGAAGGTAGATGTAAAGATTCCCTTCTCTTACCGTCTGTTGTGAGGTGCGATTACTACGCTGGTGTCAAGCTTTGACATGGTGAAGACGACACTGCATTTGGAGCACTGTAGGTAAAGTTACGGATTTTACGGTGAATTCTTGGGACCACGCCTATTGGGAGTTCTCTCCTGTACACGCTAGACGAATTTTGTCAACCAACCCTGAAACAGCCTAAAGGGCCTGGTTTGTAACATAGTGTGCTGCCATGTGCAAGAGGGTTGCGCATGCCTCTAGTTAGCTGTAGCAAGAAGGGGAGCTACCTACTTTGCAGCAATGCATAGCTATCCTAGTCAGGGGGTCCTCTAAGTCACTGGGCAAGACTCATGCACCCTTGGCATGAGGTCCATACTGCATCACCACCATCATGCATGGAGCCTGGACCCTTCAACCCGTATGGGCCAATCTGGTACAAGCTTCAGGAGGCTCGTGATTGACGGATCTAATGCAACAGCATGGCAAAACCAATGGCCATCAAAGAAAAGCCTACAAAGAAGCAACCTCCTGGGGAAGCTGCACCTGAAGACGTGATGAAGCTTCCTCAACAAGGAAGCTTCTCTTTGAACCTGCAAGGATGCCAGTAACAACTCTCACCTACAAGAAGCTTCTCCTAGAAGGAAGCTTCCCCAAGAGGCAGCATACCTGAACCGCTTGAAGGAAGCTTCTCCTTCAGGTGGTCAACTTGCCAGGTCCACAGGTATAAAATGGGAAGCTCCTCTAAGTTCACATTCATCTCAACATCTCAGCATTCTGTAAGAACTCAACTCTGCTCAAGCCTCTGACTCTGGAGCCCTGACCAAGACTCTGTTGGAGATCCCTCCAAGGCCCCTATAAGCCTGGCAAGGCCTGCTAGCCTAGGTGAAGGCTACTCTGGAGGCCAGTCAACCTAGAGACTATGGTAAGACCCTTGCCACGATGGCCTAGAAAGGCCTACCAAGGCGTGGCCCCTATGTGGTCCAGGAGTTGTGCTAGCCTAGTGTGCTTAGTTTTTCCATGTACCATACTTGTACTTTGGATCAATCAAGATTTCAGTCCACAGTTCCCAACCCCTCTCCTGCTATTGTACATGCTGCACTGCTGATCACCCAAGATCCTACCAGCAAGGGTCCTAGCCCTTGCTGCCTATCTCACAAAATCAACATGGTATCAGAGCACTAGGCAGTGCTCTCAACAGCTTGTAGTAGCAATAGCAACTGACTACGTTGGTGGTGGAGATGTTCTCCACCAGCCCTGTACAAGTGGTAATCCAGAGGCGGAGGTGACGCCACTTCACGCGCGTGAGTGACGTTCCACCTGCACAGAAGCATAAGCAGCATAGAAGAGGAGAACGCTCCATCAACTTCTCTTGCACTTGATGACCAATCTGTTTTGCATGGCATGCGCATGGGCCAAGAGCAGGGGGGCCATGTCGCAGACCACGCACAACACCAAACTATAGAGGCGCAATGCATGGTTGATGAGGCGCAACGCATGGTGCATTAAGAAGCCACAACACATCAAGCTGTGGAGCAAGAGAGGGAGGCGCCGAGGCAGCAGATTGCCGCTCAAGAGGTCCTACATCAATAGGAGGAGCTTACCCATGCAGCTCAAGCATCACAGATGCTGCAGCTACAAAAGTCACATGCGGCTCAAGCAGCCCAAATTGCACAACTTCAACAACAGCTGGCATGGGCTCAGTAGCAGCAACTTTAATACCAGCAAATTTAGCAACAACAACAGCAGATGCAATGGCAACATGGTTCACAAGGATCTTCTGCACATATGCCTCAAGTCAGCCCTCCTCCAGTCATGCAACCAGCCATGTCTCCGCAGGTGCAGCCGGCTCCACCACCTCAAGGAGGCATGCCACAGCCGTTTCTGGCTCAAAAGCCACAACCAGCTCCGATGGTGCCACCCATGGCACACTACAAGCAGATGCACCAAGCACTACGATCGTAACCCTTTGCGGCACAACCAACACAAGTTCATGCAAGGGCAGTAGTACCACCACATGGGCCGCAGCAGATGGCACAAGGCTTTGTGCCACTCCTACGTGCGGCACCATAAGGCAAGGCGTACCAAGGCTAAGAGTACGGTGTGATCCAAGCAGCAGCCTCACTACATTTGCACAAGATCAAGGTTGACAAATTTGATGGCGAGAACTTCCCCCACTGGGCGCACAAGTTCAAACAAGCAGCCAAGATACACGCCATCTGGAATTTCTACAACGGCTACTACACGCCTCCGCCCACAGGGTCACTGTCTAGCGTGGTAGCAGAGTAGAACTAATTCACCCAAGCTGCTTTCATGGTGCTAGATGACCATCTGACTCCTTGCATCCAGCAAGCCATACAGATGTACGAGGAGACTGCTGAGCCAGCTTGCCTAGCTTAGTCCTACTTGCTAAGGACCTACATGTCTGGCGACTCAACCTTCAAACCTCACCTCCTGATGGAACTCTTGCACATCAGCCTCAACCGCTATGACAACATCGATTCCTACATCAACAAAGTAAAGTCACTTCACGATCAGCTTAGAGTGAAAGACGCTCTTGTCTCTAAGCCAGTGTTTGTGACCTTTCTCCTCAACGGTTTGACCGGGGACTGGGACGAAGTCCGGAAGGTACTCAAGTTCAAGCATGAGGCAGAGCTCACAGAATCATATGTTAGCAAGATGCTCTTCACAAAACAACGTGACCGGCAGTTGACAAGAGAGAAGGAGAGAATCTTCAGCAATGCAACCTACCAAGGTGTGAACGCTATCGTGTCCACTGCTCAGCCCTCGCGAAATAGCCAGTCCATGAGGAACTCCATGTCCACCCAGTCTTCTGCCCACTCTGGACCAAACGCCAGCATCCGTAGTGCACGTGGCCAAAATGCAAGGTCACAACCTGCAGTTGAGTGCCATTATAATAAAAAGATTAGGCACATGAAGCGGGAGTGCAAGAAAAGGATGTGGGATGAGGAACAAGCAAGGCGATAGCAACGTAACAGAGCAAAAAACTCAGGAGGAAAGGGGGAGAAGAAGGCAGCTGGCAAAAAGGAGAAGTAGCCTAAGAGAGGCATGAACAAAGAGGCAGGTAAGCAGGATGGAGGCAAAGAAAAGCAGTTTGACTACATAGGACCTGTCTTCCAGCTCTCAACTAAGCAAAGTGATGAACTGATCCACTCCACCTACATGTGGTACCTTGACAGTGGGTGCACTTCACACATCACCCATGACAAGGCCTGCCTCCACGAGCTAGAACCCTTCTTCAAAGGCTTTGTCACGGTTGCAAACAAGCGACAAGTGCCTATTTTGGGCAAAAGAAAGATGACAGTGACGTGGTACGACGATGGCCAGGTCAAGTTTGGGGACGTGTTATACATACCTGAGATCGCGGTGAACCTCCTCTCACTTAGGCAGCTGATGAAGAGGGGTGCTGGAATTGTCAACAAGGGACAACATGTCACCTTGAAGAGTCGTGAAGGCGAGACCTTTGCCGAAGGTCGCCTTCCTCCGCATGGCATGATAGAGCAGGACTTTGTAGCACCAGCTCCAACAACAGGCCAAATACGCCCTTCGCAGCAGCAAGTCTCCACAAGGTGACTGGCGCAGACCTTAGTTAGTGGCACAAACAACTTGGCCACATCAGCAACCGGAAAGTACAAACAATACATAAGAACGAGCAAGTCAACAGTCTTTGTCTCAAGGATAGCAGCAGCAAGGACGCATCGAAACCTTATGAAGACTGTGTGCTGGCCAAACTACCACGACAAATGTTTCCTCTGGCCACGAAGCGCGACGTGAGCCAGAAGTTAAAGCTGGTCCACACCAACATTTGTGGACCTCTTCCAATGGCCACAGTCTACGGAGGGCATCGCTAATTTTTGCTCTTCGTCAACGATGCTACAAGAATGGTGTGGAGCTATCCACTTCGCACGAGGGACGAAGCTCCATCATACTTCTTCAAGTGGCTCGCAATGACTGAAAGGCAAAGCAAGATGAAACTACAAGTTCTACGCTCCGATGGTGCTGGCAAACATACCAGCACTGAGTTTGCCACTCAGTTAAGGAATCTCGGCATTGTGCAGTAGTTCTCTACGCCATGCAATTTGTAGTAGAATGGCGTAGCGGAGAGAGCAAACCGTACAATGCAAGGGATGCTTAAGATAATGCTGTTTGGTGCGCAGCTCAACATCTCGTGGTGGTCGTTTGCACTGTGGCAAGCAATATGGGTACGCAACCATGTGCTACACATGTTGCTACCAAGCATGACACCCTTCTCGGCATGGCACGATGACAAACCAGACATCTCCATGCTACGCACCTTTGGGTGCATGGCCCTCCTCCATGTCCTAAAGGAAGGTCGACGAAAGCTAGCACACAAAGCAACTGAGGGTGTTTTCCTTGGCCAAAGCCCTAACATGAAGGGGCGGGAGTTCTACAACATAGATTCCCATCGCATCATCACTAGCAGAGACGCTATCTTCTTTGAGAACCTGACACGCTCTACTTGGGAGACTAAGGAGTCAAGTAAGCCTGCTCTACTTCAAACCTTTTACGACTCCTACGTGGAGACACTAGTGCAGGGGGAAGCTGATAGTGTGCCACTCACCCCTGATGTGGATAAGGCGGATGAGCAGTTGGTGGCCCCGCGTGTGGCCCTCAACGCTCGCGCGGACGAACGCATCACCACTGATTATGAGGCACTCATTAAACCTCATGACAAAACCAAGACCGTGAGTGTGCAAGATGGTGCGCATGTGATGGGGAAACCACATGATGGAGCTGCTTGGCATCCGGGGTGCCTCACACGCCTCCTGCGATAGCAGTTATAACAATAAGAGGAGCAAGAGATCAAAGAGTCAAATATGGCGATTACAACCTGTCCATCTACAAGGAGGCGGATGAAGTCCTGATAGACTTCACCACCATGCACCTCACAACTCTTGTCTCAACAAGCACGCTTCCACTAGAGCCAAAGACTCTGAAAGAAGCACTCCAGGGTGAGCCCACTGCTGAATGGAAAGCAGCACTTGATGTAGAGTATTAGAGTCTCATGGATGAAGGGACGTGGGAGCTCACGGAGCTTCCATCTTGGTCCCAACTAGTGGGAGTGAAGTGGGTATTTTTCATCAAGACAAAAGCAAATGGGAGCATTGACAAGTTCAAGGCTCGCTTCATGGCAAAGGGGTTCACGCATGTTCAGGGGAAAGACGTTTTTGACACTTACGCTCCCGTGAGCCGCTACACCACCGCCCGCATCATGCTGAAAGTTGCAGCAGTGATGGACTACAAGGTGCAACAACTCGACGCAAAAAATGCCTTTCTACATGGCAAGATGGACACGACCGTCTACATGAAGCAACCTGAGGGCTATGAGGACGGGAGTGGCAGAGTGTACAAATTGGTGAAGAGATTGTATGGACTGAAGTAAATCCCCTACTTTGGTACAGGAAGTTGCAAGCAATGCTGGAGTCTCTCGACTTTGAGCCTTCAGCATACGACGACTGCCTCTTCCTACACCGGCCATCACCAGACACGAAGCCAGACTGTTACGTGCTGGTCCACATTGACGACCTTCTCATCATAGGTCCGTCGGAAAATTTCACCAAAGCCACAGCGTCGGCTATGGCGAAGGAAGTAAATGTGACACTCATGCCCAACTTTGAGTTCTACCTGGGCATGAACATGGAACGCAACCATGAAGCGCATATGCTTCCCTTCAGCCAGCATACGTATGCTCGCAAAGTTTATGAGCAATTCAATGTTCCTGATTGACGTGTACCAACACCTCTGTCATAGCAGCAGTTGACACATCAGGGACAGAGGGGGAGGAGCAAGACCGACTACCGTAGCAGAGTCGGATTGCTGATGCACGCAACAAGTTGTACACGACCAGATCTATAGTTCGCCGTGAGCACTAAAGCACGCGGCAATGAGACCTGTACGGAGGTGGCGTACAAGGAGCTTGACAGAGCTCTAGGCTACCTGAAGAGAACAGGTGATACCAGCCTTGTTTTTGGGACAACAGACAGCTTCAGCCTTGAGTGTTATGTGAACACAGATTTTGGAGGAACGTAGGAGGACCACCGGAGCACTACGGGTCTTGTGTACTTGCTTGGTGGAGGAGCGGTGTCCAGGACCAGTAAGCGACAGAACCTCATCATACTTAGCTGCGCAAAAGCTGAGTACATGGCAGCTACTTGAACAGCACAGGAGGTCACGTATTTCCGCAACCTCCTGGAGGACATCGGATTTGCTCAAACGCAGCCAAAAAATTCTTTTTCCAACAACAAGTCTGCGATTGACCTCGCAAACTCGACAAAGTTTGAGGGTCGAACAAAGCACATCGACATTTGTGGGCATTCGATCCGTTCAAAGGTAAAGGACAGCACTATCAAACTCGTGCACGTGTCAGGCACTAAGCAAGCAGCCGACCTTCTGACGAAAAGCGTCTCGAAGGATGTTTTCTACAGGTACGCGAGGCAGTGTGGTCTCACCACTTACGCCCTCTTGTAGTATGTGCGGAAGCGACCGGTCGTGAAGCGGACGCAAAAGTCAAACACACGCAACTTTGCCATCGTGCAAGCCTGCTTTATGCACACGGATTTCAAATGCTTCATGGTGCACGAGACAACATTGACAGAAGCAGAAAAATCCAATGCTGCATCCTGCCGTCATTCAACAAATCAACGTGGCTTTTGTGGACCACAAGACAGTGCGGGGCGTTTTGCAAAAGCATCTCCAAAACGCACCATCATAGAACAACAATTTTTTTTCAGTGGCCTACAGCTATTTAAAACAGCCCTAACAGTATCCCAGCAGTCTGTTCCAGCTGAAGAGGTTTTGCAGTTCAAAAGCCAGCTTCAGATGCCAGTTCTTGCTGGAGGATCCGCCGGCAGAGCAGAAATCCTCGTGGTGAAAACAGGACCTGCTATAACTAAAAAAACTGCTACAACCAAAAAATTGGTCGCAAGCAACAGAAAATTCTCGGAGAAAAAAGACAAAAAGCGCGCTCAGCAAGCTTGCGAGCAATCGTCGGAACCGGCGTAGCCTGCGGAGCAAGCGCGGTTGTGAGATCAGAACAGCCGCCATCACGAGGAGAAGCTTGCAAGCAAGGACCTAGAGCAGCTCGCGTAGCTAGCACGGCTACGAGGTTGTAACAGCCGCGGCAAGCAGGAGGAGGAAGCGAGCGAGTAAGAGAGGGCGGAAAAAAAAAAGAGGGAAAAGTGCAAGGAACTGGGCGAGCGCCATGGAGTTTGTAGTCGCTTGCAAAAAACTCACGCTGCTGATGTCAGCATGTGAGGGGGTGCAAGACGAGGCACTGCTTGCTAAGCAGGGCATGAGCGCAAGGAAGGACAGTAGTCGCGGTGATGGACAAGACGAAAACAGTAGTGGACAAAACGGAATCGGAGATGGACAAGAGACAGCAAAAGCAAAAAGAGGAAGCTGCCCCAAGTGTCTCCTTGACTATGGAGCAGTGACAGTTTCACCTATGAAGCTGTGTCCCTCACGCGTAAACGGTGCCGAGAAAAACAAGCCCTCTCCTTCACCAGCAAAATCGGAAGACGCACCCCAGATTCGATGGAAGAGTGCGAGAACAACCACCACGGACGATTCCACCAAGAACGATGCTTTTCAGACGACACGTCGCGGACAACAAGGACTTAACGGATTTTCCAACGGGAGAGTAACAATAAAGCGGCTGTGACTGCTATGGACAAGCTTCTAGCAAGTGAAAATGGCAAGGACGACCTCCAGAACGTCTAATACACCTTTTGTATTGCTCCAGCGACAGGAAAGTCAACAGACGACCCAAAAATCTTTTTTCTGCAGAATTCCCCCACTCAAGAGGATCAGGTTGGATGAAATAAAGAGCCCAAGGGGTCAAACCAATATGCGCACCTTCAACTCCATGAAGAACCACGCGAGCTGCTTCTGCATGAAGCAAGCAAGAATTTTCTGGAGTGGCCCGAACTCGACTCGGAAATTTTCGGATATGAGAGCTTGCAAGAATCACTTGCCTGAAGTCCTAAAACAGGTCAGGAAGTGACCCCGGCCACAAGACAAGAGGAAATAATTTTTCCTCGGGTGCAGAAGTTGATATTGACAATTTTCCAGATTTCCCACTCAGCGAAGAGGAAACTCAGCTCCATTTTCTCGACGCAAATTTCTGGGAGTCACTTGAGGAATTTTTCAGGAGCCCGTAGGAGTGATACGATTCAAACCACTAGTTCACCAATTAAGGGGGAGTGTTGTGAGGTGCACTTACTACGCTGGTGTCAAGCTTCAACGTGGTGAAGATGGCACTGCAATCGGAGCACTGAACATAAAGTTACGGATTTTACGGTTAATTCTTAGGACCACGCCTACTGGGAATTCTCTCCTATACAAGCCAGATAAATTCTGGCAACCAGCCTTGAAGCAGCCTAAGGGGCCTGGTTTGTAATATAGTGTGCTGGCACGTACAAGAGGGTTGCGCATGCCTCTAGTTAGCTGTAGCAGGAAGGGGAGCTACCTACTACGCAGCACTAAATAGCTATCCTGGTAAGGGGTTCCTCTAACTGATTGGGAAAGATTCATGCACCCTTGGCATGAGGTCCACACTACATCACCACCATCATGCATGGAGCCTGGGCCCTTCAACCTGCATGGGTCAATCTGGTACAAGCTTCAAGAGCCTCCTGATTGACGGATCTGATGCAACAGCATGGCAAGACGAACGGTCGTCAGAGAAATGCCTACAAAGCAAGCAACCTCCTGGGGAAGCTGCACCTGAACACTTGATGAAGCTTCCTCGACAAGGAAGCTTCTCCCTGAACCTACAAGGATGCCAATAACAACTCTGACCTATAAGAAGCTTCTCATGGAAGGAAGCTTCCCCAAGAGGCAGCATACCTGAACGACCTGAAGGAAGTTACTCCTTCAGGTGGTCAACTTGCCAGGTCCAGAAGGTGTAAAAGGGGAAGCTCCTCTTAGTTCACATTCATCTCAGCATCTCTACATTCTGCAAGAACTCAGCTCTGCTCAAGCCTCTGACTCTGTAGCCTTGACCAAGACTCTACTGGAGATCCCTCCAAGGTCCCTATAAGCATGGCAAGCTCTGCCAGCCTGGGTGGAGGCTACCCTGGAGGCCAGTCAACTTGGAGACTACGGCAAGACCCTTGCCACGACGGCCTACAAAGGCCTAGCAAGGGGTTGCCCCTCTGTGGGCCAGGAGGTGTCCTAGCCTAGTGTGCTTAGTTTTTCCATGCACCATACTTCTACTTTGGATAAATCAAGAGTTCAGCTCACAGTTCCCAACCCCTCTCCTGCTATTGTACATGCTGCACTACTGATCATCCGAGATCTTACCAGCAAGTGTAGCGTGGCAGTGGCACACCAACCGGTCAAAGGAGCCACGTGGCTCGAGCGGGGTCACTTGGGACTGTGGCTTGAGGGTCGGAGACCCTCAAGCACTGCGGTTTTGGCCTAGTCGGCCAAGGATTCCGTCGAATTTTCTACATTGGTATCAGAGCTCCAGGGCTCGAAGTCCATGTCGGGATTACCAAAGATGCCAAGGCTGCTCTCACTCCTAGCAAGGGGGAGTGTAGCATGGGAGTGCCACGCCGACCGGTCGAAGGAGCCATGTGGCTCAAGCGGGGTCATTTGGGACTGTGGGCGGTTGGACGGGATGGCTTGAGGGTCGGAGACCCTCAAGTACCGCGGTTTTGGCCTAGTCGGCCAAGGATTCCGTCCAATTTGCTACAGTAAGGGTCCTAGCCCTTGCTACATGTCGCACGAAATCAACACCAACCACGCATAGTGTTCAAAAAAATTGTTTGGTAGATGGAGGATGCATGTCGCAAATGATAATGGTCACAAAGAAACTACCCTACCTTAACATGCCTACTAATGTAAGATACCACAGCGTGGATGATGGTAGATGGTGCATGGTACACCATTCTATGTATGGGATTTTCTTACTGTTATCTAGTACCTTATCTTAGAAAGGAGAGGGAGGGGGGAACAACTACGAGTTACAAATGTCATGTGTAAGTGCTTCAACCACATTTGCAATGGCATCATCGTCTATTTCTTCCATCAAAGAATGGAAGTCTACAAGGTCCACATCCTTTGCCTTAGCTTTGCACGTAGCTTTCTACGCAATGTTGAATGCCTTTACATGCCTGTGAATGTTGTCCACATGTCATCAATGTTGCTCACAATGTTGATATTCATTGAGTGTAAATTCGTCCTTGTCATCTAAAAGAATGATACCATTTGCTTTCTCCATGAATGCTTGATTTGGTTATTTAGATGGTTTCCATTGCGATGTCTTGCTTGGACTATCCTCAATGAAAGGGGAGACATGGAAGGAAGACAAAATAATGCCTTTTGGGTACCTAGAACCTGTAGAAGGCTACGGGGTGCGCAATGACTTTTGAAAAATGAACAGTTTTCCAAACTTCTCTCCATGCTCCCACCTAATCACTTTGATCATGAAATCGGTTACGTTTGACATTGCAAGGGTCAATGGGTAGTAAGGTGAACACGACTTCTTGTGGGAAACGACATTAAGAATAAACCCAAGCATATCTCAACGGACATTCCTAGTTCAATATTGACATCCATTGAGTGGCAAGAACGAATCACACATAATAGGGTTGCATAGATGTTTTTAGCTTCAATGTCCTACTACGCACGTATGAATGATCAAAAAGAGAAAAATCTGTCAAAATAGGGATGATTGCATTCAAATGCATCACATAGTGATACTTTTGCAGCATTAGAAAACAAAACAATGTGTATGAACCCATGTTATTTTATCATAAAAAACTGTTATAAGATAAAACCAAGGTGACAAATTGATGTCACATACTGAAAATTCCTAGGACAGAGTACACAGAAGCCTTTTTGCATAAATATCTCCATCTCTAAATTCACTGATTATGCCATTTTTTTTTCCACTTGTGCTAATAGGAGAGATTTGATCCATATCCTTTCTGTTCTAAAACATTCTTTTTTGGCTAAAACATGCCTGCCTTAGAGGCACTATTTTACATTTTGCACTCCATAGAGCTTTCCTATGCTATCATGAAACATTAATTACATAGAAATTAGTCTTTCTTCCATCCATTCAGTATTGTGTACATCTTCCATGGTTATAACAACGATGGTTGAACAAAGAATATCCTTATTCAACATGCTTGTCTGAATCTCTTCTATGCTTGTATCATTCTTCATGAATGTATAGATATTTATCTTGAAACTTTCACCAGTTCACTTCTCATACTCAAGTTCATTATCGCCCAAATGTAAAATGCTTTACTCACCCTTGATTTTGAGGTTTTCTATACGTAGAAAAACTCATGGATAAGACAATGCAAGGAAACAGTTTGACTTATTTTGGCATGCAAATATGTTTCCATCAGCCCTCACATCTCGTGCATCAAAATTTGTAAAGATAATAAAATAATATTTACTTGGATCAAGCAAATACTTGTAAACATGCGGATGTGCCTTTTTTTGTTTGCATTTTATAACATGACATAGCCACTGATTAGAATGTGGGGATCGATGTTACGCCTTTGAGGATTTTCTTGCGACCGTTGTGGAGCCGTTATATCAAAATGGTCTGCCTCATGTGGCCGATGTTGCACTAGTACAAGTCCCTAGTGAATGTCTATTCATTATTTTATCTAGGAAACACACGCACTAACCATTAACCCAGTAAGTACAAGTTTAATGATGACTTGTATTATTCAAGAGATTTCGTTTAAGGCATGTGAAGGTTTCTCAACATTTACCCAAAGGAGTAAGGAGATTTTTTGAGATAGCTGGAGTTGGAAGAGGAAACGGCTTCTCACATGGATCCTTACAGCGACCCCTTTATCTATTCCCTTAAGATTAAGGAGGAGAAGGTTGGATTTCATGTAGTGATAAGAGAAAATCCTTGTTTAACAAGGTAATTTTTTCAAATGCCATTCATGATAAGGAAGTGGTTCATGTTGATTGTAGGAAGGTGTGCTAGAGTGCAAAAATTCAAACACGGTTTTGTGTATATCCTTAGGGATGGGGTTGTGATATGATTGAATTTTCTCATGCATTTCCGATCCTATATGAGTCCATGTTTTTGAAGCTTATGTGATAAATTGGTGCAACTATAAAAAAGATTATTGTAACTCATCCATGATTTCATCACATTACAATCCTCCTAGGTATGCATGCACAAGATGAAAGCTAGTGGTTCAAGTGTGCAAGATGTTATGCATCATTTATGAGAGGGAAAAAATCTAGAGATTTTCTTTCTTTGAGCTCGTTATTATGGTTTCTCCATTATTGTGTTAGATTTAATGGAGTGAGTAAGTGAGACCGTGATAAAAGGAGTGCCAAAACCATGTCATGAGACATGGTTTATTGTAGGAGTATGTCCCATGATGTAGTTAGGACCACACGCAGTGGAATCATTAAGAAAATGAATAAGCTACATTTGCATGTTCAATCAGATCCGATTATCTTTATGTGTGACCGCTGTCAAATGGATGGGACCGAGATGTGGATAGGGGCAACTGACACCCTATTTGTGCCTAATGGACAGACATTGTACGCATGTGTGGCACCACACCATTTTTGTTGGTGTGTTTCACACCACTTTTGCTTTCATAAAATGTGAATGATCAACCATATACATGCATCCTTTGGATTATGGATGCCTCATAATAAGGATGTCATCAATTTGTAAAGTTGACAACGAGCAATAACCAAAAATGAAATGGCGTTTAGAGCCTCCAAATTTTGGCAAATAGATTCGCTTCGTCGCATTGCTTGTTTTCCGACAACCTACGCCCACGCCAAAACCTCCGCAACGCGCGCGACTCGCCCTTACGCCCACCTTTTTCTTATATCATCTTCCTCTGCCGTCACCACCAGCTTTAACATCTGTGACTAGTATAAGGACCTACACTTGCCAACCGCCCATTTCACAATGGCTTGCACCCACGCTGGTAGCAGATTTCTTGCGACGCATTGGCCCCTGCCTTCCCCTTGCCGCATCGTAGTCCTCTCCCTAGCAGTGAAGGTTGTTTTCTTCCTACGCCCACTCCCTCAAACGTCATTTTGTTGCCTACCATCTGCTTTGATCATCTGCTTGGCACAAGGATTCGTCCGGGTAAATCGCTTCTTTTTCGATGACTTGCGCCCAAGCTAAAAACGTCTGTAGAGGGATCTACGTGGTCAACCTCTGCATTCCTCCTCAACCTGTGATCATCTCCCTCTTTCGCCGAACATGAAACTCAGATTCTCTAAGGATCTCTCTCTCATCATACCTCTCATTCCCACCTCATTTTCCCTCCACCTCAATGATCAAGGGCGACATAACTACACGAGCTGGAACCATCTTTGGCAAAGTGAGCTTTGCTTCACCATCCCCGGTCACAGCTTGCTGCACTTTTTGCCCCTTCGTTGAGCGCACTTAAGCTGATTTCCCCACTACGGAATCCCTGGAACTGTACTGGGATATTTGGGTCCAAGTGGATGAGTTGACACTTGGACTCCTGTACCTCTCCACTAACACTACATTGACATGACATCGTAGACGCTTACCGTCCTGGCGAAGACATGTTGCACCAAGTTCTTATAACCATTGAGCAAAGCTGCTGCCAAGGCCACCTACACAAGTAGCTCTTCACCAGCAATCCACAATGGTTGGCCGTGTCTGAAGTTCCTACCATGCCAACTCGGCCTCCCCTTGCTGTACTGCCTCTGCCAACGGCCTACTTGACCCCTTGCTCACCAAGACTAAACAATTTCGTCCTCAAAAGGTGGTCCTTCTCACGGGAGGTGTCAGAATGTAGAAGATGACCACATCAACTCCTCTCGCTTTGATATTCCAAGCAATCCCAATAACAATTCAGTTCTGGCCAAGAACCACCTCAGTGATGATTCCGACCAGTCGTTGACGGTCATTGACCGACCAACAGATCCTCTACCGAGTAATTCCCTAATAAGTGGTTTTGCCACAAGCGCGTCCGGCTAGCGCAGAAGAAGCCATTGCTGATGTGTTTTTTTCCTGTTCTGTTGCACACATCGAGGATGTTCATTCCCTCCCGAGATTACCCAGAACAGTTCTTTCCATCCTGTTCGCCTTAAGTTCCGCGGCTTCGCCGCCGTGTCTTTGCTCTGCCTGCTTCTCGCTCATCTCACCCTTGCCATCCACTCTTAATCTCCTTACTCTTCGCTACATCACTCTCGCTCCGTCACTCAGCCCTCAACCACATATCAGAACATTAGCGACATCATTGCACTTGTCCCATTGTGTGGGCATTCACATCCCAAGCAAATAAGTAGAAATAATAAGGGAAGGAACTCAAAAATACTGCAAACAGGAAAAATTCAAAACCCACTCGTCTGAGAACATGAGTGCACTCTAAAGATTCTGCTAACGATTTGTCCAAAGTGGGTACTGCAGTAACAGTTTGTCGGTATGAGCGCTGTGTAAGAGGTGGAAAGTTTCAAAACGAGTGGATGATCAGGTATATCCTTGATGCTCTTTCCGTAAACCATAGCAGTCATGTTATGGTCTTTCCGTACACAGTTTCCAACGACAGATTTCTCCTCACTCACCCACACCCCNCCCCCCCCCCCCCCCCCCCCCCCCCTCATCCCCCCAACTCCACCCGCACCACCCCAGCCCCCTGTCCTCTCACTTGGCCCTCCCCAGAGGCACAACATCCGTTCAGAAGTTGGATGTGCTGCAGCCAGCAATGGCTCACGCTGCCGCCACTCGCGGCCGCATCAGCCTGGCGCGCACGTGCACGGCCGCGGCCATCGCGCTACTGGGGGCGTATGTCGTGTGCGTGCCCTACTTGCTGCCCCGCCACCCCGACCCCGACCAGCCCCTCGAACACGACAGCGACGCCGACACCGACGCTCCCGTCGAGCCCGCCGCGTCCGCCGCCGTGTCCGCCGCGGCCGCCGCCGCCCTGTCAGAGGCGGCGCGCGCGGCGGAGGCGGCGCTATCGAAGGCGAGCGCGGTGCAGCGGTCCGACTGGCAGGCGCTGGATAGGATGCGGGCTGGGGCTGGGGCTGACGATGGGGCTGCGGTAGGGGTAAGGGTCGGCGACGGCGGCGGCGGCAGCTCCGGCGACGTCGGTGCAGTCGCTTCTGCTGGGGTTGGGCGAGCGATCCCGGATGGTTGGGCAGGTGAAAGTGGCGGCAGCAGCGATGCGGCATCGGTATCGTCATCGTCGTCAGTGGCGGAGGATAGCAGCGGTGGTGCTGGCGGGATTGTGGATGCATCCTCCTCAATCCACTCAGTGACCTCCCACTCCTCCTCCTCCTCCTCCTCCTCCTCCTCCTCCTCCTCTTCCTCACCCTCCTCCCCCTCATCGTCCCCATCGTCTTCCTCCTGGCTCAAGGAGCTGCCTCTACTCCTCAACAGTGGCTCATTCTCCCTCGAAGCCTCCGCGACGAGCGAGGAACAATCATCGTCCTCCTCTTCCTCGTCCTCCCGGTCCGGTTCAGCTCCCGGCATGCCCTATTTTTCTCCGGGCGAGCGGCCGTGGCTGGACGAGGAGGGGAGGCCCATCCAGGCGCACGGCGGCAGTATGTTGTACGTGGCGCAGCGCGGGCGGTACTACTGGTACGGTGAAAACAAGGACGGCGACACCTACCGCCTCGCTGAGGGTAGCCTTGCGCGGGTGAGTTTTTGGGAGGTGTTT
>SZWC01000358.1:155111-167239 GCA_023375785.1 Penium margaritaceum | reverse complement strand
GGGGGGGGGGGCAAGGGTGGTTTGGCCATTGACGTGAGCCTGCTGGCTGTGCAGGCTGGCCTCCAAGTCAGCCAGCTTCCTACAGCCAGGTGTTGGGGCCTGCTTGTGGCAGTCCTTCGCATGTGCGCAGCACATGTGGCCTCGGAGGGGCACCGACTGCATAAGACGACGACGACGGCGCCCTACGATCAAAGGCGTCATGACACTGCCCATGGCAGGTCCAGCCTGTTGAAAACAATTTTTTGAGGTCCGCAGGTGTTTTCTTTGATGTGCGCTGTACAGCCCTCCACCCGCAGATCTGGAATATTCCCGCGGCCATGTGTCCATGAAGGGCCCACGCCTCCTACACCTTCTCGGATCCATTTTGATTGCTCCAATGTGCCCATTCGAGCCCTTGAAGTCACACGCAAGGCAGTCTTCAGTGCGAGGTCCATAAAAAAATTTCATGCTTCTGAACAAAGTACTGGATTATTTTCTAACATTGCGAAGCACTTAGTTCTATATGATTCTGGGCATGGTGTTAAACTCCTGTGCTGATCAACAAGAGTGGGTAATCCCTTCAATGCTTGGTGTGGAGATGTGTAGTCCTTCCTGATCGTAGTCAGGCATCAGGACACACATTAACTTGACAGACATTTTTGGATGTGTTTGTTTAGAATGCTCATGTCCGTCTTTTGAACCTCTGATGGGTCATTGTCAAGACGTGCATTAACTGTCCAGAAGTGTGTCGCCCACATCCTTCTGCATAAACTGCACTCAGTGCTCAACACACTTGGTTTGCCCAATTCTGGCACCAATTTTGATGGTGATCATTACTCTGCTGATATTGACATCCACAAACAACTCTTGCAATCCTCGGCCATGTTGAGTTCATCCATGCATTGGCATTGGGCGGCACTTGTGGGTCGCAGAAAACACCGGCCTAGTCTCGCCATGGCTACTTGACGAACACGCACAATTTTATGACAAGGGTTGAAGGAATATCCACCCTCTGACAAACTTGGACCCGGCATACAATCATTGTAATTTATTAGGGGGTAACATGGCATGCTAAAATCAGTAAATGACCATCGTCGTGTGCGATAGCTAGTTGATAATGCTAGCACACGAAACACTTGGATGTCAATGACGTCCAACTCTTGCACACCATTGTGCAAGCATATTCGATCACCTCAACGTTAGAGTCAGTCCATCGAGAAAACTCTAGCGACTCCAGAAAACCTACGGAGCACACCAGAAAGAATTGGAAATAGTTTTAGGGCATGCAGGCCCATGCACAAACGAACACGAGCTCTGTGTGTGAGTGCGATGCAAGACGGCAAGAATTTGGCTAAGTCTGGAACGCTGAATATAAAGAACAAGGAGAGTACAAATGAGCCCCTAGCGGGCTTAAGTAGGGGCGCCGGCAGCTAGCTGCACCGGGCCCCGTCACCCTCGCTGAGCCCAAACGGGTCAACAGGGAGAACACACTGTGTACACCACGATAACAATAACGGTGGTCTCCTCGAGGCATCGGAACAGCTCTCCGAGTACCCGGGTCTCGACCACCGAGAAAATAGTAACAGTGTCAGAAAATCTCAGAATCAGCGTCCAGACATCACACACGGCTTTTCGAACATCGGAAGCCCCACAACAGCCATCGGGTCTCCTTGTCGCACCGGTATAGTCTGTTGAAGTTCGTTGGTCACTTACATATCTCTTCCCCTTGTCTCCACCTCCGTGCACACACCTGTACAGATTGATTGACATGGCCTCACCTGGAGAGACGCCAAGCTATCCCACCATGGCTGACATCTCGGACGTGCCTCTCCCAGGAGTGTCATCTGACACTTGCATGACCATGCCTTGACTCTTATGATGTGTGGGATAGATGCTTGGGTCCATACACTTTAACTGCTGTGCCCAGTATCTTGCTTGCCATGAGTGTCTTGTGTGAAGCTGCATTACCCGGGTGCTGATCCTTGGGGGCCACCTTGCCGGGTTTTACCCGTGCACTGGTGAGCAGCCGCCGCTCAGGCTTATGCCGAGCGGTCGGGCTCGACCCCCGGGTGGCGGTGTGCACTCGCTTGGGCGTGATGCCCGTGACGAGTGCACACTCACCGGTTACTAACTCTTGCTCGCTTCACTCACTCTCTTGTCTTGGTTCTATTGACCTAATGGAGGCAAGCTTTCCACTTCCATGGCGTCAACAACACCCTGTCCGTGAATGCATGCTCTCACATGCTTGCCCTAGGAAGCATCCTAGCAACTACTAGTATCAGAGCATGTGTGATTCTACTCCACAGCTCATCGATCCTCGGGACACACCGGTGCATCTCCCGCACCCATGACGTTCTTCTCCACTCAACTCCGTCGCAGCGGGTGACTCTCATCACCGCATCTCGGCACCAAGCAGCCGCATCTAGCCATGTCTTAGTGCCTCTCGCTGCCCCATCTGCTACAGGCCGCACAAGTCTTCTGCTACCGCTCTCGGCAGCCCGTCTGCGACCACTCTCGGCCGCACTCAGCTCAGTGCATCAGCCTGGTGTACTCCAGCTCACACATCTCTCCTCTGCCACTCTTGGCAGTCCGCGACTACCCTCACCTCTGTTAGTCGCACCCTCGTGAACAGCCGCCCGGTGCCGCCTCTGTGGACACCGTAGATCACACTGGCCATTTCTTATGCTACGGCTCTCCTAGCTTCTTCCTGAGCCGTCACACTAGATTCTCCACCTCTAGATGTGCCACACGACGAGGAGCTTGATCCTCCTCGAACAGCAGCCCGCCACGCTGACGACAGGTGGGAGGACTATCACCCTCCCTCTCCTCCGGACACAGATACACCGCTATGGTTCCGCATGCTGGACGCTGACTACTGGCGTGACGAGTTAGCTGAACTGGACGAGCGTGCAGCTGCTGCACGGGAGGAGGAGATCAATCGCCAGGCGTACACACCCGACAATCTACCCCAATCTCCACCTCCTCCTCCAACTATGCAACCGCCCATTGGCACGCAATCCTCCAGCCCGGCATCAGCCCCTCACACCACATCAGTACCTGCATCTGCCACAGCAGCAACTGCTGGGCCGTCATCTCCCCCTGAGGTCCCTGGTGTGATCCAAGCTCTTCCGGTTCACACCGACTCTGTTGGCTTGGCAGGTGCAATCTTAGACGCAGCCGCAGGTGCAGCAGCAACATTTGCGGCAATTGCTCGCGCTTGCAGGGCACCCACCCAGACGGCTGTTGGCCATGCTGCCGAAGCCTACGCCCACACAGCAGCTTCGCTCACCCTTCTTGCCACTGCAGCAGCTAACATCGCCACCTAGATCACGGCGGCGGCAGCAGCTGTTGCCACTGCCGCCTCATCTGCAGCAGACTCCACCGCGGCTGTTGTCGCCTCCATTCGCGCATCCACCGCGTCAGCAGTTGTGACTCCGACTGGTGTGCAGCTGGAGCTGACCCCGCACGTAACCACCGGCGTTCTGGTCGCGTCTACATCTGCAGCTGTTGCTGGGGCTACGGTTACCGGCTTCCTGTGCCTCACCGTTGCAGTCGCGGGGTGGGTGGCCGTGCTGTTCTCCTCAGCCGCAGCAGTGGTGGTGCCTCTCTTCACCCTGCTGCCTTGGCATTAGAGCGGTGAGCCACTCCTCACCTCACGCACTCTGCATTGCATACTCTCCCCACTTCCCACTCTTTCTTCCCACGCTCTTCCAGCATGCCAGGCCCAGAGGAAACCATAGAGGCTCTCCAAGCCGCCCTTAGTGAAGCACAGGCTGCACGCCGCAAGGCAGAAGATGAACTGTATAGGAATAGTGAGGCACAGCACGAGCTAGCTGCTACAGTGGCGACCCTGGTCATAGACCGCTTGCGGGCCATACCTGCTCTTGCGACTGTTCTTCCCTCTGACGACACCGCGTCTGCCGACTCCTCTGTGCCACCCAGCGGTACTATTCCCAATTCCTCTTCTCCCGCTCTCTCAGCTGCAGCCATAGCACGGGCACTCCTCCCCACACGTCAGAGAGACTTTGAGACCCCACCACCACAGATCACATCCAAACTTACCTTCACCTCCTGGGAAACACGCTTATGCGTGTGGGCCCAAGGAGAACAGCTGTGGGAGTACTACTCACCTGCCAAGGCCCCATTTGTTCCATAGCCAGCACAAGCAGCTCGTGCAGTTCGCGCCCTCATCACCGCCGGCCCAGAGAGCCTGCTTGACGACATTGGAATGTACAATGCAGACCCTATCCGCGGCACTCTAGCCGACCCTGTCGGGGCATATGCCCTCATTCGTCGTCGCAAGACGGTCATTGGGCATGCTGCCCAGAGCGCCCTGACAGTTCAGTTCAACACCTTGCAGATGCGTGCTGATGAAACAGCTGAGGAGTATTGGGCACGAAGTCTGCGCCTGCCTCGCGACCTAGGCAAGGCTGCACCTGGTCCTCTATCTGCTTGCCTGTCCATTGTTGCTGGCTTGATCCCTGAACTTTCAGACCTCTACCTTCATGTCTCACAGGCCGAACTTGAGCGTCTTGCCTCCTCACCCCTCCCTGCGGACACTCCTCCAAGGATAGGGCCTCTGTATGACTTTACCGCCTCCCGTCTCATAGACTGGTGGAACAGTCTCCAGAACAAGCACATGCACCGCGCTGCTCTTGCTGCCGTTGCCACCTCCTCTGCCTCTTCTGCAGCTGCCTCTACTCCCTCTTCTTTCGGCCCCTCTGCAGCCTCTCATGTGACCCAAGCGACTTCCCATGGTGGGGGTGGTGGCTCCCACCACAGTGGGGGCCGAGGTAGCGGCAGAGGGCGTGGGGGTGGACGCAAGGGCAAAGGCAACCCCCTTGGTGCCCCCATCGGCTCCGAGGTAACCTGCTGGAACTGTGGTGCCCCTGGTCACGCTGCTCCCAAATGCCCAGCCCCACGTGACGATGCCCGCCTGGCATTATCCATGCGAGCTCACTGGGCCCGCACCGGCGTCACACCCTCTACAGCTGCAGCGGCGGCAACCGTGGCCTCTCCGCCCTCTTCCCATTCAACCTCTGCACTCTCCTCCACCTCAGTTCAGCTCCATCCATCCACTTCACCTCTTAGCACTTGGGGCTGGATTCCACCTCCTGGTGGACCTCCTTACTATGGGCCCCCTTCCTCGCACTACTCCACACCATCGTGGACGCGAGATGACGGACCCCCTTCTGATTGCTCATCCGACCGCTCCTCCGACCGCTCCTCGGACCGTCATGACGAGGAACGCGCCCTTGAGCGCCGCCTCGTTGAGCTTCTCCACCTTCGTTCTCAGGGAGGTGGGAGTGTGAGTGACCAGTGTCGTTTGTATGTCTGTGAGTCTGATGCCACTCTCCGGGGTGCAGCGTCTGGTGGGGTGCAGGGGGATATGCCTGATGATCATGACTGGATTGAGGATTGGCAGTCTCACACGTTTCCCACGCGCCTCGGCACATCTTCCCCTATGTCGTCCCGTGGCTCTGTTGCTATCTGCCTTGTCCTCCCAACTACACGTGTGGCTCCCGGTCTCTGGATCATCGATTCAGGGGCCACCCATCACATGACATCTTGTCGCTCCTCCTTTGTGTCCCTTGGCCCCGTTGGCTCTGTCCGCTCTGTACGGACTGGCTCCGGCCAGCTCCTCCCTGTTCATGGCGTCGGTGTTGTGAAGTTTGTTGGTCCCGGTGGCACCGTGTACCTCCCTGACGTGTTGTATGTTCCTGACCTGGAAGTCACTCTGCTCTCTGTCACCACCCTTGATGATCAGGGCATGGACTTCTCGTCCAGTCGTGGCATTGCCTCCATCTCTCTGCGCTCTTTTGGCCATGTTGTTCTTCGCGGCATCCGCTGTGATCGGCTCTTTCGCGTGCCGCTGTCTCTCCCATCGTCTTCCGCTGCCTCTGCCTTTGTCCATGTGGCACCATCTCTGTCTCCTGCTCACGCTGCACTCCTCCACCGCCGCCTGTGTCACCTCCACACTGCAGCCATCCAACGCCTTCTGCGCCTCCAGCCCGCAGTCGGCCTTGATCCCGCCACNCCGGTGGCACCGTGTACCTCCCTGACGTGTTGTATGTTCCTGACCTGGAAGTCAGTCTGCTCTCTGTCACCACCCTTGATGATCAGGGCATGGACTTCTCGTCCAGTCGTGGCATTGCCTCCATCTCTCTGCGCTCTTCTGGCCATGTTGTTCTCCGCGGCATCCGCTGTGATCGGCTCTTTCGTGTGCCGCTGTCTCTCCCATCGTCTTCCGCTGCCTCTGCCTTTGTCCATGTGGCACCATCTCTGTCTCCTGCTCACGCTGCACTCCTCCACCGCCGCCTGTGTCACCTCCACACTGCAGCCATCCAACGCCTTCTGCGCCTCCAGCCCGCAGTCGGCCTTGATTCGGCCACTTTTGCTCCTCCCTGTTCTACCGACTGTCTTGAATGTGCCTCAGGCAAAATGCACCGCTCCCCTTTCTCCTCCTCCGAGTCCACCACCTCTCACCCTTTTGACCTCGTCCATGATGACGTCCTTGGCCCTCTTCTCCACGACTTCCTGGGTGGTCTGGGGCGCTATGTGCTTTGTCTCACTGATGACTTCTCCCATTACCGTTGGGTGTTTGCCCTTCGTCACAAAAGCGACGTCATAGACGTCATTGAGGTCTGGCTACCCCAGGCAAAACGTGCCTGTCTCCGTCCCCTGCGCGTGTTTCGCAGTGACCGTGGCGGTGAGTTCCTTGGCCCCACATCCCGCTTTCTTGAATCTCGTGGGGTCCGCCTTGAATGCACAGCTCCCTACACCCTACAACAGAACGGCATCTCTGAACGCTGGAACCGCACGCTTGCTGATGGTGTCCGCTCTCTTCTTGCTGCGTCCGGTCTGTCCCCACTGTTCGCTTTTGAAACCATGTCCTACATGACGTGGGTATGGAACAGGATACCTCATGGTCCTCTACCTCACACTGTCACCCCTTTTGAACGATGGACAGGTCGTCGTGCTGACTTGCGCCTTGCACGTGTCTGGGGCTGTCTTGCCTCGGTTTGGCTCCCCGCAGACAACCACGACGGCAAACCCTCTCCCCGTGGTCGTGTCTGTATCTTCCTAGGTGTCTCTCCCTTCTCTAAGGCCTGGCATTTTTGGGACCCCACCCGCAGCCGCGTCATTGAGTCTCGCGACGCCCTGTTCTTTGAGCACTTGTTCGAACGCGACGTCCCTTGCTTCTCCAGGCCTTCTCCTCCGCTCAGTGGGGCTGGGAGTGGTCTGTCCTATCCTCCTGAGTTTTCTTCTCTTCCCTCTGTACGTCCCATGGCCCCCTCTCCTCCCGTCGCGTCCTCTCCTCCTCCTACTCTGCAGCCTGTCTCTCCTGTTGTGCCCCCTATCTCTCCCGCTGCCTCTGAGCTGCCCAGCTTGCCCACTCCGCCTTCACATTCCTCTTCTGCTGACGCCGCCTCTCCCGCAATCTCTGCACACCCAGGCACCCCCTCTGTACCTGTCTCTCCGACTGCTGCTGTGCAACCAGCCTCCCCCATTCACACTCCATGTGACACCTCCTCTGTCCCAGTTCCGTCTGTCTCCACGAAGTCTGTTCCACCTGTGTCGCCCTACACACGAGGCGGCCGTCTCCATGCTCTACCTCCCCACTCCCATCATGTCGTCTCTGGAGACCCGGGCCTCCGTGCCCTTGGTCTTGTGACCTCTGGCCTGTCTGTCGCAGCCTCTTTTGTCAATCCCAAAACCGCTCTTGGTTACTCCTTGATTGAGCAAGAGTTTCACTCTTCTCTCTCATTGTCAGTTGCTGGGTATGTTGCCTCCTGCTTCACCACAGCCGGCCTCTCTACTCTTCCACCCGAACCTGTCACAGTGCAAGCAGCACGTGCAGCCACAGACTCCTCTCTATGGGAGCAGGCTATGAAGGCTGAACTCGACGCATTGTCAGAGCACAATGTGTTCAAACTGGTGGATCTACCCCCAGGCCGCAAGGCCGTTGCGGCTAAGTGGGTGTACCGTCGCAAACTTCGCCTGGACAACACAGTCGAACGGTACAAAGCACGGCTCACTGCAAAGGGATTCTCCCAAATTCCGGGAGTGGACTTTGATGAGACGTTCGCACCGGTAGGCCGATACACCACTGCCAGGGCACTGCTCAGCCTAGTCGCTCAGCATGACTGGGAGCTGGAACAAATGGATGTCAACAACGCCTTCTTGCACGGCAAACTGGATGAGGAGATTTACATGGTCCAGCCACCCGGGTCCTCGGATGGCACAAACCGTGTGTGGTGACTGCGAAAAGCCCTCTATGGACTTAAGCAGTCACCTCGTTGCTGGAACCAAGAGATCACAGCAACCCTGGAAAGAGGTGGCTTCAGAAGAAGCCTAGTGGACCCTGCTCTTTTCCTCAGTCTACCCTCACAACCATTGGTCGCCATCCTGGTGTACGTTGACGATCTCCTCATTGTGTCACCCAACATGTCCGCAGTCTCTTCGGCTAAGTCACTTCTCCAAGCCACCTACAAGATGAAAGACTTGGGACCGGCTCAAGTCTTTTTGGGGATGGAACTCGAGCGGGACCGAGCACGCCACACTCTGCACGTACACCAGGCTGCGTACGTCCGCAGCCTGGGGGAGCGCTTACGGGCTCTTCTCACCACAGTTCCCTCCGCCTCTACACCCATGACCCCTGCAGGGCAGTCGCTATTGAAGTCCCAAGATCTCCCCACTCTGGGGGAGAAGGTCGACGTCACTGACTACCTCAGATTCATAGGGTCACTGATGTATCTAGCCACCACCACCCGGGCCGACGTAGCGTTTGCTGTCAACTTCCTATCTCAGTTCTCTCAGTGTCCACAAGAGCGGCACTTGGAAGCTGCCCTGCGAGTTGTGCGCTATGCTCTCTCCACGCCACGCGTCGGTCTCTTCTTCCGGGCACAACCCTCTCTTGTGGTCGACGGCTTTACTGACATTGACTGGGTACATGACTCTGATGCACGCAGCCGCACAGGGTACATCTTCATGGTTGGTGGAACAACGGTCTCATGGAAAAGTGGCAAGCAAGGTTACGTTGCTCGCAGCACTGCGGAGGCTGAGTATGTGGCACTTGGCGCTGGCACATGTGAGGCAGTTTGGTTGTGCCATCTTCTTCAGCACTTGCGTGTTCCCATTCGCTGCATCACTCTGCGTTGTGACAATCAAAGCACCAAGGCCATTGCTGAAAACACTGGCATGCATCACTTGCGCACCAAACACATCAATGTAGAGCATCACTTTGTTCGTGAGTGCATCGCTGTTGGAATTGTCCGAGTTGCATGGGTGGACACACGGTCCCAAAGAGCAGACTTTCTTACCAAGGCGCTCAGTCACAACGTCTTCAAAAGTGCCACTCATGCTGTTGGTCTCATCTGTCCCCACAACCCTGGTTGAATGTGTCTGCACAGTTCTCTGTTCTCATGAGCTTGTATGTGTGTGGGGGTGATTGCCTGCGGGTCATGGGGGAGTGTTGAAGTTCGTTGGTCACTCACATATCTCTTCCCCTTGTCTCCACCTTCGTGCACACACCTGTACAGATTGGATTGACATGGCCTCACCTGGAGAGACGCCAAGCTATCCCACCATGGCTGACATCTCGGACGTGCCTCTCCCAGGAGTGTCATCTAACACTTGCATGACCATGCCTTGACTCTTATGATGTGTGGGATAGATGCTTGGGTCCATACACTTTAACTGCTGTGCCCAGTATCTTGCTTGCCATGAGTGTCTTGTGTGAAGCTGCATTACCCGGGTGCTCATCCTTGGGGGCCACCTTGCCGGGTTTTACCCGTGCACTGGTGAGTAGCCGCCGCTCAGGCTTATGCTGAGCGGTCGGGCTCGACCCCCGGGTGGCGGTGTGCACTCGCTTGGGCGTGATGCCCGTGACGAGTGCACACTCACCGGTTACTAACTCTCGCTCACTTCACTCACTCTCTTGTCTTGGTTCTATTGACCTAATGGAGGCAAGCTTTCCACTTCCATGGCGTCAACAGCACCCTGTCCGTGAATGCATGCTCTCACATGCTTGCCCTAGGAAGCATCCTAGCAGCTACATAGTCCACCGGGTGCGCGGGTCTCAACCCACCGAGAAAACTCTCCTAGCTCCCGACAAGCCCACATGGCTGCCAGAACTCATCGACCGCGTCTCGCCAGCGCTGTCGTACATGCTGGAGAAGTCTTGGTGCAGTCCAGAGGCCCGTCGTGTCGTCACGCCCTCCTCTGCCATATACCCCGAATATGGGTATATCGGTAAACTAGCAGTGTCGGTCATGACGGGTGGAAGCCACACAAACCAACACTCCCCCTCGCTGACATAGTCGTCCACGCTAGAACGAAGGAGCGAAGGCATGGAACAACAATGTGTGGCAAGCCACAACATACATGAGTCAACTCACACACACACACACACATACACACACACACATACACACTCATCTGCTTTCCATCTACGGTCTCCCTGGACACTGGCACAGCCCACCAAGTGTCCGGGTCTCGACCATGAGAGGAGTGATGCACACAAACACAAACCACTGTAATGCACATACACATGGCATACACATGTCAAAGGACAAGATGGTCTCCTCGTGACACCGGCGGTACCAAGGCTCGGGTCTCGACCGCTACGAGCAATCTAACACAATAGTATCATCATCCAAACACAAGATCAAGGGAGGATCTCCTCGTAACACGAGTGCAATGCACCACGTGTCCGGGTCTCGACCAACAGCTCGCATGCACATGCCACACACAGTATAGCCACACACTAAGACACACGATCACATGGTCTCCTCGTGACACTGGTACAATGCACCAAGTGTCTGGGTCTCGACCAACAGTGTGCTACCATCTATATGCGGCTCTGCAGGTACGTAGCATGAGCCACATGCGGAATGCTGTAGATGCTCACAACAGAGCATGGACCTCGCCATGCATCTCCCATGGCGTTGCGTCAGGTCGAGGTCCACATAACACTCCCCTTGGGCAGATGAACCTGGCAGCGATGTCCTCGATGGAGATGCTGATGTTGGAGCAGAACAGATCCTGGGCGATGAGTCATGTGATGTATCCATCATGTAGAGATAGCTCCCCCTGTCACCTGCGAGTCGACTCCCTCCCTCAAAGACAAAGTGGTGTCTCCGGCTACAACTCCTCATGTCAACCTGCATCACCTAGGGTATACCAGTCCTCGCGTGACTGCCAAGGGTCCCAACTCACAGTCTCTCCTGCCTCCGCACTACCACGATGCATATGTGTACGCCGGAGGAACGGGAATGGACAAGCAACACGCGTGCGTGGGTGAAGTGGCGGAGCTTGCCTCCGATACGGGATAGCATACCATGAGACACAAGGGTGTACTGCCAGAAGAGGAGAGCTGGAGCGATGAACTGGATCACCACTCGTGGATGAAGATGCCGATGGGGTAGGTGAGTTGGGTGGATGAAGGTACGTGACGGCAGTAGTAGAAGAAGGAGGAGGGATGATGGGGTCGACAGGAGCGAGGATGGCGGAAGCCGAAGGCATGCTCACCTCTCCTATAAGAGTGTCCCCAACGGACGTCATACTCGGAGCTCGTACAAGATCCTCCCGGGTATAGGTGTGCTAGATGTTGCTGGAGGAAGACTCCTGCCGGTAGCAGTGATGTTGCCCTCCTCTGAGAATCACTCACCCGCTGCCACCATCTCCCGCTGTAGCATGACTACACGCTCCTGCAGATCAGCATAATCTGCCTCAGACATGTCGAGGTGGCCTATGTCGACCTGGTGTAGGATAAACTTTGCCTCACTGGATGCTGCACATGCAGACTGCACAACTCGTGAGTAGTGCGCCATCTGCATCTCTGTTGCTAAAGACGATGGAAGTGGTGCTGCTGCATCCTCCTGGGGGTCAACCAAGCTCACAATCTGCTGAGACGCTGGAACATCGGATGTAGCTGCAGGTGTCGCATCCACATCACAACTCGTGTCTGTCAGACGAGGAGTGAGCGGTCGCATGCCGAGAGAGAAGGAGAAGGATGAGTCGTCAGAGTCCGTGGAGCATGTAGAAATGTCGTCCGTGCAAGTACTGCCACTTTCAGTGTCCATGTGATCAGCTAGGTCACCAGCAGGTGAACACGAAGGGGCAGAACTCAGCTCCAGCTGACGAGG
>SZWC01000358.1:104087-154897 GCA_023375785.1 Penium margaritaceum | reverse complement strand
CTGGAACATCGGATGCAGCTGCAGGTGTCGCATCCACATCACAACTCGTGTCTGTCAGACGAGGAGTGAGCGGTCGCATGCCGAGAGAGAAGGAGAAGGATGAGTCGTCAGAGTCCGTGGAGCATGTAGAAATGTCGTCCGTGCAAGTACTGCCACTTTCAGTGTCCATGTGATCAGCTAGGTCACCAGCAGGTGAACCCGAAGGGGCAGAGCTCAGCTCCAGCTGACGAGGAGACTCCATTTGCGTGTAGGGATCTGCACCACTGTCCTCAATTATCGCCGTAGTGGACACAGGTGTGCAAGACTCCGGCTCGACAATGTCCGTCAAGGCGACCAACAAGCGCAGCTGGCGCTCACGCACTGTCTTGCCGGGAATGCTGGTCGCTACCACCTACTCAATGATAGAGTAAGGACCATCATCTGACTCCGTCATGTATGTCACTGCTCCGTCGTGGATACGGGAACCTAAAGACTGTGGGAACATGGACGACTCCTCACGTTGAAGCTGGTCTTCATGTACCGCAGATGAGACGGTGGAGCCTGCTGTGTCTGCTGCAGAATATGTCCTAGCGATGTCTCTCAGAACTGCTGCTCTCAAGAATGCCTCAACCTCCAAAAGATCAACCGGCCGACTCTACTCATGCACTGCGATTGCTATCGTACTGGTGTGAGTCTCGTGCGCCAACGCCCTCGGAGATCCGTGTGGGGCATCCTGATCCGCACAAGACTGCTGTGCCACCACCAGGCCGCTACAAGTTGGAGTCGCGAGTGGCATCGCTAAGGCACGCGAGACCTGCACTCCTCCTGATACAACCTGCTGCTGCAGAATGTCCAGCTGTTGCCCCAGCGTAGATGTCGATCTCAATGACATACACGTCCCAAGTACCCCAATATCTGTCGGACTGGTGTGAGTCTGTTGCACGCTCTCCCCCAAAAGTATGATGGATGCATCTCGATTCGTACGAGACTCCTGTGCCACCCCTGGGCCTCCAGCGGTCGGAGCCGCGAGTGGCACTCTCCAAGGACGCCGTGTCTGCACTCCTCCTGATGTCACCTGCTGCTATGGAGGATCTGGATCCAACATGGAGGATGAAAAGCAACTCTCAACCATGAACGCCATGTCGGGGTCAGACTCCACGCCATGTGTTGTCTCCGTATCATTTGGATCTGCCTGAGCTGACGCTCAAGAAGCACGGCCCGGCGCGAGTGCGAATCCTGTCGCTACGGTCACATCAGGCAATGCGCGGTGACCACACTCCCCCTCGACAGGTATAGCAACGGAGGCCGAGGAGGTGGAGGATGTATCAATACCGGCGCGAGCACGCCGTGCGGAGCGCTGACGCCGACATCGCAGAGTCACTCGACTGGAACGACTGCATGGAGGTATGTCATCGCGAGATGGCGTCATGGTCGTAGAGTGAAGGATCGACTGGATGGTGGCAGCCTGGGACTCGCTGGCAGGTGGAGCTGAAGGTACACCATCCGATGAGGAAGGAGGAGAGGATGGAGGAGATGTGATCGAAGAGGCCGTCGACAAACAAGTACCAGAAGCACGCTCAGTGACAACGAGGTCACAAAGCCGCTGCACTCTCTGCCGGAGGCCGTGGATCTCAGCAAATATGCTCGCCAGAGGTCCAGCTAGGGGATCTACCAAGGCCGGCAGATCCGTGTGCTGTGGAGGACGCATGCTCGGATGAGGCTGTAGCCAAGGTGGATGCCAGTCGGGAGGGCGCGTCCTACAGCGACGCCAACCATGACGTCCATCACCATAGTAGTAGCAGGCAAACGCGCAGGGTGCCTGCTCAGATATCCGCGCACTCATCTCGTGTGCTGGATGATGGATAGGTACCGAGGGCACCTACTCCCGGTGGTAAACACCAAGCCACGGGAGAGAATGGGGCCAGTAGGTACTGTCACTCCTGGAGGTCACGACGTCCGGGTCAGCAAAGGTGACAAGACGGGAAGAGCTGCACTACCACAGCACGCCCAGAGACTACAGTCCGACTAAATGCGGNAGGTGGATGCCAGCCGGGAGGGCGCGTCCAACAGCGACGCCAACCATGACGTCCATCACCACAGTAGTAGCAGGCAAACGCGCAGGGTGCCTGCTCAGATATCCGCGCACTCATCTCGTGTGCTGGATGATGGATAGGTACCGAGGGCACCTACTCCCGGTGGTAAACACCAAGCCACGGGAGAGAATGGGGCCAGTAGGTACTGTCACTCCTGGAGGTCACGACGTCCGGGTCAGCAAAGGTGACAAGACGGGAAGAGCTGCACTACCACAGCACGCCCAGAGACTACAGTCCGACTAAATGCGGCCACTAATGCTGCTGCCTCTCATGGAGCGCACACTGCTCCAAGACGAGAAGGGGTGGCGGCTACAGGTGTGGTTGCTACTCCAAGCGGTAGACGACCCAGCCCTCGGAGCTGGTAAGACTCGAATCCGTCGTCGATCCTGCGGGGTGAAGTGCGCACACCAATCCACGTGTCCCAGAAAGATGCCAGTCGAGGACGCGTGTAGAAGCGGAGATCGTCGCCGACAACCGTCCGCTGTCGGCTGAGAAGACAAAAGTGTAAGTTGTCGCGTAGCCGACGCACTATGTAGTCGTCCACACTCCACCGCCTAATGCTGTTATTGCGGCTATGAGAGTTGCTGCTGCTGCTGTGGCGGTAGTAGTTGGAAGATCATCCCCTTTTTATTGTTATTCTCTAGCTCTCAAGCCCTCGCTTGTGTTCCTCATTTTTTTTCTTCTTCTTTTTCCCTCACTCTTCACCCCCCCTTTTTTTTATTCTCCCCTCTGCTCGCCTTAAGCCCTCGCCTTTCTAATTTTTTTCTTCCTTTTTTGTTTTTTTGGCTTTCAGGCATACCCATTTTTGGATTTTTGTTACTCAGCCCCCCCCTCTTTTCTCGATTGCCTGGAAGGTGGGCAAACGGAGAAAATAAGGAGGGGGGTGTGTCCGGCTGTCCAGCCCTCCCTCCCGTGCACGCTCGCTTGCTCACTCGCTGAGCGAGCGAGTGAGCGAGTGGGTGTGGGAGGGAGGAGGGAGCGAGAGGGGGGGTCCTGTCTGCCCCTCTGACCGGGCCCCTCCGTCGGTCGGCCGACGGGGCCGACGGGGCCAAGGGGGCCCACGAGGCCGACGGGCCTCCTCCAAAGGGCCCTTCAGAGGGGCTCGGCAGGGCCCTCCGAGGGTCCCCCTAAGAAGGGCAGGAAGGGAGGGGGGGTGCAAACGGGGCCCCCTCAGAGGGCCCCCCTGATCAGAGGAGGGCTGCGAGGCCCTCCTCACAGCGGCAGCAGCAGCTGCACCAGCAGGTGCAGCTGCTGCGGTTGCTGCTGCTGCTACTACTTCTGCTGCTGCTGCTACTCTGCTCAGTAGCTATTGCTGCTCCTTGCTGCTGCCACCGCGGCTGCTACTGCACGTTCCTTCTGCTGCCGCCGCTACTACAGTAGCTGCTACTGCTGCTGCTGCTGCTATATGCTGCTGCTGTTGCTCTGCGCAGCAGCTGCTGCTGCTTCTTGCTGCTGCCACCGTGGCTACTGCTACTGCACGTTGTTGCTGCTGCCGCCGCTGCTGTAGTAGCTGCTGCTGCTACTGCTATATGCTACTGCTGCTGACGCTGCCACTGTAGCAGCTGATGCACTGTTGCAGCTGCTTTTGCCGTTGCTGTTGCCGCTGCACGCTGCTGCTGCTGCTACTGCTGCACTCTGCTGCTGCTACTGCCGACGCTGCTGACGCTACTGCTGCTGCAGTGGCTGATGATGTTTTTGCTTTTGCTGTTGCCGCCGTAGTCGCTATTGCTCCTTTTCGCGGCTCACCGCCCCTGTGGCGTTGACTTGCAGTCGTTTCGCGCTCCCTCACGCTGCTGCCGGCGTGGTACCACGTGGCGCGTTCTCTTTGCGTTCCGCCCACTACTGCTGCTTCTGCTGCTCACACGCCCCTCTGTGCTCTGATACCAAATTGGAAATAATTTTAGGGCATGCAGGCCCATGCACAAACAAACATGAGCTCTGTGTGTGAGTGCGATGCAAGACGGCAAGAATTTGGCTAAGTCTAGAACGCTAAATATAAAGAACAAGGAGAGAGTACAAATGAGCTCCTAGCGGGCTTAAGTAGGGACGCCGGCAGCTAGCCGCACAGGGCCCCGTCACCCCCGCTGAGCCCAAACGGGTCAGCGGGGAGAACACACTGTGTACACCACGATAACAATAACGGTGGTCTCCTTGAGGCACCGGAAAAGCTCTCCGAGCACCCGGGTCTCGACCACCGAGAAAATAGGAACAGTGTGCAAAAATCTCAGAATCAGTGTCCAGACATCACACACGGCTTTCCGAACATCGGAAGCCCCACAACAGCCATCGGGTCTCCTCGTCGCACCGGTATAGTCCACCGGGTGCGCGGGTATCAACCCACTAAGAAAACTCTCCTAGCTCTTGACAAGCCCACATGGCTGCCGGAACGCATCGACCGCGTCTTGCCAGCGCTGTCGTAGATGCTGGAGAAGTCTCAGTGTAGTCCAGAGGCCCGTCGTGTCGTCACGCCCTCTGCCATATACCCCAAATGTGGGTATATCGGTAAACTAGTAGTGTCGGTCATGACGGGTGGAAGCCACACAAACCAACAGAAAGCACGCGAGACATTGTGGCCGGTGTCTGACACCTGCTGGTGGGTGGAGCTACCACCAATTTATTGTGATGTGTGCCATCCTCATCTATTTGTACACTTTATCATGAACACTCGACCGTGTCCATCCTCGTGCAGATCCCTGATGCAGGCCCACCTGGCACCAGAGTATCGACGGGTGGTGGCTCCATCCACCAGCAGCTGCCGGACAGCTCCCGCGGCATCTCGGGTGCTTGCTGGGGTGCTATGCTGTTTTTATGCAATCGGTAGAGTTTTCTCGGTGGACTTGGTCTTGAACCCAATTCGCATGTGTTGTATTGTCTGTCCAGTGATCAATGTTGGACCTGTGTGTGCGTCTGGCTCCATATTCTACATCTCTAGATTCATATGGTGTCGCGTTTGGATGCCTGTACGCAGAGTTACGAGCAAAACAATGGTTTTGGGCCAATTTTAGGACAAACTGACACTGTCGCGTGTGTTTCCCGCCGTGCGCCGTGGTAGGTATTCATGCTCTTTGCTTGTCAGTTGTCATTCTTCTCTGCATTACTAAGGCACTCAAGCCTATGAGACTTTGTGTGTCTCCCTAGCCAAACCCATGTTGTTTCTTACACCTGCTTGCGTTCTAGTACGCTAACTGACTAGACAATGTCGCCACGTCAGCAGCAGGAAGACTAGGAAGCTTCCTAGTAGTTATTCCATGGTATCAGAGGAGCGAGACCTCTCTCGTTGAGGTGCGTTGCGGAGATGCAGGATCGACAACAAGAGTCAGAGTCACCGCCGCTACCGTGTTGTGGGACCCATCATAACAGACGTTGGCAACAAAGACGTTGCCCTGACGTTAGCAACAACGGAGTCTCCATGCAACCAACACCACCATGGCACAAGGAGATGCGATAGTGACAAGGTGTACCAGCCACACCGAGCGACAGCATCAGCACTGTGTGGCACCAGTATTCATGTTTGGCTACCATCCTCGACAAAAGAAAAGAGGAGAAGCAACCCGTAGCAGCAGCTCACAACGGCGGCTGCGAGCATTGGTAGCGCGTAGCGGAAGCAACACCTAGCAACAATAGTGGTCACGTGCGGCAAAGTTAGCATAGTAGCAGCACTAGCAGAGGGAGCAACAGTGCAGAAGTTGCATTGCAACTGCAGCAGTAGCAGCAGCAGCAACAGCAACAACTGCATCATAACAGCGTGAGCGACTACAGCAATGCACGAGCCGTGGCGGTGGCCACAAAAGCAACACACCTCCAGCATTAGCAGCAGTGGCTACTGTCTTGCGTAGTACTGGTGTTGCAAAGCAATTACAGCTCAACAGTGCTGTTGTGCAGCACTACTTTGTAGAAGTTGCGCAACACTACGTAGCCTCTGCATAGCTACGAGTAGAGGACGATGCAGTCACACACCTCCCTTTCTCGTCACGCGGAGTCCGCGTGAATCCGAAAGGAAGAGAAAAAACCATTGGCATGAAATACGTCAGCATAATAATGCTTGTGTCAAAAACGCTACAAAAGGGGTTGCTGACATCATCATGAGCAGTGTTGACATCACCAATTTCTGGGTTCTGTGAGCATTTCAAGTCATCAAGAAACGTTGTTGATTTCCTGTTTGGACCATTTTGAGGTTCAATGCCATACGGTGCATTGCAATGGCGCCGGTCCGTGACGAGGGCAAAGATCTAGGAGGCCCCTTATCCTCCTCCTTTTTGGGCATCATGACTCCACGGTCGAAGTTGCTTGTGATGGACGAGCTTCGTTGGACGCAGGATGAGATGCGCCAGTGGCAGCAGCGGCAGACCAACATGTTGTATGAGATCGCGAAGTTATTGACTGGTCTTCCAAGGGCCTTATAGCAGCCACTAGGAGGATCTATTGGAGCTTCTCTATCCGTTCAGCATTCTATGTCCTACACAATGTCGCAGCGTCAGCACCCATCATTACAGGTTGACACCTGGGATGAGGAGGAAATGAAGGATGACACACGTGCTGATGCAACTTGTGTCCTTGAGGAGAGCATTTGTGAGTGGCGTTTGTCGTAATAACCTCTCACCCCGCCACCTTCTCGCCGTCAGGATCAAGTACGTCATTCAACAACATTCACTTTTGGTGGTGTTACTCTCATTGGTGATCTGCTTATTCCGCGTCCACCATCTCCTCAGCCCGAGGTCGCCCTCCCCATGGAGCAGCAAAAGAAGGACTTTGGGACACCTCCACCTCATTACGGCACCGACAAGGGCTTCAATTGTTGGGAGACCTTGCTTTAGGTATGGGCTGATTCTGACGGCGTTTGGTCCCACTACCACAACCAGTATTTTACTTGCAATGCTCACCAAGTCCAGACTGCAATGAAAGCGATGTGTGGTCTGCTCAACGCCATGCCGTGAGAGATTGTGGTTGACTTTCGCCCCGTCCTAAATGAGAGGGGGACCGGGACTGGAGCAGAACAGCACCAGGGCTTGGAGCTGGCCCTTCCACTGCTCGTTGCGGAGACCCACGCCACGAGGGCGGCTCTATTGTGTGAGTTTCACTCCCTCTATCAGGGTCCCACAGAGCTCACAGCTGACTACTGGAGGCACGTGATGCACCTTTACACGCACCTTGGGACTGGTGGCGGGGCACAATTGTGGGCACTTCACACTATCATGATGGGGGCAGATTTAGACCAATTGAAGCTCTTTACAGGCTTCGACCATGTGGCGCTTTCTAAGTCGTCGGAGTCACTGCAACTACTTCCTTGGTCACAGCGCTACTTCCTCCTGGCGACATCTGCTCATGCGGCTGCTATCACCCATTAGCAAAGTACACTTGTTGCAACAGTGACTGTGACCCCTACTACTCCTCTGTTCCAGTTCACCAGTCCCACCTCCACCGCTTCTCCTCCTCCTCCTCTACCTCGAGCAGCCAGACTTAGGACTTTGCAGCCGCCTTGTAGGAGAAGATGGGCAAAATGCAATGCGGCAAAGGACACTAGTCATAGCAGCAGCCGCCGAGTAGTGCGAGTGGACGTTTTATCCACAACTATAACTGTGGGGGTACTCACCACTATATAGAGAGTAAGCAGCCCCTTGATTGGCCTCGGATCATGCGCGGCCTCTAGGTGGCGCACACGCAGCGGGTGTCCTCCGGTGATACGCGGACGGGGCGTGTAGTAACCATGATTGTAGCAGATGCATCTGTTTCACCAAGCTACAGTGGTGATTTAGATCCTCGGGATCACATGATCACGTAGCTTTGTCATCTGCTGGCACTTGATACTCAAGGAGGTGTGAGTTGTTGTTACAGCCGAGTGACCCCAAGACAGCTTCTCCTGTTGTTCTTGTTGGCCATGATGATGCATGTGGGGGAGCTCAGTTGGCTTGTGATGTGGATTGACCTGACAATATCGACTCGCTTGACGAGTCACATATTTATGTTGTTTGTCGTTGTCCCGAGTCATCTGCTACACGTCTAGCAGAGGCAGAGCAGTCTATGGCATGTTGTTCAGTGTCGACAACTGGTCGTGAGACGCATGGCACTTGCATCATTGACTTTAGAGCCATCCATCACATGACTTGTCGTCGTAGTGAACTCATTGTGCTTGGTCCCGTGTCGTCAGTTTGGTCTATTCGCACAAGGTCTGGTCTGTTGTTGCCTGTGTAGGGAGTTGGAGTTGTGCAGTTTCATAGTTTGAATGACCCATTGTACATTTTTCATGTGCTCTTTATCCCTGCTCTTGAGCTCAACCTGATCTATGTTCGTGCATGCACCAGGATGGGTCTTTCTATTTAGGATTCTGCTGACTGCCATTTTGACTGCTCATGATACACGTGCCATTGTGCTCTATGCTTTTGTTGTTGATGACCCCAGTCATGTGTCTCATTGCATTTCCTCTGTTTCTTCACCTCCCCTCCCTTAAGCGCATGTGTTTGTCCCAGAGCACTAGCGCTTGCTACATTGTTGCTTCTGCCATGTGAGCTTAGATACTATGTCCAAGCTCATTCAAACCCAGCCAGCTGACGGTTTTGACGCGGTTTCCTTCAAGAAGCTGCCAAATACCAATTGTCTTTTCCGTGCCTAGGGTAAGATGCATTGTCGCTCCAACCTTGACTCCTCTTCCCGGGCACTGCATGCACTAGAGTTGGTCCACTCCGTCCTCTCGGTCCTCTCGCAGTCCATTCCCTCTCAGATGGGGGTCCATATGTTCTCACCATGTCTGATGACTTCACCCAGATACAGTGAGTTTATAGCCTATGCCACAAGAGCGATGCCGTCCTAGCGGTCCGCCTGTGGCTGGTGATGGGTGAGCATCAGTCTCGTCACACCCTACACATATTCCAATCGGATCATGGTGGCGAGTTATTATAGGTGATGGATGCATACTTTTCTGAGAACAATATCTTCACCAGCTCTTTGTGCCTTCTACATCACATGAGAATGATGTCTTAGAGTATTGGAAGCGCACCATATAGGATGCGGTCCGCGCTATGTAGTCTAAGGGCGGTTTCTGAATTCCTTCGCCTTTGAGGGCTTCTCCTACATGACTTGGGTCTGGAAACGCTTGTCACTTGATTTATTTCTAGACCATGTCATGCCGTACGAGCTGTGGTTTGGCTATCACGTCGATCTGCATTTTCTCGTGTTTGGAGGTCCATCACCTGATTCTGGTACACCAAGGACCAGCAGGGGTACAAGGTCTCACCTCGAGGTCGCATGTGTACCCTCCTTGGCATCTCCCCGCGGTCAAAGACTTGGTACTTTTGGGACCTTGCTCATCATCGCATTGTCGTGTCTCCAGATTATCTCTTCTTTGATGCTCTCACCTACAGTGACCTATCAAGCATTTTGTTGCTAGTCGCCGACCACGGAGAGTGATCCACTTGTACGGTGGCGGTCTTCCACCGTACGTGTTTGACTTCCCGATAGATGGAGGAGTCTATTCCTGAAGATGGGTCCGTCTGTGCCTCCTCACCCGCGGTCCAGTCTTTGGCTGCTGACGATCCTGCCATCTTGGCTGTGGGTCCAATATCCTCATTAGTTCCCTCCAGCAGACCTGATCCCGTGCTAGTGTCAGTCTCTTCTGGCACACCTGATCCCATGCCAGTGTCCATCCCCTCAGGCACACCTGATTTAGTGCCATTGTCCGCCTCCTCTGGCACACCTACTCACGTACGAGTGTCAGACCCCTCTCGCACACATGATTTCATGTCAGCGTCAGTTCCCTTTGGGATACTTGATTCCGCACCAGTGACAACATCTCTAGTCATACCTTCTCCTGTGCATACACCTCTTTTCTTTGCGGTTGTGGCCCAGTAGCCTTCTCGACAGCCTTAGATGAGCACCTCAGCATCAAGCTACTCACGCGAGCCTGGTGGTCGACTCTGGCCATTGGCCCCTAGGGCTTAGCCGACTGCTGCCGCAACGCCTAGACGCCTGACTCGCAATGTTCATAGTGATGAGCGTGGCACAAAGGCCCTTTGCTTGAGTGTCCATGCAGACTACACTGAGGTGCAAACAACATGTCGTGCCGGCCACGAGTTAGTCCCCTGTGAGTTCTTAGTCACTTTCGATGCCGCAGCTGATTTGGTCATGGTCAAACAAAGTTTGGAGGCATGCGTTTTGGCCACCCGGAGTTCCCCCTTGACAATGCCTGATCCGGAAACATTGAAAGAGGCACTCTCAGCTGATGATGGAGAGTAGTGGCGTACTGCTTGTGAGGATGCCATCCGTGATTACATTGTCTATGAGCTTTTTCACCTCTTGCCTGGGCGGAAGGTTGTACAAGCCAAGTGGGTCGTTGGCAAGAAGGTGAAGACTGACGGCATATTTGATCGCTACAAGACCCACTTGATGGCCAATGAGTTCTCAGAAGTTGAGTGTTTTGATTACACTGGCATGTTCTCACCCATTGGCCATATGACCACCACTCACGCTCTGTTTGGGGTTGATTCTCACCACGACTGGGAGCTGTACCACATGGATGTGGGTGAATTGTTCCTCCATGGCACCTTAGAGGAGGAGATTTACATGGTCCTGATTTTGAGGTTGGTGACAAGGTCTGCCACTGGCGCAAGGCCTTGTATGGCTTGAAATGGTCACCAAGGTACTGGAACCAAATCATCATTGGCATACTGATACATGCTGGTTACGTGCAGAGTGACGTCGACCCATCCCTATTTCTTAGGTGGACAGCAGAGAGCTTCACTGTCATCCTGGTTCATGTGGACTCCCTCCTGAATGCGTCTCTTTCAATGGAGGTCATAAAGGAGGCCAAGGCAATCCTTTAGGCTGCCTATAGGATGAAGTTCCTTGGTCACGATGCTTTGCTTCTCAAGATGGATATCGTACGTGATTGCTAGCGGCGGATACTCTTGCTGCATCAGGCACGTTACATCGGTGTTGTGGAGGAGTGGTTTACTGACCTCCTTGGTGCAATTCCCACAGCCTCTACTCCCATGACACTTGATCTATAGGATGCTCTGAAAGGGGATAATCGAGCAAAGATGGGAGAGACAATAAATTTGACCCTGTACTTGAGCCTCATTGGCTCTTTGATGTACTCGACCACTACCAAACGACTCGACATTGCCTTTGTTGTCATCCTCCTTATGCAGTTCTCACAGTTCTGTCGAGTGATAGCCCTTCACGCAGCTGAACGAGTGGTGTGGCACGTGGCCTCCACACTATACCTCGAACTCCGCTTTTGACGGCAGTGTTCGGTGGTAGTCAAGAACTACACCGAAAGTGACTGGAAATGGAGGCCTAATGGGCGCAGTTAGAAGGCTACATGTTCGTGCTGGTGGTAGTGCTGTGTTGTGGCACAGTGGCAAGCAAGGTTATATGCCACTAGCTCAATACGTACCACAATGGGAAACTGGCCAATCCACATTGCAAGAAAATTTTGTGCCCCTGGTGACTTCAGCCAAAGGTTCATAGTGCTAAGCATCACTTTTTCAGATATGTCAAGAAAGACCACGTAGTGAATTCTTTTGGCATATGCATTTTTGTTGCCCAGTAGCTTGAAGATGATCCTACGTCTCCTATAACAAGGAATCTATGCACTCGGCAAAGGCATAACTAGAAGGAACTTGTCCTCCTATACTCCCGCTCTTCACCAATGTAGATGGTACAACTGGATGCAGACCAATTTTCAGCACAAATGGTGTAAACTGTGTAGACTTGGTCACCGAGTTGTTCATCGTAAACTCTGTTGGTGCTAGGAATTTGTCTCAGTCATTCATGGTAGAGTCCACGTGCATGGAGGGCATTTGCTCTAGAGTGCAATTCATGCGTTTTATTTGTCTGTTAGTTTGAGGGTGAAACGCTATGGATGTTTGTGACTTGCTACCGAAGTACTCGTGCATCTTTTGCCATAACATACTATCAAATATTCTATCTCAGTCGGAGATAATATGCAACGGTAAGCCGTGCTACTTTACGACACCCACAAAGACGAGAGGAGCGGTCTCCTCTGTGTTCACATAAGTGATTGTACGAATGAAGTGTGTCATCTTCGTTGGATGATCCCCAACTACTAGTATTGTATTGTGGTCATGGGCCGTGTCCGGAAGATGAGTAGTAAAGTCCATACTGATGCACTCCCTTGGGGTCCCAGGGATGGGAAGCTATTGGAGGATTCCAATAGGATTTTGTTACTAGCATTTTTCCAAAAACGTGGGTTGCACGTTATGCAATACTGACGAAAATTGACACTCCATCGTGGCCACCAATAGTGGTCCGAGAGTGCCTGTCTGGTCTTTCGAGGTGCCACATGACGTGTGACCAGCGCCTCGTAGAACTCAGAGAAAATCTTCACTCGAAGGTCTCCCGAGTCCGTCACAACTTGTGTTCCGAGCCAAAACATTCTTGCGGCCTCCACCAATCCATGCTTCTCTAGATTCCGAGAGTCTTAAAACCAAGAATCCACAGAGTATCCCATCCGGATCCTACTTACAAAACTGTTGTGGTGGATAACCTCTCATGGTGGTTGTTGTAGAGGTATAGGGGGATCCAGTGTTTGCATTGTTGTTGTCCCAATGGCCACAAAACACCCACAGACCTCGATGATTGTTTTAATTTCCACAGGCTATCGGCATAGTGGATCGGCCACGTTAATGCATTTTGGCCGATATTCCCAAGTGAACAAAAATTGACTCAGGTATTCACTCCAATGTGCCTGTCGTCTTGACAGGTTTGATTGCATTTGAAAAAACACCAATGGGTTATTGTCGGTCACGAAAGTCACACCCTCCTCAATGCACTCGAGGTAGCAAAGCCACATCTTGAAAGCATGTAGTGCCGCGTGGAGCTCTTGATCCCTAGTCGTGTACCGGGTCTCTGCGGGGATGAGTTTTTGACTCTCATATGCAACTGGATGATAGTTCTACATGAGGAATACTCCAAGTGCTACTACCAACGTATCACATCGCCCCTCCCACGGTAGCGATGGGTCTGGAAGGGCTAAGACGGGCGTTGTGGATAGAAGCTCTTTGAGAACGACATTCTTGTAGTCAGATGTCCAATCCCAGTGCACGCCGAGCTTGGTTAGCGACACTACTAGGGTTGGAAACCCTTACATAAACCATAGAACGGAGATTGCAAGGCCGAGGAAAGACCAAATCTGCCAAACATTTTCCAAGTGCAGGCAATCCACCATGGCTTGAACCTTTTGTGGGTCGACACAAATGCCGTCCTTGCCGACTATGTGTCTAAGGTATTCAAGCTCATCTTGTGTAAACCTGCATTTGCTCACTATCGCATAGAACTTCTGTTTGCAAAGGAAAGTGAGACTTTGTGCATATGTTCTATGTGCTCTTCCATGGATTTGGAGTAAACCAGGATGTCCTCCAGGTAAACCAGGATAAATTGGTCGAGTTGCTTGGTGAACGCTTGGTTCATTTCCCTTTGGAAGGTTGTCCAGGCGTTCGTAAGCTCGAAGCACAAAACTAGGAATTGATAGTGTCCCATGTGCATTCACAATGTTGTATTGAGTATATCATCTTCGGTGATGCAGGTTTGATGGTCCCCTTGAGACAAATCCAAGGACCAAAAAACTCTTTCCCTTGGATTTGGTCAAACAAATCCTCAATCCGCAATAAGGGGAATACATTTTTTGGGGTCAGCTTGTTCAGCACCCGATAGTCTACACACATGCATAAACCACCATTCTTTTTTATTACAAAAAGGATTGGCACACCGTACGGTGAGCTACTTGGCTTGATCCACCCTCTTGAACATTACTCTTTCATTTGGCACTCAGCCTCTTGCCTTTTTGCTGGACTAAGGCAATACATAGATCTCAATGAAGGGGTCACCTCCAGTTATAGTGGAATTGTATGGCCCATGTGTCGTTCTTGTGGAAGCCTAGCCGGTGAGTCTTCGAATACATCCGAGAACTCCACCAATAAATATTTGATCTCTTGTGGCGTGTCTTTCTTCACATGTTCTTCAACTTCCTATACATGAGCAAAGAAGTATCGACACCCTTGTCAAATACGTCTTTTGACTTGCATCGCAAACAAGCTGGCATGAACTTCTAGTCAGGTCGGTGACAATTTCGTCCTTAGAATCAATGTAAAGCAAGGCTGTCCCTTCCAAAGGATCAAGTAGTTTGATTCAAAGTGCCTTGTTGTCACAGAGCCAGGGGTCACCGAGAACCAAATCAAACGATTCAAAAAGGTTGAGTAACTTTAATGTGACACTCTTTGTATTACCTTCAATGCAAATTCTTGCTTCACACGTACTGATCATGGGTATCGTACAGTTGTCACCGACAACAATTCCACTATTTGATGGCTCGTACTTGAGGCACACCTGTCGAGTAAAGCCAAGGCAAAAAAAGTCATCCCCTCTATTGTCAGCCAGTACGTTCATAGGAGCAAGAGTTATATGTCCTTTGAACCACATCATCATGTTACGTCCACTCTTCCGAGTCAATAGGCTCGATGATAACAAGCTAAGTTTGTGATGAATATAGAATCTATACATTGGGCGCCTCAGCTCCCATGATTCAGCCACCTGAGTTCACATCTTATGGGCACATGTGAATTTAGCTAGCATCTTCTAGTCTTTAAACTTGACTGGGACAAAACTGTCGACCAAAGGTACCGCAAATGTGATCGAAATTTTCGCTTTGAGGGCGTTTTCTTCAATGACTGTGTCACACGACCCTTGTAAAGTGGTCGGTGCAACCACCAATAAGCATATATGATCATGCATCTCGACTGGAGATGTAAGGTTGAGTGGGCAATGCCGGTCAACAAGTGTAGAATGAGGCTCAACAAGAGGAGAAAAATTAACAGGGAAGCTTGAACTCGTCAATAAGACAAATGTTTAATATCCTCATATGAAAACATGAACCCAAACTCATAATCTAGTTCAATCCCTCAGTAGTCCCCACTAACATCACTCAAGGATGGAGAAAATCCGGACCACGGCCCTGTCTTTCACTTTGTGATGTACCATCTCCATGAGGTGCCGTAGCTGCGTCCAATGCTCTGGCCTCTTGCCCACCACCAGTAGCCCCAAGGCACTAGGTCCTAAAGTGGCCAGGCTGCATGCATTTTTGGTAGAGCCCATCGTGAAAGTCTCCATTGCACCGCTCATGCACTAGCTGGAGCTCGTCATTTTCACGACTATGCCTGTTGTTGGAGATCTTGTGTCCACCAGCCTCCTTGGCTAAAGGGTTTGCTGGCTGCTTGTCCTCTGCCCTACCCCGTTATTTGACTAACCCACCAACCCCTACAGCATCCATGCCAATGTCGCGGACCTGCTGTGCACACGTGTTTCCCCGTGCATCAAAGTAGTGATTCGGGCTTGCCGAATACACTTTGCTCATATAATCGCGCGACACCCTCCAGCTTGTCCAAGCTTGGCTGGTTGCCATCATGGTGGTCTTGTCCTTCATCTTCTTGCTAGCTAGACCATCACGCATTTACTTCAGTAGCAAGCACTCCGGGTACTTGAAGGTCTGGGTCCCATCGCCCTCAATGAAGCTTTTGGCTTCCTCCACAAGTGTGGTGAACTCACTCAAGTACTCCTCAAACGAGTTACCCTGCTGCCTCGAGTCTTTGATCTTGTGGAAGGTGCGCTGAACCTCCTCCTTGTGCGTGTACTTCTTACGTATGATAGTGCAAAGGGCCTCCCACGGCATGGGCTGTCACTTAAGGTATGGTTGCTACACGCCCCACTCGTTGACACGTACTTCAATAGCTTGTCCTCAAGCCCCACCCTGGTGAGGTAGCTCCAATGACCGAGTGTCACCTTGTGGACACGTAGGACATGCTCCATGTAGTTTAGCCAATCGGTCCGACCATGTCCTTCCAGAAAATCTCCATACTAAAGAGGAAGGACGTGTTCATGACCAGCCCTGAAGTGATCAAGGTTGGTTAGTCCTTGCTACCCATGGCGGTGGCATCAAAACCTACGGCTCTTTGCAATCGCTGCTGCATCTGCACCTAGGTCACGCTCAGCAACGCCTTGCTGAGGTTGTCAAATCGGCGGCTTGCCTCATGAGTGGTCAGGAGTTGTAGCTGGCGATCACGGTCTAGGTCCGTGATACTCTGCAAAACGTGGGCCAGTATGTTGGCAAACACAAACTTCAACACTGATGTTGTTGGAGCGTCGGTGATACCCTCAAGGGCCTAGCACTGCCTGTACAACGTTACCCACTACAGGAGGGTACGGTTTGCGTACACGCCTTTGAAGAGTCCCACCTTCTGGAGGAGGCTGTCATGAGCGATGACGCTTGAGTGGACGTTGGTCTGCCCCATCGCGGCCACAACATAGGAAGAATTCCGCCCCCACTTCTCTAGGTGTTACCGTACCTCCACCGTCAGTGGTGATATTGAGTTGACCCGCCACCTCAGCCGCCAACTCAGCAATCCTCCTATTCGGAAAAAGGCCATCCGGCTCAGTTTCAGGTCCACAGGAGCAAGTTCCAGGAAACTATCAAATTACTACTCCGGTCGTTGATCCAACTTCTTTAGTAGAATGATCAGGTATTGAAATGTCTACGTTCCAAGTTTCAGGCCGATCCAACAGCCAGATTGAGAGATGTAAATTTTCAAAATTTCCTTGGTTATCGACCGCCGGTGTCTGGGTGACCATGAACAACGGCTGCATGCCTTAGCCTTTGAAAAGAAGAAAGCAAGAGGTCCAGTGTAGCGAACGGACGGGAAGCTTGGCCCACTGGACCAAAACTGCGTGGCCCTCAAGTCATCCCATCCGCCGCCCCACAGGCCTCGACCAATTCAAGCCACGTGGCACAGTGGCACTGCATCCAGAGTCAAGACCTCATGGGTTAAATATCCAAAAAGTTCCTTGATCTTAGGATTGCATTGCCAGAATGTGTTGACTAGGAAAAAGGTACCTCTAATTACTTTCTAGGTGAGGTGAGATCCTTGTGTGCTAGCGATGGACACATGGCGATTCTCCACAGGATTGTGGGTTATGTGACCACTAGGAGTGTGCCATGAGAGTATTTCTTTGCTCTTTATGTCGTGTTTGATTGGCCAGCCTGATTTCTTGGTTGATTTTCTCTCTTGTGTGAGATCATGGACTTTAGTGTGTGAGTCTTAGCCTCCATGGCTAAGTGATGTAGCTTCTGGGAGGGTTGACTTGCCAAAGCTCTAGCTCTATATGTACTCCATCATTTTGAGTGATTCAATAACTATTCTTCAGCACTATTGATGCCCTTTCAGTCCCATATGCTCGCTGCTCCAAGGCTACCTCTCTCCTCCAGATCCAACACCTGGTATCGGAGCCAGATTCTTCCAGTTTCAGCCAGCGCAAGCCGTGACATTGAGAGTGATGGGTTAGGGTTAAACCTTGACAAAATTTGAGAATCAACCAATGGATCTTGAAATTTGCAAGTCAAGCTTTCCAAGGAGCCAAACATCGTGAAGATCCATAGGTCGGATGCACTGTTATGCTCAAAACAAGGTCGACCAAGGCCAGTCTCTTCTCTCTGAGTAAGACTGTCGCCGTGTAAATACCATAACTTTGTCATTTCTTGCTCAAGTTTGAAAAGCACATGCAATTTGTTTTTGGCTTTTGATTGGTGAAAACATATTTGCATTCCATTGGTATGTATGGGAGAAACATCGTTTACAAGTTTGCTGGTGTGAGCTGGAGTAGGAGTAGCAACACACCCTGTTTTCAAAAGGCATATATTTCAAACTCTCATGTTGATGATCCTGTTTCATGGGTCCACCTAAAAGGTTTTCAGCTGAATTTTCTAGTGCTGGGATCCGTTCTTCCAAATTCCTAGCCTGCTTTCCTCTACAGTCGATTTTTTATTAGACAGACTTCTGGCAGAACTAGTAGCAGAAGCAAGGGTAGCGCCACCACTCAAGGGTAGCATTGAGCATCACCAAGGCTCAAAATGGCAGCAGCAACCGTCATGACAGCAGTCCAGCATTTGGAGAGGCTGGACGGATGTACAAACTTCACATTCTGGAAGATGCATACTCGCCTCTTTTCTTTAGGAGAGGGGCTTGTAGGAGGTGGTGAGCAGCGACGAGCCGGCTCCGGTTCTATGGGCAAAAGGCATCACTACAGTGCAGGTGGTAGCGGAGAAGACACTGTAGAATGGTGCAGTGGATACAAGTTCATTTGCAATTGTAGCAGTGACGTATGAAGAGTAGAAAAGGAAGGACATGCAAGCTTACATGCTGCTTGTCAACACCATCTCCAACGCGCATCTTTAGTACGTGAGTGACAAGGCTACTACAAAGGAGGGGTGGAACGCGTTGTGCAAGAAGTATGAGAGAAATGATCCTGGATTCCTCATGCTTTTGGAGGAGAAGATGATGGAGTTGAAAAAACAGGGTGGTAAAGGGATGGAGGCGTACTTGGAAGGGGAAAAGGATCTGGCAAAGCACCTGAAAGCTACCGGGAACACCGTGGAAAAGACGTGCTTCATCCTCCTCTTGTTGAGGGGACTCCCAACAAGTTATGACACGGTGCAAGAGATACTTGAGTGCCAATAAACTATTGACCTCGACTTCATCTACACAAACTTGGTGCAGGTAGAACTCCGTTGCAACGCAATGAAGCGCAACGGCGGTAGCAGTAGTGAAGCCGCTTTTTTTTTCCATGGGCTCACGCAACAGTAACAGCCTAGGCAACAGAGAGGCAAAAAGAAAGGCAAGTGCCATTACTACTAGAAAGAGGGGCACTACAAGAGGAAGTGCTTCAAGTTCAAGAGGGACTAGAAGGAGCAGCAGTAGCAGTAGTCAACGTAGGAGCAACAAAACCAGCAAACTCCACAGCAGCAATCGCAGTAGCAGTCATAGCAGCTTCAAGAACAACAAAAACAAAACTAAACTGGTGTACGCCACTTTGGCAACATGACCGTGGCGAAGGAGGTGCAAATGCCTCTTCGTGGCAAAGTCTGACATGTCGCAAGTGAAGAAGGAGGATCTGTCCTGGTAAAAGGACTCGGGATGCACCAAGAGCCTGATGCATCACGGGGAGTGGTTTATGAAGCTGCTCTCCATTCCCCTTGACCTATTTCTTTGGGTGATGAACGGGTGGTTTATGCTGAGAGGATGAGGATTGTGCAGATGTGGTTAGAGACCCCCCATGGTGTTGAAGTGGGAGTGTTCCATGGCGTGTTGTATATGTCAACCGGCCTGAGGCAAACAGACTAGGAAACAGGGCCGACACAATAGCACATGCCGTCCGCTCCTAGCATTTCAGCTAGGAGAAGATATCACCCTCAGGATCACGGTTCCACACTGAGCAGTTCCTAGGCAATCACTTGCTAGAAACTGTGTCCACTTAACACTTGGTCACTTTTGCACGAGGTGCTAGTCAAAGACTAAATCCTGGGGCTTAGACCAACCAGTGTCTTCTTTATACTGTTCCTTAGTTGGACAACTCTGTGAGGAGCATCTAAGGCCAGATCGTGTAATTAGAATGAGGAATGAGCCTGGTACATATAGTCCTAGGCCTGGCTTCTAAGGTGTGTGGGTAGTGACACTTTTGGGGTGGTCACTCCACACCACCTCACCAGTCCGCCAATTGGCGCATCCACTGACTTCCAAGTGGCGCACTCTCCTCATGCATGGAGAAATGTCTAAGAAACTTCCCCTGTGCTAGAAGGTCAAAAAAACTCCTGCGCACATCAAGGCTCGATCGCAGGACCTGTTGTCCCTAAGTCCAACATGCTATCCGTTGCGCTACACTTCTGGTGTCTCGCTTGGACTTGCACCACGAACAAGGTTTGGGGGACTTACTCCAAGGGAGCAGTGCATGCCCAACCTGTCCGTCAACCCATAGCAGTGGCCATGGGGCATAGAAGAACAACAATCTCTCCCTTGCACCGTAGGCCACCTGCTGTGGTAGTTTTCTTCGGCATGAACCTGTAGCTCTAGGTTGTGTTTGTGCATGTCATTTTTTTTTTTGGTCTTTAGTTCTCATCTCTTGCATCCACCATGCCGACTCCTCGAGCACGTGCAACATGCAAATCACTGTCTAGCGGCTTTGTCAAGAAGTCCGCAAGCATTTTCTTGGTTGCGACGTGCTCCAGTTCCACGACACCCTTGGCGATAAGGTCACGTGAGTAGTGGTACCGAATATCGATGTGCTTTGTACGCCGGGAGATCATGTCGTCCTCTGCCATAGCCATGGCACTTTGGTTGTCGATGCGGATGACCGTTGGCTCCTCTTGTGGTGCCTTGATCTCATCAAGCAAACTGCGAAGCCACTGTGTTTCCTTGCACACTTCGGAGAGTGCAATGTACTCCGCCTCAGCAGTAGAAAGCGAGACGCAGTCCTGGATCCTGCTTGCCCACAAGACCGCACCACCGTTGAGAAGACAAACAAACCCTGAGGTGGACTTCCTGTCATCAAGCCGTCCTCCCCAGTCCGCGTCAGTGTAGCATGTCAGCCGCAGCAAGTCTGATCCTTCTAGACCTCCAAACCGGAGTCCGACGTGCCGAGTCTTTTTGAGGTAGCGAAAAATCCGCTTCACGACTTGCCAATGTTCTGGCCCAGGGTTGGCCACAAACCTGCTCACCTGACCCACTGCAAAAGCAATGTCAGGTCGTGTTCCCACCATTGCATACATGAGGCTTCCAACGGCGGACTGGTATGGAATGTTTTGCATCTCCCGCCGGTCTGCCTCGTTGCTTGGTGACATGGAGGAGGAGAGCTTGCAGTCGGAGGGCATGGGGGTGCTGACGGGCTTGCAGTCCTCNGTGAGGGCCTCCTGCGAGGAAGAACACATGATAAGATCATCCACGTACAACGCCACAAGTAGCAAGCCACGTTCGTCCTCCCGCACATAGACGCTAGGGTCATTTTTGCAATGTGCGAAAGAGATCTCAGCCATGAAGCTGTCCATCTCCTTGTACCAGATCAGTGGGGCCTGTTTCAGTCCGTACAACGCCTTCACCAGCTTGCACACCTTACCCTCGGGTGCTTTAACACCTTCTGGTACCTCCATTAGCACCTCCTTGTCGAGCTTCCCATAAAGGAAGGCTGTCTTCACATCCATCTGGTGGATCTCAAGGTCTTTGGCGGCAGCGACAGCAGGCAGGGACCTGATAGAGGCAAACGTGACGACCGGTGCGAAAGTCTCATCGTACTCAGAACCTGCGCGCTGTGAGAACCCTTTTGCCACGACCCTTGCCTTGTACTTGTCGATGCTATCGTCTTGCTTCCGCTTCAGCCTGAGCACCCACTTTGAGCCCACCACGTGAGCGTTAGCGGGTCTGTCCACCAGCACCCATGTGCCATTTTCTTCGATGGACGTGAGCTCGCTATCCACCGCCTCCTTCCACTTGGCCGCATCGGGCCTTGCCAGCGCTTCAGCCACAGTGAGCGGCTCTCCCTGAGCCAAACAGGACCAGCTCAGTCCAGTCCAGCTTCCAGTGTCAGCGTCGTACTTTGGAGTTTGTTTTCTTTGTCGTGTGCTGCGACGTTGCATTGCTGGTGGATGTTTGCCATGCTGTTGCTCCTGTGGTGTTGGCTGCCCTGGAGTTGAATTTTCCTCTTTTGGAGAGCCACTGGCCTCCGAGCTGGTCTCACAGGCCTCGGACGTCTCTGACTCTATGTCGGAGCTCGTCGCTGCATCAGCCTGCGCAGCCGCTCCCCCTGGCACACCACTCTTCTTCACGGCCTGCCGCACTGGCACCACTTGCCAGTTTTTAGGAGCTTGATCTCCTGACTCTAGTAGCACCAACCACTCTCCCTGTTTTGGAGCTTCCGTGGGATCAAGCATCTCTTCCTTGCCTGGTTTCCTCTCGTCAAAGGTGAGATCCCGGCTGGTGATGAGTCTTCTTCCTGCCAGGTCCCACAAGCGATATGTCTTGTGGACCGTCTCATAGCCCACCATAACGCACTTTCGTGCTCTTGAATCCAGCTTGCCGGCACCCTCACCCGCCTGGACCTTTGCCCATGCGGTGCAGCCGAATACTTTCAGGTGTGATGCGTCCGGCTTCTTCCCTGACCAAACTTCTTGTGGTATCATCTGTTGCTTTCCCTTATTCTTTCCGCGCCTGCCCAGAGCAGCCGTAGGAGTCAGGTTGACGAGATAGCATGCCGTTCTTGCCGCTTCTGCCCAGAACCGCGGTGGANTCTTCTTCCTGCCAGGTCCCACAAGCGATATGTCTTGTGGACCGTCTCATAGCCCACCATAACGCACTTTCGTGCTCTTGAATCCAGCTTGCCGGCACCCTCACCCGCCTGGACCTTTGCCCATGCGGTGCAGCCGAATACTTTCAGGTGTGATGCGTCCGGCTTCTTCCCTGACCAAACTTCTTGTGGTGTCATCTGTTGCTTTCCCTTCTTCTTTCCGCGCCTGCCCAGAGCAGCCGCAGGAGTCAGGTTGACGAGATAGCATGCCGTTCTTGCCGCTTCTGCCCAGAACCGCGGTGGAAGCTTTGCATCGAAGAGCATGCTACGCACCATGCCGAGGATGGTCTGATTCATCCGTTCGGCAACACCATTGCTCTGCGGCGTGTAAGGCGTTGTGGGCTGGTGGTTGATCCCATGTTGCCGCAACCAGCCCTTGCATGCCTCGTACTCTCCGCCGTTGTCGCTCCGCATCCCTTTGACTCTCTTTCCGGTCTGCCGCTCCACCATGGCGACAAACTCCTGCAACTTTTCTCTGACCTCTCCCTTTGTTTTGAGGAAGAAGATCCACACCTTGCGGCTGTGGTCGTCTATGAAGGTCAGAAAATACTTGCTACCACCGTTTGATGCCGTGCGAAAGGGTCCGCACACGTCGGTGTGAATCAGGTCAAGGGCTGATTCTGCGCGGCGACCATTGCGCTCAAAGCAAGTTCGCTTGGTCTTGCCTTGGAGGCAAGGTTCACACAGGCTGCCACACTCAACCGCATCCTTCTTGCAACCATCCATGCCACGGACCAGCTGTTGTTGCTGAATGACTTGGAGCGTGCTGTTTGCAACGTGCCCAAAGCGTCTGTGCCACAGATCAGTGTCTTCGTCCTTTGCGGCAGAGGATGCTTTTTCAGTTCTTGTTGGTGTACTCACCTGTGTTGGTGCCGAGACCACTGCCTCCGCTGCACCCGCATGACCCTCGTCTTCCGAGGTCTTTGCTGCCGCTGTCTGCAATACGTAGAGTCCGTCAACCCGTGGAACCTGTGCCACAAGATCTTTGTTGGCATAGAGGACCTTGATGTCCTCGTTCCTGGCGATGACCGCCTTCTTCTCTGTGAACACCACTGTCATGTCGTTGTCCGTTATCTTTGACACGGACAGAAGGTTTGCCGCAAAGGAGGGCATGTAGACCACGCCACGTAGCCGTAGATCCTTCTCTGCACCATTAAGGTTGATGCTCACCAGCTTGTCTCCCACGCCCTTTGCGTTGACGACACTGCCGTTTGCACATCTGAACCGCCGATCGGTGGGGCCGATGGAGACAAATCCAGCCTGGTCGTTGCTGGAGTGATGATCGGTGCAGGAGTCGAGCCCAAAAGCTCCTGGCCTGAGCAGCGCCGCTCCTTTTGCTGGAGGCGTGCTCTGTGCCATCATGTTGGTGGCTTCTTTGCCACCCTTTTTGTTGCCTTTGTTCCCACCGCTTCCGCCGTCTTCCTTCTTTGGCGATCTGCACTCTCTTGCCCAGTGCCCAGGTTTGCCGCAGTTGCGGCAGTTACCCTGTCGCTTGGGAGCCTTGCCGCCATTGTTGCCTCCGCCGCCACCGCTTCCGCTGCTGCCTTTCTGACCAGAGGCTGACCCTTTGCTCCCGCGACCACCGTAGCGTGCGGCATAGGTTGAGAAGTTAGCCTCACTTCCGTTGCGGCGCATGGCCTCGTTTCGCACGTACTCGGACACTGCCGTGTACGTCAGGTCGTCCTCCTTCCAGCCGCCCATGACGGTGATCATTGGACTCCAGCTCTCTGGTACCGCCATGAGGAGGATCATGGCTTGCATGTTCTCGTCAAGGTCCCAGTTCATCTGGCGAGCCTCGCCAAGGAGTCCTTCAAACTCCTGTAGGAAATTGGGGATTGATTCGCCCTCATTCACCCGCATGCTGATCAGCCGTTGTAGGATGAATAGTCTGTTCGCGAGGGAGGTGGATTGGTGCACGCGCTTGAGCTTGTCGTAAGCTTTGGAAGCCAGCGTGTACCCGGCAATGATGGGAACATACTTCTTGGCTATCGCGTTGCTGAGGAATGACATTACAATATCATTTCGATCCATCCAAGCCTCATGCTCAGATGTGCCTTCCGCGGGAACCTGCTCCTCTCCCTTCAGTAGCTTGATGAAGCCGCGCACTTTCATGGCCAGCTCAAACTGCCATCTCCAAAGGGGGAAGTTAATCCCCTCGAAAATGGGGATTCCTCCCAGGGGTCCAAGACCTTGCGGCAGTGACATAGCACTCACATTTGCTCCAGTGGTCTGCCCTGTGGTAGCCATTGTTGAGCTTGAGGACTGCCCTGAGGCAGCCCCCACTCCTCCTGATGGGTCAACCATTTTTGTTGCCCTTGTCTGCTTCCCACGTCTCTGCTGGGTTGAGGCCGATGTAGGCTGATGTTAGCTGATGTCTGCTACCGGTTTTAGGATACAGATCCGTTGCTTACCCCTCCAGCCGATGTTCACCTGCAGACAGGGAATATATCTACACCAACACACCCAGGGTCTTGCCACCAAGGGCAGAGCTTGTCCTGGTTGGGACACAAGGGTCGTGCCTCCAAGGGCAGAGCTTGTCCTTAGTCCCTGTGTGCTAAGTGCAGACCAAGCCGTTGGAGCTGATGAAGCTGATGGAGCGGATGGAGCTGATGGAGCCGGCGTGTGCACCTGGAGAGAGCGTACCAGAGTTGAGCGAAGCGTGCCTTACAACTGGTCAGTGTGGGCCCATAACCCTTTGTCAACCGGCCTGAGGCAAACGGACTAGAAAACAGGGCCGACACAATAGCACCTGCCGTCCGCTCCTAGCATTTGAGCTAGGAGAAGATATCACCCTCAGGATCACGGTTCCACACTGAGCAGTTCCTAGGCAATCACTTGCTAGCAACTGTGTCCACTCAACACTTTGTCACTTTCGCGCGAGGTGCTAGTCAAAGACTAACTCCTGGGGCTTAGACCAACCAGTGTCTTCTTTATACTGTTCCTTAGTTGGACAACTCTGTGAGGAGCATCTAAGGCCAGATTGTGTAATTAGAATGAGGAATGAGCCTGGTACATATAGTCCTAGGCCTGGCTTCTAAGGTGTGTGGGCAGTGACACTTTTGGGGTGGTCACTCCAAACCACCTCACCAGTCCGCCAATTGGCGCATCCACTGACCGCCAAGTGGCGCACTCTCCTCATGCATGGAGAAATGTCTAAGAAACTTCCCCTGTGCTAGAAGGTCAAAAAACCTCCTGCGCACATCAAGGCTCGATCGCAGGACCTGTTGTCCCTAAGTCCAACATGCTATCCGTTGCGCTACACTTCTGGTGTCTCGCTTGGACTTGCACCACGAACAAGGTTTGGGGGACTTACTCCAAGGGAGCAGTGCATGCCCAACCTGTCCGTCAACCCATAGCAGTGGCCATGGGGCATAGAAGAACAACACTATGTACCTGATGCTGCATTCAACCTCCTCTCTGTCTCCTCTTTCACCTAAAGAGGACTGTGCGTTATCGTCAACGATGTCTATGGCTACATCCTCAACAGGGACACAAGAGAGGAGTTGGCCAGATTGGTGAAGGAATGTGATATGTACCGCCTACTGGGGGAGACCAAGATCCCACATGAGAAAAGTCATGCAACAGTGGTGTAGGTGATAGACGGTGAGACCTGGCATGCGCGCTACGGCCACATTGGCATGCGTGCCTTGTAGTGGCTTCAGGCAAAGCAGGTGGTACACGACTTGCCTACCATCTCCAACTTTAAGAAACAGTTTTCCATCGGCTGTTTGAAGGGGAAGCAGCATCGTGAGGAATTATCCGGAGCAGGGGAGCGTGCAAAGGAGGTGCTGGAATTGGTCCACACGAACTCGTGTAGACTGATGAGCCAGAGATTTGGAGGCTCTAGGTTTTTCCTCACCTTCATTGATGATTTCAGCCATTACATTGCTGTGTACTTCCTTTCTTCCAAGGACAAGTGCTTTGACAGGTTCAAGGAGTTCAAGGCAATGGTGGATAACCATACCAGCAAGAAAATCAAGGAGTTACATAGCAACCGCGATGGAAACTACTTGAAAAAGGAGTTTCAGGACTACCTCGCAGCAGCTGCATGAAGGTACGGTGCACCACGCCATACTCGTCGCAGTAGACTGATGATACAGAATGCACCAACTACACCATCATTAAATCGACGTGCTCCATGCTGCACGCGACTGGGCTCACGTACGACTTCTAGACCAAAGTAGTGAGCACTGCGGTGTACATCAAGAACTGTAGTCCAACCAAGACAATGGAGTCAATGACGTCGTACAAGGCGTAGCTTGGCAAGAAGCTGAGCGCGGGTCACCACCGTGCATTTGGCAGCTTGGCGCACATGCACGTTCCCAAGGGAAAGAGGCAAAAGTGGGACGCAGAGAGCGTGCAGATGCTCATGACATGGCAAGCAAAGCATATCGCCTCTATGAGAGGGATACTAGTCACGTCATCATCTCCAAGGACGTCGTCTTCAACTAGAGCAGCATCATCGACACCAACATTGTTTGTGAAGAATTAGTGGAACAAGCAGCTGATAAAGTAGTGGGAGGAGACATTCTTCCTACTCCGCTCTAACCCGGTTCCTTCCTCTACCATGACAGTGGAAGAACCAGTCTACTCTCCTATGTCTGATGTAGTAGACATAGCGTCCTCATCACCAGGAGCAGAGGAAGGCGATGCAGCACCACGAGCAGCAACAGTTGTGCCAGCAGCACCACGCCTGCTGCTCGCTAATGCTCAAGAACAATATCGCAGGTACCCTCTCAGGGTGCACTACAAGCCTGGTGATCGCGGCCATTTCTGGATGCTGCAGAATATAGAGCAGATGAATGTTGCAGTTGAAGTACATTCAGATTAGCCAAATTCCTATGACGAGGCCATGGCTGCACCTGATGCAGCATATTGGGCCAAGTTGTGCAGCAATAGATACAGTCACAGCTCAACAATGGCACGTGGGAGCTGACTGAGCATCCACCCGGGCATAAGGTGATCAAGTGCAAGTGGGTGTTCAAGAAGAAGCAAAGAGCAGATAGCAACCTTGAAAAGTACAAGGCAAGGCTGGTCTCAAGGGGCTACTCGCAACAGAAGGGCATTGACTACAATGAAACCTTTGCCCCTGTTGCAAAGTTTGCCACACGTCCCCCTCTTATGCAGCAGCTGAGGAATTCGGGATCCACCACATGGATGTCAAGATGGCATTCTTGAACGGTAACTTGGAGGAGGAGATTTACATGGAGCAGCCGGAGGGATCTGTCATGGATAGCCAAGAGCACCTAGTTTGTATGTTGCATAAGTCGTTGTACAGCCTCATACAAGCATCGTGTGCTTGGAACCAGAAGTTGGATGTGGCATTGTAGTGCATGGGGTTTGAGCGCAATGATTGTGGCTACATTTTCTATCATTGGCACCATAAGCATGAGGTCCTCATCATCATTATCTATGTGGATGACATGCTCCGGCTCAGTTTCAGGTCCACAGGAGCATGTTCCAGGAAACTATCAATTGCCCACTCTAATCGTTGAAATATTTATGTTCCAAGTTTCGGACCGATCCAACGATCAGATTGGGAGATATGAATCATCAAAGTTTTTGTGGTCATCGACCGCCTGTGTCTGGGTGACCATGGGCGACGGCTGCATGCCTTAGCCTGAGAAATGAATAAGGCAAGAGGTCCAGGGTCAATACCTGATGGGACAAATATCCGAAGAGGTCTTTGATCTTAGGATAGCCTTGTGAGAGAGAGCTGACTAGGAAAAAGGTACCTCTCCTTACCTTTTTGGTGAGGTGAGATCCTTGTGTGTTAGCCATGGACACATGGCGATTCTCCATGGGATTGTGGGTTATGTGACCACTAGGAGTGTGCCACGAGAGTATTTCCTAGCTCTCTAGGTCGTGTGTGATTGGCCAGCTTGATTGCTAGGCTGATTTCCTCTCTTGTGTGAGATTATGGACTCTAGTGTGTGAGCTTTAGCCTCCATGGCAAAGTCGTGTGGCTTGTGAGAGGGCTGACTTGCCAAAGCTCTAGCTCTATATGTAATCCATAATGAGCCCTGATGATTTAACAACCATTGTTCAATACAACTGATGCCCTTTCAGTTCCACATGCTCGCTGCTCCAAGGCTACCTCTCTCCTCTAGATCGAATACCTCCAACATTTGTTATGAATAGCTTTCACGGTGACGTCATCCGGCTTTTGTTCATGGGAACGTCCTATGTGGCTATTTTTGGCGCCTTTGCTACTGTCAGTAGCCTTGCTGCTATCAACATATTCTGGCGATGCCGCGAGTGTCTTGCCCTTCTCGAGAGGTTTGCCCGAGTTAGCTACACGACGATGGAAATGATTGCGATCACCGTCACTTTTGTCGTCATCGGCTTCATGCTGTACGTCGGGGTCCATGCTTGAGTGGTCCTCCTCAAGCGCGTCATCCTTTAAGTGTGAGTCACCCACGTGCACGTGGACATGCTCGTTGAGTACTTTTTCCGCTTCCACATGCTTCTTGGTGTCACCGATGTCGGTGGCGGGTACCTTTGGTAGTACGGTTTCCTTTAGTGTGGAAAACGTGCTCATGGCGGCGGCTCCCAAACTTGGAGTCCACCGAGGGTGTGTGTTGAAGTCGTCACCACCTTGCCCTTGTTGGTCTCGTATGGTCTGGCACTTACCATTCCATCACCCATGCAACTAGGACGCAAAGAACATTGTGAGGGTCATCCCACGACCTTGAGGAGGTACCGCTTCCCGAAATCACCTTGCTCTTACGATCAATGAGGTAAACATAATGTTTATTACTATCATTCTAAGGCCGCAAAGATCGGCACAATCATGTTGTAAGAAAACTCTCTTTTTCTGCACTGCCACGGTCGGCACAATCATGTGGATTCTAGACAAAACCTAAAGCCGTGAATCATGGCACCAGGCACGCTAGATGTCCTTGGAGAATAGAGTCAAGATAAAAAAAACAGGAAGCTACTCAAACTTGAGCACCACTCCTATGGTGAGGAGGAGGGGAGGAGGGTAACTCTAACTTAGAGTTCCTACCCTCTCATGCTCCTCCCTCACTCCTCTTGTCTTCTTTCTTGTCTTCTGGTCTTTCTTGGTCTCCTCTTGAGTCCTCTTGGCCTGCATTACGCCTCCTTGGAGGCGTCTCCCTTGTGCTCCATGGCAATGGGACAGCCACCAAAAACTCCAAAAGTGTTGCCTTCCTCCTCTTTCTTTTCCTTTGAGGCCATAAGAGTCCCTGGTCTTAAGTTAGGGTACTTTCCCAATTTTTGGTTGAAGGAGGAGAGCAGGAATGTTGAAATGGGGGAGAAATTTGGTGCTTTGGGAGTGGGTACTCCCCACCCCGTCCCACAAAAATGCAACTAGCCCCCATGTTGGAGGGGGAAACCTAGAGGAATGAGGAGGATGAAGAAGAGCTCCTCAAGAGCTTCCCAGCCACTTTACGATGCTTGAAATAGGTAGTTGTAGATGCCATACCCCCCTATGGATTCCTTGCTACTACTACAGGTGCTCGCGGTATATTACATATGGCATAGCCATTGGAACCGTCGCATAGTTAGTCACGAGGGTCGTTTGGCTGTGAGAATTACTCTAACAGGTCGTGTCTCCTACTCCTGTGTTGAGGTCGTTGTGTGAGTTTGCAGAATGGCGTCCAGAGCTCTCCTGAGAGGTTTTCCCCTCCATGTCCCTCTTGGGGGTAATATTCATCAACGACGCATGTAGAGAGACTCAAACATTTCGAGTTTCGAGAGACCCATTTCTTTTTTTACCTCACCCCCTCGTTTGGGTCCCAAATGAGGAGGGTATTCCTTTGAACATGTGAGTTTATGCAAGTTATTTGTAAACAAAACTCAAATTCTATAGAAAAAAAACTTGAGTTATGTCTTTGACAGGATGGTGTGAAATCGCCGTGTGTGAGGCACGCCCGGCAATTTTGTGCCAGTGATTTTCATCTCTCTCACACCTCACGTTCTCGCTCTCTATCCCTCACCTCGCTCACTTGAGGAGGCGAGGAGGAGAGGGCGAGGACAAGGGCTCAAGGCCACAGGCCTTGGCCCTTGAGGCCTTGCGGCCTCTTGGTCACCGACCGAGCAACCAGGTGACCGGCCGGTCGACAACCGGCCGGTCACCTGACCAGCCGCCCGCCGCCTAGACCGGCTGGCAGCCAGCTGGCCGGTGGCGAGCGAAGTGCTGGCCAGCCCTCACAGTGGCGAGGGGTGGTGACCAACCACCCCAACAACTGAGAGGAGGGAGGGCCGAACTGGCCCTCCCGCTACACCGGAGCTGCGGAGATGCTGAGAAATGGGGCTGCGGAGCTGTGGAGCAGCAGAATTGAAGAGCAAGGGGAATGTGGTGCTCCATACTACAGATTTGCGGAACTAAGGAGTTGCAGCAGGCTGAGGCCAGAGTGCCTCAAGGTCGAGTAAGGCAAAGCTACGGAGCTGTAGCGCTGGGAGTACAGTCTCGCGGAGCTACGGAGAGGCAAAGTTGCGGAGCAAAAGAGGTGCAAGTCAACCCAGTTGCAGAGCTACAAAAATGCGGAATTACGGACCACAGATCTCTAGAACTGATGAACTGTGGGGTTGCAGTGGGTCGAGGCTAGAGTGTCTCAGCGCCGCAACGACACGATGCCCCAATGATGTGGAGCTGTGGAGTTGTGGTGTAGGCATGTGGGAGACGTCACGGCCGCGAGAATGCCGCTGCGAGAGGCTCCAGATTGATGGAGCAGAGGGATTTTTCACTCTTGCTCTGATACCAATACGTAGTGGCAACTGTCGACTTAAGCCACCTAGCAAGAAAGAGAATATTCTAGAGCCATGGCATTGTCATTGTCAAGGAGTTGGAATCCTTGTGTGTTAAAGTACTGACAGTCAATAACAAGAACAGGAGTCACAAGCAAGCAATGTGTTAGCATCCGGTCGACCAGGCCACCCATGCAAATGGCTTGGCGTGGGGCCCGGTTTCCACTTTGGAGTCAAACCGAACCAGTTGGCAAAATGCCACTGTGGTTTTCTCACACTCCAATGTAATCGAGAGTGAAGCCGCGTAGGATCAGCAACCCGGTGTTGTGCTTAACACAAACACCCCTATCTAGGCATGCATGTCATAAAGAGAACCACATGGATCATGTCGGTGCCCGATGCGTGTCCACCTCCTGTCCCAGTTGCGTCGCCTCCAGAGCCGTACAGACGTGGTGAGGGTGGACGCCTTCTCCCACGTCCTACTCGCAGCGTGCGCAGTGGGGACCCCGGCACGAGGGCCCTAGGTCTCAGCACGCAGGGGCTCACTGAAGTTCACCCTGTCTGCGATACAGGCCTCACGCTCATTGCTCACGAGCGACGACTTGCAGTCGACTCTGCAGATTCGACCGTCAGTGTTGGCCCTCTGTCTGTGGCCTATGCCTTGGCCACGCGCAGTGGAGCCGCTGCCGCCCCAGACCTTAGTGTGGTGGGAGTGACACCAGACCTGAGCACGATGTGTCAGGCTCTCGCTGGACCCGATGCGGCACTCTGGCGTAAGGCATGTGAGGCTGAGCTGGCGGTCATCGATGAACATGGGGTGTATGAGCTTGTAGACCTGCCGCACGGACGCAAGGTAGTTCAGGCAAAGTGGGTCTTACGGAAAAAGCTGAAGCCAGACAACTCGGTCGACCGCTGCAAAGCACGACTGACTGCGAAAGGGTTCTCTCACGTGGAAGGGATGGACTTCACCGAGACCTTTAAAACCAGTTGGACGTACGACCACGGCCTTGGGTCTACTTTCTCAGGTGGTCGAGCACGACTGTAAATTCCACCAGATCGACGTCAACAACGCATTTCTGCATGGAAAGCTAGACGAAGAGATCTACATGGCTCAGCCCCCAGGGTTCAAGGATGGCAGTGGTCGTGTGTGGTGACTGCGGAAGGCTCTGTACGGCCTGAAGCAGTCATCCTATTGCTAGAACAAGGAGATCACCGACATGCTCCTACGATCCGGCTATGCCCAGAGCACGGTTGACCTATCGCTCTTTGTCTCCCAGACTCCTGTGCCACTCACAGCCATCCACGTCTACGTTGACGACCTTCGCCCGATCTGAAGGCTGTTGAAGCAACCAAGGGAGTGCTGCAGTCGACATTCAAAATGAAAGACTTGGGAGAGGCTGCAGTGTTTCTGGGCTTACAGATTGTACGTGATCACGCTCTTCAGACGCTCTTGGTCCACCTGGAGCGGTACGCTCTCACTCTGGGGGAGCGCTTTGCCGAGCTACTTAGCGACGTGCGCACGGCGTTGACCCCGATGACCCCTGACGATCAAGACGCTCTGAAAGTCACCGATCCTGCAGAGCTGGGTGAGCTAGTCAACGTGACCCTGTACTTGCGAGTCATTGGCTCGCTCATGTACCTGGCCACGACAATACGACCGGACATAGCCTTCACTGTCAACCTGCTTGTGCAGTTCTCACAGGCACCAAGCAGGCAGGTTTTGGAGGCTGCCCTCTGGTGCGTTCGGTACGTTGTGTCTACTGCTCGGATCGGACTTCACTGCCATGGGCAGGCCTCTGTGGTTCTTGACGGGTACACAGACAGTGACTGGGCATAGAGCCCAGACGGCAAGAGTCGCACTTGTTACATCTTCCTCATTGGAGGAACTGCTGTTTTGTGGCATAGCGGCAAGCAGGGCTGCATCGCTCGCAGCACCGCCAAAGCAGAGTATGTAGATTTGGGTGCTGGCGCGAGTGAGAGTGTGTGGTTAGTGCCTCTCTTGTGTGAAGTACGTCAATCCATGCCCCCTGTTGTGCTTCGGTGTGACAACGAAAGCGCAAAGGCCATCACGGAGAACTCCGGTGTGTTTCATGCACGCACAAAGCACATCAATGTCGAGTACCATTACATTCGAGATCTGGTGGATTGAGGTGAGATTCAGGTCATGCGGGTCGGCACCAACTCGCAGCGGGCTGATTTTCTGACAAAGGCCATCAGCCGTACAAATTTTCTTGCGGCTGTACGTTCTGTGGGATTGCACCTTGCCTGTACTGTGGACTGACCTTTGCTCTTGAGCTGTGTCTGTTGTCATTCACCATCACTGTACTTGTGCCATTGCTTACATCAGTTATGTTACATCTCTGGTCTTGTTTGCCGTGTGCTCATGGGGGAGTCATTTTGTAGATACAACTTACTGTGACCTCTCGGCTCACGTCCATTGCCTTGCAGACTCCTGATGAGGTGGAGGGCACGGAAGACTGTGGGAGCAGACGCGAGCCCGGCAGCTGCTGAGTGGCTGCAAATAGCCACCTGGGTGTGCTGACTCACAGAGTGGAGGTGACGCACAGAGAGCGTATGCATCACCTGCAGACTGGCGATATCCTTGTCTTCTTCACCCGTGCTCTCTTACTTTCTAGCAGCAGAGCCCCTGCTCTACTCTGCTCTGTCACACTAGGTGACCTAGATTAGTCTTACCCGTGACATGCTACTAGTTCTGACTGGCATAGACGAAGCCAAAAGTCGGGAACTGCATTGTGTAATATTTTTCTAGGTTTCGAGTGGCCTTATGCCCTCAACGTGGGGATGAGCGCCGGTGAGCTTCGCTCGCCGGCCGATGGGTGAGCTCCATTAGCAAGACTCACCCGTAGGAACACCCACACTCAGTGCGGATTGGCTGGTGCAACTGCTGCATGAGAAGACACAACTAGATGCTTTCACAGACCCCAGTCCCGAATGCGACGTACTCAACCTCAGTCGAGCTCCACGCTATGCAACCCTGCTTACCACTCTTCCATGAGAAATTTGTACCTTCGACGATTTAGATGTAGCTAGACTGGCTATGCGCATCGCGATCTTGGACCCAATCGCTGTCAGTGTCTCTGTTAACAACAAGAGACAGCTGTGCGTGAAAGCACAAACCCAGGCATTGGGCAGACACGACATACCGCACCACGTGTAGAGTAGCCTCCAGATGGAGCTGACGCGGGTGCTGTGAGAACTGCGACAAGTTCATACCAAAGGTAACATTTGCATGCACCGTGGTCCCAAGAAACATCAGGGAGCCAATGAGTTGGAGGTACGTCGTGACATCGACAGGCTCCTCCAGACGATCAGGTGTTAGAAATGTAGGCCTCTTAGAATCTCAGGTGTCTCAGGTAAATACTCCACATTGAACTTGTACACTCAAAATCTGTGTGATACACACGGCAGACAACTGTAATACACTTCAATTGAGTAGTATGTCTTATACACTTGTCAAGAGATCTCACACACTGCACAGGTGCACGGTTCGTCTCTTGCTGAACCCAACAGTGTGCTGCATTACTGAAATGGTGAAGTACAGACGAAGCACCGAATTTCCTAAGGTGATGGCTATTTGAAGTGAGCGCTACGCGCGACTCAACTAAGACTAGAAACACCGGAAATACAAAAGCCATAAACACCCGCTGTGCATCCGAGGTTGTCTAATACCCAGCGCCCTTGATAAGTCGACGGCGGAGATGAATCGCAGCCTTGATTTCCTCTGTGGTTTGTCAGTTTTCAGACGGCTGGATGTCCTCCAGCCGTATTTTCTCCTTGGAGGCCGCTCTCAGCCGTCCTGGTCAATAATTCTGCCTCTCTTTGAGCTGAAAGTGCTCGGGTCGTCACTTGAACCCGATTCATGATCTCCAAACTTTGGAAACCCATATCTCACTCAAACGGACTCCGAATTGAGTTCCGTAAAGTGCTTTGGAACCTGTGAAACATCTTCTATGCAGCTGATATAGCAGATGATTTTTATTGAGCAACCTATTTATGTCACGTTCTTGCACCTTCATATCCATCATTCTCCCACTTTGCGACAATAAAAATCACACAAGTACGCGCTGTCCCCTCAGCTGTTGAAAGCAGCGGCTTGGTCAAGAAGTCTGCCAACATCATGCATGAAGAGAAAAACTTGATTTGCACCAAATGCTTTGCCACGAGCTCGCGTATGAAGTGATACCGCAGGTCGATGGGCTCGGTGCATGCGTGAAACTCTGCGTTCTTGGTCAGAGAAATGGTGCTCATGTTGTCACAATAGCTTATAGCTCCTGTAGTCTGCTGTTGTCCAAGGTTTTCTAGCAGCTAATGCAGCCACACGGCTTCCTTTGCTGCTTCACTCAGGGTGGTGTACCCCGCTTTGGTGGAGGAGAGGGCGACGCACTCTTGTTTCTTTCTTCTACGATTGATTGCACCTCCCCTGGGTACAAACAGAAACCCACTGGTCGACCTCCTTGTTTCCAGGTCACCCCCCTCATTTGCATTGCTGAAACCGATGAGGATGGGGCTATTGCTACCGCTGAAGGTGAGGCAAAGGTTGCTGCTGCTGTCGAGGTAGCGCAGCATGCGCTTGACCGCCTCCCAATGTGGCACGCCCGGATTTGCGTAAAACTTGCTGAGCACTCCCACTGCTTGGCTGATGTCAAGGCGCGTGCCCACTGCTGCGTACATGAGGCTTCTAATTGCTTCTTGGTACGGCACTGCTTCCATGCGGCTACTCTCGTGCATGCCGTAGGGAGTCTGCGTCATGCTCAGATTCGCTCCCACTTCTAGTGGTATTGCGGCATTGGGCGATCCTGCCATGTTGAAGCGCTTGTCGATGTTGCTCACATATGTGATCTGTGACAACTCCGAAGTCTACTGCTGCCGGTCGCACTTGACCTGAAGGCCAAGGTAGTACTGAGCTCTCCCATGTCTTTCATGTCGAACGTGGTAGTAAGGGACTGCATCACATCGTCCAAAAGAGACTTGGATTCAGATGCAATCAGCAGATCATCAACATAGATCAAGATGATGACCTGGCTTGCCTCTTGCACTTGTCCATATACTATATGGTCGGCTTCGCTACGCACAAAACCAATCCCAGCCAGCTGCTCATCCATCTTGTGGTACCATGCTTGCGGTGCTTGTTTCAAGCCGTAGAGGGCCTTCACAAGCTTGCACACCAAATACTCCTTTCCCTCCACCACATACCCCTCCGGCTACTCCATGTACCCATCCTCCTCAAGGTCACCATTAAGAAATGAACACTTCACATCCACTTGGTGCACCTCCTAGTCCATAGCAGCAGCAAGAGCAAGGATTTCTCGGATGGATGGGAACTTTCCAACCAGCCGTGCTTTGTACCTGAGCACCTGACCATCCGTAGCACGCTTGCGCCTGAAGATCCACCGACGCCCCATCACTCGGCTGTCACGTGGAGCTTCCTCAAGGGTCCAGGTGCCATTTTTCATGAGCGCACCACACCCCGTAGGTGGTGGAGCGGTGCACAGGTTCAGCCACTCACCTTCCTGCCTCTGCTTCTTTGCGAGCCTCTCGGACCGCCGTAGCTGCTCCCCACTGTCCTTCACACATTTAATGATGCGTGCAGACCCTCGTGGCAGCTGTTGTGTGTTGCTTTGCTACTCCTGCTCATCAGATTTGGTTGCTGGCTCCTTCTCCTTCTCAGCTCCCTCCACCTCCTTGCCATTTCCACTATCATCGCCATCTCCCGTACCGTCCTAATCTGCTACCAGTTCTCCTCCCACTTCGGGTACAAGTGCGGGAGCAAGTGGAACTGCAGAAATAGGGCTCCAAGTCCAGTCCTTTACGTTCTGTTGAAAGACCACGTCATGGCTGTGGATGATCTTACGTGTGGCAAGGCTGTAGAGGCGGTATCCCACAGTGTCGTAGCCGAGGAAATCAGCCTTCACGGACTTTGCATCCAACTTGTTACGGCTGCCGGCAGGTACGTGCACAAATGCACCACATCCAATGACTTTCACGTGCGTCACTATTTGCTTGCGTCCCGTCCACACCTCCAGTGTCATCAGCAGCATGTCACGTGTGGAACTCCGGCTCTTCAGGTACACGGTAGTGTTTACCGTTTCCGTCCAAAAGGTTGGCGGGAGCTCCGCATCTTAGAGCATACTACAAACACGCTCCATGAGCATGAGGTTCGTGTGTTCAGCCATGCCGTTCAGCTGCGGTGTTCCAAGTGGGGTGACCTTGTGCCTGATCCCGCGATGCTTGAGGAAGTTGCAGAAATCGTTGGAGAGGTACTCTCCTCCACCGTCGGTGTGAAGCACCTTCAACCGCCTGCCACTCTCATTCTCTACAGCAGCAATCCTTTCCAGCCAAGGACACCCACGTCTTCCTTGACTTGTCATCATTGAATGTGACAAAGTACAACTTGCCGGAAAAGGACTGAGATGGCATGGGACTGCACAAATCAAAGTGGACAAGAGAGAGAACCTCAGCCGTCCCCTTCCCTTCCTCCGTGAAAGGAGAGCGGGCTCACTTCCCTTCAATGTAGCTCTCACTAGCCGATGCACCTGGCTGCTTCACCCCCTTGAGCTCCAAGTCGTGGACCATCTGTTGCATGGAGATGATGGCGCCAAAACCGAGCTGACCAAGCCAGCGGTGCCACAGGCCGATGTCATGTTTTCCCTCTCTTGCCACCAACGCTGAGTCGGCTTCCTTCTCGGATGCCACGTAGAGACGGTAGAGTTTGTCCTCCTTGTTTGCTTTTGCAGGTACACTTTTTGCACGAGCAGAGATGTTGCAGCCACCATTGTCAAAGCAAACTTGTATACTTTTGGAGATGAGAGATGAGATAGAGAGGAGGTTAGCTGCTGGCCCCAGAACATGGAGCACCCCCTTCACACAACGTTCCACGTGCTTACCCTCAACAAAAGCACAAAACATAATCTCTCCCTCCCCAACCGCAATTTGCACATGATTACCTCCCATGTACACTCGACGAGGCCCAGTGGCGGTGTAGACAACAGACCACTCCCGGCGACACGTCATGTGCCGCGTGGCTCCCAAGTCGATGATCCAGAACAAGGCGGTGGTGTCGGAGACGTGCAGGACCCAGATGGTTGTCATGAAGCCTCTCTCCCAATCTGTCACATTGGCGGAAGCGTCAGAGTGCTTTCCCGCTCCCACTCCAGCCGCAAGGTCCGCATTTTTCCTCTGGTATTTGTGCGTCCAATGGCCCGGCTTCTTGTAGTAGTGACATTTTCCCTTCTTCGTCCCTCCTCCGCCGTTGCCCCTGGTTGGTGCACCACCACTCCCATGACCAGAGTTGGTGATGAGAGCGACGTCCAGTCTGCCTCCGCCCTTCTCTCCCTTGCGACGCTCCCCCTCAAACAGCAGGCTCTCCTCCATATCGTAAAGGGAGAGCTTGTCGCCATACTGGTCCACGAAAGCAATGAGAGTGTAGTTGCTAGGAAGGCCAGAGAGGATGGTTAGCAGGAGCATACGTTCCCTGACAGCGTCCTCAATCGCAATAAGAGTCAAAGAGAGACTTCACCATGTTGATGTAGTAAATCATGGATCGTGACTCATCCATCTTCACAATGTGAAAGCAATGACGCACCTGCATGTTCATGAAGATTGAATTGGAAGCATAAGTGGACTCAAGCTTTTTCCAAACCTCATTTGGCGTGAGGATACCACGGATGAGGAGTTGCTTCCATTCGGCGAGGTAGAGGTAGATGGTGGCGAGGGCGCGGTCACGCTTCTCGCGGTAGGTACGAGCCTCTCCAGGAGAGAGAGAGCCTTCAGCTGGTTCTTTCTCCTTCTCATCCACCTGGCTCTAGAGACCCTTCTCTATCAGCACCATCTTCATGTTGTGGCTCCAGTTGAAGAAGTTCTTTCCTTTGAACTTGACGATGTTGACGCCAACCACCACCGAAGTGAATGTCGCCATGGTAGTGCAACGTTCAGTCCCCAAAGGACTCTCTCACACAACAGGGTGCAAGGAATGCCTCAAGGGTATGGCAAAGATTTATTCTAGCTCTGATACCACTGATGGAAACTTGGGGTAGCCCTCAGGGAGGTGATGAGGCTCACTAAGAGCCGCCTAGGTAGGACCAGTTGTTTGTGAGAGGGAGTTGCAGGTTGCACGGACAGAAATTACGGAAGCAAATATAGGTTTGCAGAGAATGTGAATGTCTGAATCAACTCTTGATTGAGAAGTTAAAAAATAACAGCTTTCTAACAAGTCCATATATGCCTCATTTGGCCAAGGGAGCACTGAGATACACTATGTCAAAGTTTACCCTCCAATACACTCTCCTAGCCTAGCAGGATGAGCAGGAGTCACCTTGTCACACATGAGAATTATGTCTCACACGACCTGTACGATCAACAATTGTGGAATGCACCTTTCTTGAAGTCTCCTGGAGGTCCTCCAGCCTGCTTTTCTCCTTGAAGGCCAATCTCGGCCGTCTTGGTCAATAATTCTACCTCTCTTTGGGCTGAAAGTGGTCAGGTCGTCCCTTGAACCCAACCCATGATCTCCAAACTTTGGAAATCCATATCTCACTTAACCGGACTCCCAATTGAGTTCCGTAAAGTGCGTTGGAACCTGTAAAACATCCTCTAGGCAAATTTTATGCCACATGATATTTATTGAGCAACCTACTTTCGTCACTTCTTGGCACCCTCATATCCAACAACGGCTACCATCAGATCTTTGTACCTGCTAAGGACGTTGAGACGAAAGTATTTTGCACCAGCTATGGGTACTTTGAGTTAATTTTCATGCCATTTGGACTCACAAAAGCTCCTGGAAGACTTACAGCAGCGATACACAATTTTTTACTTGTTCCTGTTTTTGTACTTGTTCCTCAATGACTTCGTTGTCGTGTATCATAACGACATCCTGGTGTACACTCGCACTCTGGAGGAGCACAATGGACATCTCCAAAGAGTTTTTGAGGTATTACTAAGAGAGAAGTTGTATGGAAAGCTCGCAAAGTGAGACTTTGTTCACGGTTTGATCGAGTTTCTAGGCCACATCATGGGCGGCGGATGGATCACCATGGCCTCAAAAAAGGTAGAGGTAGTCGCTTATTGACCTAAAACAACAAATGTTTGAGATGTCCAAGTATTTTTGGGATTTTAAAACTACTACCGCCTCTCTCCGATCTCACTCATAAAACCACCAAGTGAAATTGGGAGGACAGCAAACAAGAAGAGTTCAACTATTTAAGAAACACTTTGACCTCGGTGCCTGTCCTACGATCGACCGATCCAATTGCGGACTACGTCATGGCCACCGGTACGTATGTTCAAGCAATGGGTGTCGTTCTCCTCCAAGACAACGGTGGTGGGAATCAACTGGTCGCGCACATGTCGTGAAAGCTACACGAGCCGGTGCTTCGTTACATGGTGCATGAAGAAGAGATATTCTCAGCCGTGCACACGTTCAAAACATTGCTGAGCTACTTTGAGTACTGGTGATGCATCGTCCGCACCAACAATCACATGCTGATACATCTCAAGACTAAGCCAAAACTGAACCATAAAAAAACTCAATGGATGGAGTTCCTTGAGTCCAACTTCAACAATGATTTTGAGTACCAACCTGGAAAAACAAATTCAGTGCATGCTCTAAACTGGTGACCAGATTTGATGGCCGAGATGAGCTTGCTACTCATAGAACGAGACCCGTACCTCACAAGGCTGTTAGCGAAGGGTTATGAGGAGTTCGGCTGGTACGACAGAACCAAGTTCTGGTATGATGACCCCTACTAGCGATGGTGACTCACTTGCCAACTCGTCGTGCAAGGAGTTGTGAAGGATGCTATTGGAGGATTGTCATGACACTGGTCCAGATGGAAACTTCAGTGAGCACAAGATGCTAAAAAAGGTAGCAAAGTATTGCTGTTGGGAAAAAAATAAAGGAAGACGTGGCAGCCTTCTGCAAATTGTGCGACACGTATCAGCAGTGAAAATCTCGTCGTACAAGGCCACCAAGACTACTCCAACCTCTACTTGTTTTGACAGAGTCATGGATCGATATCAGTAATTGCCCACCACTTCCGAGGGCTACAACATCATCCTCATGGTGGTGGACAGATTTTTAAAAAGTTCGCACTGTATACCGACAATGACCAATGCCACTGCAGAAGGAGCATCGTGGCTATTTCTGAACCAGTTTGTATGGCTAGATGGTGTGCCAAAAACCATCATCAGTGATTGGGACGGCCACTTTACAAGCCATTTCTGGTGCGAATGAATGCGTTACATATGTCGGATCCAGCTACTAATGGTGTTCCATGCATAGACCGACGGGCAGACCGAGCGGAGCAATGAGACGTTCAAACAACTTCCACGCACTTGATGTGATCCGCACGGCACTGATCGGGCAGCAAAACTGCCGACCGTGGAGCTCGCATACAACTCCGATACTTCCACCACAACGGGTAAAACTCCATTCCAAGTGGTCTATGGAAAATTTCCCGCCACACTTGTACGACTTCAAACCAAAGAAAATTTTCCGCAGGTGACATCCACCAACAGGACTTCTCCAGTGTTTTGGAGGAGACACGACAAACCCTCACGAAGACAAAAGCAGCTACGAAGCAAAAAGCTGACCAACATCGCAGTGATGATGTCTTCATCCCTAGTGATAGTGTTCCATTCCAATCGAAGAACATCAAACTTCGAGGACAGTACTTTGCAAAGCTCAAATCCCAATGGTTAAGACCGTTTGAGATTGAGCGAATGTAAATCACCGTCGTCACTCGGCTGCATTTTCTTGGCACCATGGCAATCCACCTTGACTTCCAAATCAGCAAGCTCAAGCACTACAAGGACCCCACCAATAACTTCCCCGACAGAGACGTCGTACCTCTACCTCCTATTGAAGTGGACGAGAATATGGGGTACGTGATGAAGGACATCTTTGAACATCAAAGCCATGGAAAAAAAACCGAGTATCTGGTCAAGTGACTCGGTTACAACACTGCTCACAGCAGTTGGGAGCCCTACGACAACCTCCGGGACATCAACCATCTGATCGAAGGCTATTACCACCATCACCTTCCTTCGTCTTCTTACGCACCTGGACGTCGCAGCTAAAAAGGAGGGAAGTGCTACGTCCTTACGTACACAAGTCTCTAAACTCTGCGAGTGGGTTTTTTTGTCCTTGTATTTGTGGCACACCGGGCGTCAACGTCAGGATTTTCACGAAAATTGTCTGAGGGAATTTTGGCGACCTGTCCCGACCTCCTGTGTTCCGTTCCAAAAGGTTCTGACAACTTCGACCACTTTCTATGATGGTCGACAGAAGTGTCGCAAATTACAACGATGTTTCAAGAATGCTCGGTCGACTTCTTAACGGGGCCGGATGTTTATACAACCACGCCTTGATGTTTTCAAAGCCCCAAGACTTCTCTGCACACCTTCTCAAAGTGACGACTCACCGTGCGACCTTGCACATGTCGCTTGCCTCGAGCGTCGAGGACCCAACATATGCCTCATTATAATTCTTGTCATTGAATTTATGCGCTTGACCTATTTCAAACATGTCATCAAAGTACACTTATTGCTTAACACAAATTATCCATTTGTCCTAAATCCTCATATCTTCCACTGCTCCGCACCTCATCCCTCTGAACCACCCATGTTCCACCCGAAGTAACACAAATGTATAGCTAAGAAATGTACAGTTTGCGATGCTTTTATTCACCGATCCAGAAAGTGGTCCAACCTGTCAGAACCTTCTGGAACAGAACACAGCAGGTCGGAGCAGGTGGCCAAAATTCCCTCAGCCAATCGGCATGAAAAACTTGAGGTTGATGCCTGGTAGGAAACAAATGTAATGACAAAACTACCCGTGCACAAAGTTTAAGGACTCATGTACGTCAATGATGTAACACTTCCCCCCTCCCCTCGTTTAGTCATCTCATTCTGGTAAGTTGCAAGATGTAGGTCGGCACTGGCTGAAACAGCCGTCAATCTTATGATCAACGTATCAAACATTGTCATAGAGCTTCTAGCTTTTATGAAGCTTGTAGCCTCGCCAGTTCACCAAATACTTTTTGACTTTTCTATGGTCATTGTGTCCCCACATATCTTTGACAATGTACTCTGTGCCCTCCTCTACTTCAATAGGAGGTGACGGATGTACATCTTTAGGATAGGGCTTTAGTCTGAAGATGTGGAACACCGGATGGATATTCATGCTCTGAGGTAGTATGAGTTTTGCGACAACTTTCTGCATCTCCTTGATCACAAATGGCCCAACCATTTATGTTTTGATTTGGCACACTCGTACCCTAACAAACAGACATTTACGTTGCTGAGTAGGATGCGGTCATCAACATGGAACTCAGTGTTTGCTTGATGCTTATCGGCTGCTTGCTTCATAGCCACTTGTGTCTTTGCGAAAGTCTGGCGATTCTCATCCCACATAGTTTGGAAGTCTCTGGATGTCAGCTGCCGGTATGTTGTTCAAATTCTGTGAAGGACGGAATGACCATATACCCCTTGACATGGAGAATAAGCCTGATTCTCCCCACCTCAGTACAATAAGTCTCATTCGTCCCTACCGCAAAACAATAAGCTCCATCTGTCCGTACCTCAGAGCAATAAGCCCCATTCATCCCTGCCTCTGGAGAATAAACCCCATCGATCCCTTGCACATTTTGAGCTCTCCATTTGGTGGTGTATTGTCGATTTTCTCAAAGGGAAGGCTGACTTGGTCATTTTTTTTGTCGTCTCAACGATTTCATGGTCCGTTTTGTCCATGCACATGTCACGCATTTATGCATGTCAAAGATGAAAGTCAAGTGCGGACCAAAGTTTTACGTATTCTCATGACATTTGCAGAGATCGACGGAGTTATTGTATGGTGCAAATGGGGTTATTTGCTTTTTGCCTATATGTTTGTGTCGTTGTCACTGGGCATGCCAGCGATTCAGTAGTGGGATGGGCAGTTTGTAGTAGTTTTTTCTTATCATTTTTTTCTTGAAATACACCTGTACCTTTCATTTTATACAGATGGGTTGCAACACATGCGGTGGCATGCATACGCGCTGCTGAACCAAACAAGTTTCTGAGCCAGCTCACTTGACATTAACAGGCCAATCAGATTGTTCCACAGAAAGCTTTGATAGTTGGCACTTTGGCAACTGTCATGCCTGCCTGTCATGAGCCACGCCGTCCACATGTGGCGGTCATATTCTTTTCAACTTCCGGTCACTGAGAACATGCGCAAGGGTACGAGGTTGCATGCTAGGGGCTACCTTGCTGTAGACAGTTTCCAGACCTCTTTTTGCTTTGTTCTGCTGGGAATTTTCCGGCAGGTCAACTCGATGTCCTGTCTCCCTCAACCGTGGGTATGCACCAGTTACAAGCGTCATTCACTCTCTTTTTGTTGTTGTTCATGCTGTCCACCCAGCATGCCTCTGCTGCAATTGTGTCCGGCGTGACTACGGTATGGTGTTCGAAGTCGTAGACAAGCACGATGAGTGTGTTTAGGCGGGTTGATAGGATACATAATGTGCTAGAATCTACACGACATGTCCACTGTTTCACATGGCTTCTCAACTGCAGGCGTAGTGGCTGGCCACACAACTAACTCCTGACAAGAACGTTCTTCCCCCCTCTCTTGGTCCTGCTCCACGGTGGTACCCGGATACCCCGCCATGACATCATCATCACTTCTTGATGATGTCATGTTTTGGTTGGAGCGGGATTGGAACCATGACTGGTTTGAGAGGAGGTTGGCCAAGTGGGATGCCCTCCGATAGAACCAACCCCCTGATGAGCCACCCCGTGCTCCGACCTCTCCCTACATCCGAGAAGCTGGCCCGGTTAGGTATATCATGGGGCATCGTCGCGTCCAGTCCCTCCCAGACGCGCAACCCGGTGAGTCATGTTGTCTTTGCAAACACGCATGTCCTACGGTTGAACCTCTGTTTATGATGACCATCCTCATTGTGTGTTTTGTTATGAGGTGTCTTCAACAGGTGAATCCAATGACAAGCCATGTCACACTTTGAAGAAGCGCAAGGAGATGGAGACGGAACCGAAAGAGGGCATGGTGTTCATCAAAATTGATGCCCCTCGTGCATTTGTTGAAGAATATGTGGTGGACAACCACTTTGGCTTAAAGTGGATCCTCAATGAGCCGACACGTCTCTATGTCACCTGTGCCAATGCCAAGAGAAGTACCTGGTTGTTTCAACATACCAAGCAACACGCTATACCGTACAAAGTCCAAGGCCTAGAGAATTTGATGGTGAAGAAGTTTGGCACTTGGAGTCTTTTTCCATCTTACGTAGAAGAGGTAAATCAATGGTTTGGTTGTTCTGTCTTCACTCCGCTGCTCTGTAACGTGCATTGACACAGTCACATCCATATTCTTCATACAGCTAATGCTTTTGGATCCCAGTACCCATGTCATGGCCCAGAAGGACAAGGGCGGTCCCTTCCTCTGGGAGTTCATGGCTCCTGGAGCTGCGAGGATTGGATTTCAGCACAGTCGGTGAATTGTGACCATGGATGGAACTTTTCAAAATATGGACACAAGTAGATCCTGCTGCTAGCACAATGTTTCAATACAAACAACCATGTTGTATCCATGGCCTGGGCCCTGGCACCTTCTAATGAGAAGGCTTGGAATTTTTTCTGTGCTCAGCTGACCCTTGCATATCCCACAGCTGCATAGGCTGATTCATGCACCATCACGGACAGGGAGAAGGGTTTGGAGAAGGCTGTGCTACGATACCTGACAAGTGCCAGGCACACTGTCAGTGTAATGGCACATCAGGGACAACATGCACACAAGCTACGAAAACAGGCAGACCACTGGGCTTGAAAGTGTGCACATGCAATGAATGTGGAGCAGTTAGAGAGGGCCATGTCTCACCTGCGCCAACTGAGTCCGCCTATGCTTATCTGTTTGGAAGAGAGGGGGAGGATGGGATGGTGGCAGTGGGTGTGCCACTCCAAAAGTGGACTTGGCTCCATTTCCCTTTGAGTAGAGGAGGACACACAACCTCTAACGTTGTCGAGAGTTGGAATGCTTGCATCTCAGCACACCAGCGACTGTACTCATACTAATGCTTCGTTTCTATCTACCCCTTTGTACAGTAAGTTTTTTGCACACATCGCCGTCAGGCAGCTGCAGCCAAGGATGCGCTGGCGCCGGCACAGGCGGACTGCCTCCTTCTCTGCCTCGGGTTGGCACGTGAGTACACTTTCACGGAGAAGGGACTTAGCACCGCCACGGTAAAAAGGCCGAAAAACAACCTGAGGCAAGTTTCAGTTGTGGAAAAAAACTGAAGCTCTGGATGGTGGAAGGAGTATGGGCTGCCGTGTCAACATGCCTCAGCATTTCTCTTGACTAAGGGACAGTGCATAGAGAATCTAGCAGACTCTGGCCTAAGCCGCATGGCTTTCCATTGAGTGTAATCCAACTCCATGCCTTCACCCGTAGCGAAGGCATGGAGTAAGGTACTGTCGTCCTTTATGCTTGTAGCCTTGGCAAGTTGACTGCCTTGCTTGCTTACAGAAGCTTCCTTAGGTGTACGGTGAAGATTCATAGTGGTTCTTGAATCCTGGATCTTCTCACGGATCTGTGACGGTCGTAGTTCTTTGTAGCGGTACCGCTTACATCCTGGCTCTCCTCACGGATGCATGCGAGCCGTTGTTTGCCGTAACCGTAAAGCTTGTATTCTAGCTCACCATGCAGTCTACCTGGGTGAATAATGGAGAGACTTGCTGAGATGTGGCCAGGGACTGCTGGTGCAGACGGTCCCCTCCATGAGCTCTTACACCGCCTCATGTTAAGACGCCGAGTCGGGCCTGGGCCTACCTCACTGAAGTGCTTAGTCGCACTACGCAGCTGCTGGTCCCTGACAAACGAGAGCCATGCGCAGTAGCCTGCACATTCCACACACACTATTTTACAATCCAGGCCCTTTAGGCTTGACTACCAGAATAAGACTGACCTGTACAATGAAAACCATCCACAGCTCCGCACCCAGAAATCACCACGAAGATTACAACTCTGCGTACAGTTGTCCGATTGTGGATCCAACGATGCCAACTCGGAGCCTGAGAAAAGTGCAGTCATTGCAATATTTTCTTGGGAAATTATTTCATTGTTCATGAGGAGCAAAATTTGTATGGATATATGAATATGTGTGCTAATCACGAAATCAATGTGACTTCCTAAAAATGGTTTAATCGTCTTTTCTGATGTAAAACAAAGTAATACATGGAAAGACATCACTTCCGTTGCACTCTTTTACCTTTGTGGAACAAACCACACATTTGGATCCTTATTATTGGTCCACAACTGTCCATTCCAAGCGTTCATTTTTCCTTGGATGAATTCGCAAGATACCTTACTACCGCAATTATTCGGGAGATTTTTTGCGAAGGTGTTTTTGGTTTTCATTTTTCGACCAACCGGGACCGAGTTATGTACCGGTACAGAAGTGCCCTCAAGCAGTTCACTCCCAGTTAAATTCGAAGTCACCCGGCCGTGTCATGACCTCGTGTGTCAACTTCGTGATTGCGTTCGGACGTCCGAGTTTGCTTGCTCGAAGTCAAGCAAGCGAATCGACGGCCGACGTCGCGTGGACCTTATCGACGTCCACGCGACGTCCGCGCAAGAGCTCATGACCGACGCGCGGTCACTGAGCGCCTGCGCTCGATCGAGCGACGGTCAATGACCGTCCCAGTTTTCGCCGCCGGCAGAATTCGAACTTACCCTCGAAGTGTTGGGCGAAATAGCTCTAATATCCATATTCCCGAAGGGCGGACCACCCAATATCCAAGTGCAGAATTTATGTCCCCCATATCCAGCAGTTAAAAATATAACAACAACGTATCCGGCTCCCTCGCCATGCGCGATCAGCAAAATGCATCGCTGATCAAGCATGGCGAGGAGGGTCATGTGACCGTCGCTCGATCGCGACCCTTGATCCCTCGCGAGATCGCAATCGAGCGATGACCCATTTTTATTTCGATGTAGGGTTTTATTTTTTGCCCGTGCTCCGCCCGCGCAAAACATAGAAAACCCTAAATCGTAATAGGGGGTTTGCGCGTCGAAAAAAAATCGAAAAAATGGGTCATCGCTCAATCGCGATTGAGCGAAAACGCCCATGTCAATTTTTTTTTTCCATGGCACACAAAACCCCTTAGGTTTGCGAGACAAACACCTTCAAACCCAATCCCGAATTACATTCGGGGTTGAAGGTTTTGTTTTTTGCGCGGGCATCTGCTGGGCCCCGCTACCGCGGGGCCCAACAGTTTCCCTTTCAACGCATGGGGTGTCTCGAACCCCTCACGCAAACCCCACGCAAACCCCTCCCTCGAACAATCACAAACACCTCAAACGTGGGGTTTGTGATTGTTCAAGGGGCGTGATGACATCATCCATCCGAAGCTGCATTTCATGCAGCGACGGCATGGTGTTCGCGCGCTTTTGTTTTGGATACGTCGTTGTTTTTCTGCGCCTGGTGGATGTTTCGTTGTTAAAGTGCTTGCTTGCTGGATATGGCGTTGTTAAAGAGTGGTCACTGGATATGGGAGGCTTATACACGAAATCGATGGGTATATGGCCATCCCCCCGCGAAGTGTTTGTTTCCGGATTGATTCGAAGCCCGTGCAGGACTAATTTACAACCGTTACAGAAGTACCCGGGAGGATTAAATGACCGTCTTTGGAAATGATCATAATTAATTTTCTTCCGAATAATTGGGGTAATACGGTAATCCTGTTTCTAGCTCTATCCTTATGAGAGATGATGAGTCACTGAAGGCTTCTAGCTTTCAACCATATCTCAAACCTGGTCACTATGTCCAAAGCTGTACGCCAACCTAAGCGGCTTGAAAGTCATTTTAATCCCCGGGGGATTTCGGCCATCTGGTTCATTTAAAATGTAAATATTTTTTTTATCCCACACTGACGATGCTTGGCCTGAGACCTTGACAATGATTTGATTGAAGGTTCTGTTTTATCCTGCGATTTTTATTATCATATGCTGGCATTACCCAGTATTGGAGATAAGGCATATGTTATTTGGTCCAGAAACACATGGACCCTAAAAAACCTGCCATTATGGCGGCTTATGGGGTGAAGATGTTCACGTGAGGTCAGAGTTTGGCACTGACTTGAATTACCGGCTGCTTAATCTTATGGTCATCACTGACCGTCACATCTTTTAGAGGTAACTTTTCAGAATAGGCATTCGCCATACCCTAGGATCTACATTGTTACCAAATGTGGTGGCGACTAGTCAGATCATTGCCTCAGACAGGTTTACCCTTTTCCCTTACACAAGTATATCACATGATTTGTGACATGTGACTCTCCCTCCAGGCAGAAGATTAGCCCTCCAACTTGGACAAGTGCCAGCAAACCTCGCTCACAGGGCAACAGGTGAGCCTCAATAATAGAGAATCACTCCATAGAGCTTTTCCTTGTTGCATGGACTTGGACTTCATCCATGGCTGTTTTCCTTTACCCAGCCCTATCTACCTCGACACTCAACCAAGTGACGCAAAAATGGTTGTGCTAGAACCAAGGTGATTAGCATATCCTATGAGAGCTAGATCTACTAGACCAGGAGTTCTCTCATCAGCAATGATTGTGATATTGGCTGGCAGCCATATAAACATTCTTGGAGGTAAGCGATGGCTCTCAACACTTCTCGCACAGGCTATGGCTGTCAAAGTAGGATGCGCAGGGCCGCCGGATCCCTGAGAGGGAATAAATAAGAAGGGAGATTTTGTGACAGAGAGAATAGATGGATAAAATGAAACAATAGAGAAAAACAGCCAGCCAAAAAGTTTGTTGTGTGCAGGAAAGAGCGGTAACCGACCTACAGGTGTGGCTGTTGCAGATAACAACAGCTCCCTGGCAGGGACGGGCTGTGCACCGGCCTCCACCTCCATGTCCCGACTGCAAGAACAAGAGGAGAGGGGCAAGACGGAGATGAGAAACATGAAGAGGATATGTTTATTAAATACTTTCATTCCACAATGGATTGGAGGGGTGGTTTGTTAAGGAGAAGATACACCATAACTGGGTGAGTGGGGAGGGAGCCGCGGGGATGGGGAAACGGTGGGATTCCATTGAGAGAAGAACCTAGACCGGCCAAGGTCCAATCAGATTAGGGCAATGAAAATAGCGAAGGAAATGACCGGGAGTGTAGATGGAGGGGGATATGAGTAGGGGAAGAAGGTGGGCCGACACAGGAAAAAATTGAATGAAAGGGGTCCCAAGAGTGGCTGGGGAAAAATGTAAGGAGGGGAGGTAGAGAAGGGAGGATTCCCAGCCAGCGGATCTAAAGCAACACCATGAGGATGTAGGGGTTAAAGGTAGAAGAAAAGGGAGAAGAAAATGAATGGGGGAGGGGGAGGAAGGGGTAAAAAATTCGTTGATGAAGGAGTAGAGGTACATGTAGGCACCGTCATCGAGGAAGGAGCTCCTATGTGGCCCATCGGGATAGATTGGTGAGCTAAAGTAGAGGGAGACACCAAAGACCCATAGGGAGGGTGAAGAGATGAAGCGGCGGGGATATGAGGGTGCTTGCGTGAGAGCTATGGGACATCTTTGTCCATGATGTTGCCTTTGTAAAGAATGGGACAATGACGGGGAAAGAGCAGGCAGGAGTATGGAGTGCGATGAGTGAAATTCCTTCATGATCCGGCCCATGAGGTTCCATGGATAGAAGAATAGAGTAGCATAGCATATAGCTGGACATCCGAGGCTTGGCCTTGGGGTTTTCCACCATCTGTGCACGAGGGCGAGAGATGGAAAAGAAGACGTTGGATAGGGGAAAAGAGAAGTGAGGGCTACATGTGGGGGGGGGGGGAG
>SZWC01000358.1:75723-101433 GCA_023375785.1 Penium margaritaceum | reverse complement strand
TAACCTTTTTTGTTTGCCGTGCCACATGATTTGCCTCATGGGGCACACTTGTGAAGCTCAACCATAACAACTTTGCAATCAGCTTCCCTAAAGACCACGCTGTCCTAGTCGTCATGTTTGCTTCCCCCTCCTTGGACCTTGTTTCATTTCCTTTCCTTTATCTTTTCACTTCAGCATATCAGGCGTGATGACATCCATTTCTTCCCCTCTTTCCCCCTCAAGAACAGCTCAGTTCCCTTTCCCTTCTTCCTTGCCTCCTACCCTTATGCCCACCTCCTCTTCTCATCCCCCCAGGCTTACTTGACCATACATCAGCCTTTGCCGTTATATGGTTCTATCTATGGTCGATCGCTTGCCTTCCCTAACCCCCCCTGTGCCCAGTCATAATCCCGCCTCCCACAATGAGCCATTCCTTGTTGAACATCGTCCATATTCGTATAGCTGTCACCCTACCCAAGTTTACAAGTTTTCCTGTCCCACATTTTTTCTCTCTGAAACAACACCTCTCTTCACTAGAATCCAGATTTTCCAGGAACAATTCTGGTGGAAGAAATCAACACTGTTCACTTTGATCATGGCTGCCTTCACTCTTGGGATGAACAGAACGTTTTGTATGAGCTCTGCTAGCAAAACTATGCATACTGGTCCTCATTTAATCTCACCTCACCTCAGTGATTGCACTTCAATTCTCCCGACTAGACGTACACCTCTCTCACTTCCACGTGTTTCCCTCGTCCTCCTATACTGCATGTGTTAACATTTTTCATCACCCCTCTATTCTCATCACTGACATCACCATGCTCATTGCAACTTAGCCCCTCTCCTTCCACCTCCATTGGCACTCGGACTACATCTCACTCACCGCTGTTTCCACACCTGCTCAACCTTCAGAGAGACCCACATTTTGGGAGGCAATGCACCATGAGCTCTGAAATCATCCTAAGAATTTTTTGGGAACGGTCGAGAGTTGGTCTGGGACAGTGGACGCTAGATTATGAAGCAGTTGGAGGCCTCATGCCCAGTAAGCATTGGCCCTTTCATAGGAACACATGGAGAGTTGGTTTAACTGCAGTTTGAGCTGTGTGACCGGTGACTGTCTTTTGACGGTGAATGAGGGGGTAGGAACCAACAGGGACAACTGTCACACGATGGGAGAGCTCAGCCTTACAGGTGTGATCACCAGGGCCGCTGGCCCTGAATATCGCACCTGATGAGAGCAAAGACAGCCCATGTGACCACAGTGAGAACAGAAACAAAAGGGGGAGTACCACTAGGATAACGAGAATGAAAATTTACCTAGAAATTCTCACCCTGAGCCCAGGCACAGACTCTTGTCTCCAGGAAAGAAATGAGAGAGTGGGAGTGAAGTGGGGTGGCTGCATGTAGAAATTGCACTAGCGAGGGGTGGCTGTGCAAAAGCGCAAGCTGCTGTAGCAGCGGCAAGTGCAATGGAGTTTTGGCCTAGGAGTATGACACCAGCAGAGGCAGTGGTCGAGGAGGCAGCAGTGACGGCAGCAGCAGCAGCACCGACAGAAGACGATGCTGCTGGAACAGAGTTCAGAACAGGCTTCAGCCCCGTCATCACAAGTTCAGAAATGTGATCAGCGAAGGTGAGGTGATCATCCTCCTCCTAGTGGAGGCATTCCTTGACAGCTTGCTGCTGCTCTTGTCCACGCTGCAGCTCCGCTTGGAGCTTAGCATACACATCATCATGCACCGGCATGGTGAAGAACCGGCCATTCTGTCAAAAAAGAATTGACAGGATTTCCCTCGTCCCAGTGAGCGTGAGAAGAAGGGATGGTCTTGAGAGGGTGGTTGCTTGGCGGCAAGAGGTCAGAAGGCCTAGGTGAAATGCACCAGGAGAAAGAGAGTGAAACATGATACAACGAATGAGGAAGACAAGAATGGAAGGATCTATGGAGGCTCATCCCTTTGTGCGAAAACGGTCGATAGATAAAAGCGGCGGCATGGCAGCTGAGGCCAATGCTGTAAGAAGATATGCTGTCAAGGATGCAAAAACAAAGAGACAGTTTTAATCTTTCAGAGCTGCTGCAGCTACAGAGGCTATGGCTGTAGTGGTGGAGATGAGACTTGTTGCGTGGCGTGTCGTGGGCGATGCAGAAGATGACAATGTGACGACCAAGGCGGTGGAGGCGTGAACTGTGACTGCAGAAGACACTTTGGTGGCGGGTGCTGCCGCTTTACTGCTGCAATCGCAGCTGCTGCTCTTGAAACCTGAGAGGCTACGTGAGTTGTACCAAAGGCAAATGCTCCAAGAGAAAGAGCTGTTACAGTGTATGCCTCAAATGCATTTCCAGAAGCAGTACTTGCTGGAACACGTTCTGCCCGTGCGGTCGCTACAAATGTCGCTGCTACGGCTGCGGTTGCGTCAAGTGCAGCAGCTGCAACACAAGAAGAGTCAGGGACTGGGAGAGCTGCAGACAATTCTGCATCTATTGGCGGGGAGGCTGAGGAGAAGCTTTGGCTTAAAGTTGTGCCACTACGTGAGGAGAGGATGTTTGAGGACGTTCAATGCGGCCCCTAAGGGGAGCAGGTGCAGATTTTCTCACTGGGGTTTGGCACACTCGTTGCTGTGGTGGAGTCTGTGTCCATGGGGTTCCACCTGGTGGTGATAGCGTGTCATCCAACGTAGTCTGAAAACACCGGTCCAGCTCGTGCTCCTCCTGCTCCTTCAACACCCAGGCAAGATAGACTCCGCGTGCCTCAGGGTGCTCGTTGGAGTCATTCAAGCACTTGAAGAGATTACGCTCCCTCACGTGCTGCTCCTCGCGCTTTGCAAGCTCGTCTTGCAGACAAATCTCTCTCCGGAGATACCCAGGCAGGGTGAAAACTAGTGGAGATATGCACTCGGACACCTGAGTGGCTGTGGCAGCAGCAAAACTAACTGTTTGCAGGAGAGTAAGAGGATGCAGGAATTGCTGCTGGGAATGCTGCTGCCTGCTGCTTCTGCTAAGATATGCTGTAAGCTACTGCTACTGCTAAGGTGATGCCAGCTGTCAACTCCGCATGCTTCCTCCTGCTGCCACCTGTTGAAGGCTGTAGCAACTTTGGCTGAAAACACTTGCCATTGCCCAGTGCTTGCTTCCCGCTGCTGCAACTCAGGGCTGCTGCTGCCAACTACTGGCGGCTGCTAGTGCCTCGGCTAAAGCGCTTGCAGCTGCCCGCTGCTCGCTGCTGTAAATGCTGTGGCCTGTTGCTACAGCTACGGCCTGCTTCTGCTAGGATGCATGTAAGAGCTCACACACACTGAGCTCAGGAACTTAAAGGGTGAGAACCGTTTTGAAAGTGAATGAGAAAATAGTGGATCAACACAAGCAATGTGCGTGTATATCCCAAGTGCCCGTCGAGGAGGCCACTCACACGAGAGACGATCGCCTCAGGCCTCGCTGCCACCCACGAAATTCGAGCCCAACCACTTGGCAGGACACTGGCGTGGCTAACTATAGGTGTCGGGAAAAATCCGGCAATATGATCTCTAGGGAACAACAACCCGGCAACCAAAAGCTTTCAACACACTCAACATGCAGCAAAAAAATCACACTTCAGACACGAGAGACTGTGGTTTTTGCAAGTTTTCTTCTTTTATTAGTCTAGCCACTTGGTGGTGGCACTTTTATCAGTTGGCCGACACAGACTGTACTCCGCAAGAAATCCATCACATTCTGCTCTCGAGCAGGCTACTGTCATGGTCTCTTGTGAATTCTCCACTAGAGAACGAGCTGACGGGCCCAAAACTGTCCTCAAAAGGTAGACTCTTTTATGTTTCAGTCGCCTGCAGTTTTGTGCATATGGTTGCAATCAAAAGGCATTTTTGTGTGGACTGTGTACAAACAAGACGACGACACCAAGCACCAGACGTCGTTGCTGTAGCTGAGAGAATCCCTACACCTCTCTCGGGCAAGTGAAAGTTGCAACATTAACTTCACGAGTCAGCCTAGATGCAATCTTCTGTACCCCGATACTTCAGGGGATGATACAAACAATCGCGCGCTTGGTTTTAGTCTGTGTAGTCTTTGTCTCACACTTCGGAGGTAACACTAAGCAGCAATCCATGATTGCTAGAGAAACAAAGAGCTTTGATTGGTCAAGTACTCATGTGAAGTAACTCTCTTCCGAGGTTACACACATTGAGCACAAATCTAAGCTGCAATAAACAAATTTATACAATGTACACATTAGGAACGTGAATACACAAAAAGAACTCGTAGCAATGTCCACAGCGCTCATGGTCTCCACTTGGGCTTCAGTTCATGAGCAGTCTTCGGCTGCCGTGAAGGGCGCACCCACTGGTGGCCCAGCACCTGTGCCGCTGTCGGTCGCTTCGCCTTATCGTGACTCATCAGCATGCGCACGAGCGACTTGGCCTGCCGCGACACGCCTGTCCATCCCGCTCCCTTCAACTCCAACACTACCTCCCCGCCAGCCACAGCCGCGGCGTATGGCTTGAGAGGCTTTGGCGCGTCCATGTTGGGCATGCGGCCACTCAGCATCAGGTACAACGTTGCTCCCAACGACCACATGTCAGCTTCCACTCCAACGCTGGCCGACTCATTGAACTCATCGTCCACCACACACTGTACCACCTCGGGAGCCATAAAGGCCGCCGTGCCTCCCACCCACGCTCTCCTCCTCTCCTCACTCTCAGACATGTCCAAGGCCAGCCCAAAGTCGGCCAGCTTCACCGAGTCTGGCTCCACAAAAGCAGACTCTGAGCCGGCCACCTTCTGCGGTCGGCTAGTGAGCAAGAAGTTCTCTGGCTTGATGTCGCCGTGGAAGATGCCTTTCTGGTGGCAAGCCGCGACAGCTCTCACCATCTGCGCAAACAACGCTGCAGCCTCTCGCTCAGGAAGGCCCCCATTCTGCCTGCATTGCTTGCTGCTGCTATTTCTCGTGCCACAGATTTCCACGTCCTCATCAAGCTCCTCGATTCTTGAGTGGATGTACTTACGCACGTCCCCTCCTCTGCACAGCGGCATGACGATGCATCCCTCCATCACCTCGTCACCGTCCTCGTCCACCCGCACGTCCACCTCCACACCCTCCACAGCCAACACGTTGGGGCACCCACTCAGCTGCTTCAGGCACTGGAACTCCCTCATGCTTCTGAAGAACCTGCCNTGCCCTTGTGCACTTCGCCGTACGCCCCCTCGCCCACTTCCTCCAGCGCGCCCGCGGCACGCAGCACGAACGGGTTGGTGGCCGCAGGCCTTCTCCCAAACCGCGAAAAACCACGTGGGCTTGATGGCTCGAACGAGGAGCTCGAGTCCAAAGGCCCACGCGGGCTGCTGCTGCCGCTGCTGCTGCTGCTGGAGGAGTGGCGATCAAGGATCTGCTTGCGGATCCGAGTTGCCACGGACGGCGTCAACAAGGTGGCTGCCATGTCGATGAGCTGCGACGCAAGGTGCGAGAGCGACGGCGTAAGTCTTTGCAACGCCTGGCGACCGTCGGAGAGCGTGCGGCTGAGTGTAGCGTTGGTGAAATTTGCCCGCTTGACAACAGGTAAGGGTGGGCAAATTCGACGAACTGGTGAGGCCACTGATGAGGATTGGCTATCAGTCCGTCTGCCAAACCAGCGCGACGGCTCGCCATGGGGGCTCTCCGCTTTGGTCGGGGTGGCACAGAAGCGAAGACGCCGTCCCGTCAGCGTCGGGTGCGGAGGGGCAGCGTGAGAGCAAGCTCCACAGGAGAGGAAGCTCAAGCGGTGAAGCGATGACTCTCTGATGCACTCAACAACGAAGGCTCATCCACGCGCACCAAAGATGCCACCGATCTCGCCGCGGCTGAACGCAGGCAGTGGTCATGACAATTTCCGATTAAACGTGTTTGAACTCGACAGCAAGAGTGTTTATGTTATGGAGTGGTTTGCGATTCACACTGCACTCAGTGTACGCAAAGTAGTAGCGACTAACACGAAGCGCTTCGAAATCAGGACTGATTTCTTCGGTAAAAACAAAAGCTCACAAAGCGTCGGAAGCGCGATGATAACAGCCAGGGTTGAACCCCGTCGATAAAACCTACTTCTGTTTTCCCACATTGTCTCGAAACAGATTAAGCCGGGGGTTTACCTTGGCACCAAAACCTGCCCTGGAGTTCAACCCGTGCCCCAAAGGATACTAGCTGTTTTGGGAAGGGGAAAAGGTAATAATACATCGGTAACGCCTCAAAGCCAGATAAAACTGTTTAAAAGCGAGATTCGTACAATTCATTTAACCATTCCGTTCTTTTTCTAATGTTTGGATTGAACCAAGGCGGAGAAAGACGTGATGGAGGGGAAGGGGAGGGTGTTGACTAAAACAGATTTCCTACCAAGGGGCTGAACCTAGATCCCCGAATTATTACAATATAAATGATGAATTTCACAGTTCTGGATGTCTCTACAAGAGAGTAAGGGAGACAAAGAAAGTAACGTGTGTAAAGGAGTTTATCTCATGACACGAGCTAGAAATGGGTGAAATCATTTTGACGTGGTCTAATAATGAAGAATGATATTTAAAAATAAAGGCAGTAGAAATGGTGATGAAGGAGGTTACACCCAACTTTCTTAAAAGACAACTGAGCTTTAATTTTAAATTTGCACAAGAGTTACATATGTCTGCCGAAGCTTACTCATGAAAACGAGAAAGGCTTCGCAACTTTTGTAGCGAGGGCATGGGAATGTTTTGCAGCAAAAAAACATGAAGCAAGTTATGTTGGCCACTAGTCTTGAGGAAGAAATGTTCACAACGTTTTATCTGTTGGAAATAAGGGCCTAAGGAAGTCTAGCCTTTGAATATGAAGCAAGTCATGTTGGCCAGTAGTCTTGAGTGGAAGATGATTGACTCACAAAACCTACAAATGTATGAATTGAATCATTTTGATCCAATCTAGTCACCTCTGTTTGTTGATTTTCTGTAGTTCCCAACTCCACATTGTTTTCTAATACATGTTATGGGAATGATCATAATGATATGATTTAACTGGAAATACAATTTTTCCTTTGTTTTCTTTTTTTTCATGAACCATACACCTTGATTTCCCTAACTAGTTCACATGTACATGTTGTCTCTGTCATGACCTAGTTTGTTGCTCCTTACGTGATATACCTCGATTGTGACCCTCATGATCCCAGTATGTTGCATGAACAAAAGGGTGGGGGATACTTCATATGTGTCATTCAACACCCAGAGAACGACATTTTCGGCATTCATGTTTTCCCATGTCAGTTTAACTTCAAATTCCATCTTCGACCTGCAAATCGCATACAAATGCAACCCCTGTTAAAATGTGGAAGTTTGGGTTCTACTTACATACGTGCACTCTGTGGTGGGCTCTATGAAAATAAGCCTCTTCATGTTCTCTTTTAACGTATGGGGCGTTTCAAACCCGACTGGCAGAAATGAAATCTGTGTACATTTACATCTGGGATTAAAAAGAAACTATGCAGCAGGTTGGGGCAGCAGCGTTGTTGATGCAGCGTGCGGGCTTCCACGCTCGTTGCTTAAGTCAGCTGCCCCCTCAGTCTGCTGCTCTAGAGTCTAAGTCTGGAAGCTCTGGGTTTTGTTACTCGGAAACGCGCGCGCCAGAGTTAGCGCCAGAAAGCAGCTGAAAACTGATAATGACTGATTAGCAATGAAGAATGAACAACAATGGGAGACCCCTCCAAGTTCTAGCCCCCCCCCCAGCTCTGTAGAGCTTGCTACTCAGTTCATCAGCCAATCAGAGAATAGCTCAGTTCAGGCTGACAGGTTTTCTCGGTGAGGCCTGCCAGGCAGCCGACAGCCCAAAACCCGGGCGTCGTCCGTTTTGCCTGAAAACTGGACCATACCATAATACCGACGCTGCGAACGCAGCGTCGGTCAGAATCTGCTAGAAAAATAGTAGCGAGGAGTTATGGCAGCCTAAACCCCGATGGTGCCCACAATGGTTTATGCTACCAAACAGGGCCATGCAACATGCAACTGGGACCCTAGGCAGTGCATGACGATGCAGACGCGATGGGACGCGCTGGACGCATGCAAGCAGCAACTGTAGTGTCAATGACCGCTGGCAGCATGACCGCCGAGGAGGCCTGCCGATGGAGCTGAGCGCGTCGCCGGAGAGAGGAGGCTCCAGCGAAGTGCGAGAAGACCTCAGCATGCGTCGGCTCCACCGGACGACACTCCATCAGTGTCGAGTCTCGTCGTCAGTCATCTGCACGCCGATGTACACAAGCCAGGAGGACACAACAGAGCACAATGAGAGATGCGAAAAAACCAACACTCCCCCATGACTCACAGGCGTAGTGCACATGGGCGGACAGGGACACGGTCAACATCCAGACTCCCCCAGGGCATGCAGAGACGCAGGCAGAGATAAAGAGAGAGCCACTCAAGGACGTACGCCGACCGAACTCACAGCCTTCTTGAACGAGTCGCGCTTCAGTGCCTTGGTCAGGAAGTCAGCCAACTGCCGTGCTGTCTCAACCCACACGATGCTGATGCTGCCGTCATGCAACAATGAACGCACATAGTGATACTCAACGTTGATGTGCTTTGTGCGTGTGTGATGCACGCCGTCATTGTCGGCGATGGCCATGGCACTCTCATTGTCACAATGCAACGTGATGGATGGGACAGACTGACGCAACTCAAACACCATACGACGCAACCACACACTCTCACACGCGCCTGATCCAAGAGCCACGTACTCAGCCTCAGCAGTGCTGCGTGCAATGCACCCCTGGTTGCCACTGCGCCAGGACACAGCCGTGCCGCCAATCAGAAAGATCCAGCCTGTGCGACTCTTACCATCCGGACTGCCGGCCCAGTCGCTATCAGTGTAGCCCACTACGACAACAGAGGGTTGACGGCGGAACATGAGACCTCGCCGAGGAGTCGAGACGACGTAGCGCAGTACTCGGATCGCGGCCTCGTGGTGGAGGTGACGCGGCTCCTGAGAAAACTAGGCCAGGAGGTTGACGGCGAACGCGATGTCTGGACGCGTCGTCGTCGCCAGGAACATCAGTGACCCGATGACTCGCAGGTACGTGGTCACGTAAACTGGCTCCCCCACAACAGCTGGGTCATGACTCTTCAGCTTCACCTGGCCATCGGATGACATGGGTGAGGATGCGCTCGGCACGAGTGGCAGGTCCTCGGCGAAGTGAGTGGACAGAGTCTGCACATAAGCAGCCTGATGGACATGGAGGATGCCCATGGAGCGATCATGCTCGAGCTCCATGCCCAGGAAGACTCGGGCAGACCCGAGATCCTTCATCTGGTAGGTGGCGTGCAGCAGGTCCTTGACGCGCTGGATGGCGGCCGTGTCTGGCGACGCAATGAGAAGGTCATCGACGTACACCAGAACAGCAGCGAAGGTCCGGCCTCGCGGACTGACAAACAGTGCAGGGTCCGCGGTGCTGTGCTGGAGCCCACCACGAAGGAGCGTGCTGCTGATCTCCTGGTTCCAGCACCGAGGCGACTGCTTCAGGCCATAGAGGGCCTTACGCAGTCGCCATACTCTCCCGGTGCCATCGTCAAAGCCTGGTGGCTGCACCATGTAAAGCTCCTCACCCTCCAGTGAACCATGGAGAAAAGCGTTGCTCACATCCATCTGATGCAGCTCCCACCCGTGCTGGGCGACCAGGCCAAAGAGTGCCCGGCTGGTGGAGAACCGGCCAACTGGGGCAAAGATCTGGTCATAGTCGATCCCAGGGACCTGGGAAAACCCCTTTGCAGTGAGGCGGGCCTTGTACTTGTCCAAGGACCCGTCGGGTTTCCACTTGCGCCGAAAGACCCACTTGGCGCCGATGGCCTTCCGACCTGGAGGAAGGTCGACGAGGTCATACACGTGGTACTGTCGGATAGCGGCGAGCTCATCGGCGCAGGCAGCGTCCCAGTGTGCGGCCTCAGGAGAGGCTCGTGCCTCGCACAAGGTGGCTGGGTCCTTCGGGTGTGCTGTGGAGCGGACTGAGAGAGCATGTGCCTCTCGCGCCCCAGGTGGGATGCGCGCCAGGGCAGCCACGACAGCGTGCCGATGCTCGTGATGGAGCATGGCGTAGCCCGCGCGTGTACCACCCGTGCCCAGGCTGGCCACAGTTGTGGCAGGCAGAGCCACCACTGCCAGACCCAGTCGACGGCTGCTGCTGCTGCTGCTGATTCTTGCCCTTCTTGCTCGGACGCTTCTTCTTCCTTGTCGGCGAAGCGCTGGCGGAGGAGCTGGCGGAGGAGCTGGCGGATGTAGCTGTGGCGGGGGAGGCGATGGCCACGGAGGCGAGAGCCTCCGTGCGATGGAGTTCGGACTCCTGGCGAGCTTCCTCAATGCGAAGGAAGAGCTCGTATGTCCAGGGCATGAGGGTGCCCTGGGTCGCCATGGTGGAGAGGACTGCCTGGGGGTAGTGGACGAAGACGTCCGCGTACGCACTGGTGGCGCCGCGCTTGATGGTGAGGAGCGCGGACAGAGGGGGTGGAGCAGATGTGCCAAGACGACGCATGATGTCCTCCGCCCGCTGCCACTAGGCAGTGACCGTCTCGGTCTCCCCCATGCGCAAGGAGTTGAACTCCCGGAGCAGACGGCTGATCTCAGCGTCGCTGGACAGGCGATGAGGCCGAGTGAGGATGTGCCATGCGGATGCAGGGTCCGGTGTGGCGCCAGTGGTGAAGTCGCCGAGGTAAGGCTCCAGTGCCAGGCGGGAAGCCGGAGGGGCGACTGGGACGAGGGCACGGACGGCGCGACCAGCGTCATACAGCTGGTCGGCCTGGGTGGAGTCATAGGGATGGGTGTAGTACACCCATAGGCCCTCCCCTTGCGCCCAGATCCGGAAGTTGAGCTCCCAGCTCCGGAACTGCTCGCCAGCCTTAAGCGGCGGCGGCGGTGTCTCAAAGTCTTGCCTGCGGCCGGCGCCCAGAGTGGGGCCAAGGACGGAGGTCACCGTCTGCTGCTGGCACTGAGTCTGCTGCTGCGCTAGGTAGTGCGTGGCAGCAGACACAGCTGGGCTGGCGTGCCCTGGAGGGATGAAGGATGGCAGCACACCGGTAGCAGTGTAGGAAGCTGATGGCTGCAGCGCCGCAAGCTACTGCGTCAAGGCGGTGAGCTGTAGCTGAAGAGTGGCGAGGGGGTCAGGGACGCCGCCGCCAACGCTAGAGGACATCTGCTGCTGCAGCTGCTGCTGCTGCTGCTGCTGCTGCTTGTGCATCAAGGCGGCGAGCTGCAGCTGAAGAGCGGCGAGTGGGTCAGGGATGCCACTGCCAATGCCAGAGGGCAACTGCTACTGCTGCTGCTACTGCTGCTGTTGCTGTTGCTGCTGCTGCTGCTACTGCTGTTGCTCCGGCTACTGCTGCTACTGCTGTTGCTGCTGCTGCTGCTGCTGCTGTTGTTGCTGCTACTGCTGCTGCTGCTGCTGCTGCTGCTGTTGCAGCTGCTGCAGCTGCTGCACAAAAGGGGGGCTAGGGGTCCCTCCCCCAACGGAGGAGGACCCCGCGTCAGAGGGGCTGTTAGTCATGGTGGTTAAAGGTGCCTCTTGTCCCCTTTTTGTTTGTTTTTTTTGTGTTTTGTGTGCTACTGATATCAGCAGTGAGGTTAGGCAAGGATGGCTGACGTCAGCAAAGGGAACTGCGCGTGTGCAGTGCCACTGTTTTCTCCCCCGGTCCCCTCCTTTTTTTTCCCTTTCTCTTTTGATGATGTCAGCAGTGACGTCAGCAGAGGGGTGCTGACATCAGCAGCGGCAAATGTTGGGGCCGCCGCTGCTACTGTTGGTGCTGATGCTGTTGCAGATGCCGCTGCAGCTGCTGCTACTGCTATTGCTGCTGCTGCTGCTGTTGTTGCAACTGTTTGCTGCTGCTGCTGCTACTGTTGCTGCTACTTCTGCTGCTGCTGCTGCTGCTGCTGCTGTTGCTGCTGCTGTTGCTGCTGCTGCTGCTATTGCTGCTATTTGCTGCTGCTACTGCTGCTACTGTTGCTGCTGCTGCTACTGCGGGTGCTGCAGCTGCTGATGCTCGTGCTGCAAGCTGCAGCAGTTGCTGTGACTGCTGCTGCTGCAGCAACTTGCTGCTGTAGCTCCCTGCTGTAGCTGAGTGCTGCTGTAGCTACTGTGTGCTGCAGCAGCTGCTCGCTGCAGCTGCAGGCTGCTGTAGCGAGCTGCGGGGGTGGGGGATTTCTTGCTGTCTCTTTTTTTTGTTTTTTTTTTTCCTGTCAACAACGGGCAGCAGCCCGCTGTCTGCTGCGAGAAGCGGGCTGCTGCTCGCCCAGCAGCAGCAAGCTGCTGCTTGCTGGCAGCAGCGAGCTGCTGCTCGCTGCTCGCTCGCTGCGAGCAGCGGGCAGCAGCACCTGGGAATGGCAGCTGCTGCTCGCTGCTGCTGCTGCTGTTGCTGCAGCTGTCGGCTGCTGCAGCTCGCTACAGCAGTTGCTGCAGCCCGCTGCTACTGCTACACGGTGCTGCAGCTACTGCATGCTGCGGCTGCTGCCTGCTGCTGCTGCGAACTGCTGCAGCCGGCTGCTGTTGCGGGTTGCTGTTGCTGCTGCACGCCGCTGCTGCTGCTACACGCTGCTGATGCTGTTGTTGCGAGCTACTGCTGCTGCGGGCTGCTGCTGCTGCTACGAGCTGCTGCTGCTGCTGCTGCTGTTGCGAGCTTCTACTGTTGCGGGCTGCTGCGAGCTGCTGCTTCTGCCTACTGCTTCTGGTGGTGCCAGTCACTGCACCTGGGTGACGTTGCCGCGTGCGTCGTCGCCCACAGACGTCAGACACCGCCTGCCGCTCACCTCCTCGCGTCACGCGTGGGGGTCAGTGCTGCCGAAAAAATTTCGGCAGCATTTACCCTGGCCCAGTGGCCGTGGGAAAAATTCTGACGCCGCCACCAGGAGGGTCAATGCTGTCGAAAAAAATCTGGCAGCATTTCCCCTCCACTGGCGCGTATGGGAGGTCCGCCGGCGTTGTCTGGCACCTGTTCGCCAGTCTTCTGCTGCTGCTGCTACGCTCTGGCTCTGATACCAAAAAGGAAACTATGCAGCAGGTTGGGGCAGCAGCGTTGTTGATGTAGCGTGCGGGCTTCCACGCTCGTTGCTTAAGTGAGCTGTCCCCTCAGTCTGCTGCTCTAGAGTCTAAGTCTGGAAGCTCTGGGTTTTGTTACTCAGAAACGTGTGCGCCAGAGTTAGCGCCAGANGTTGCGAGCTTCTACTGTTGCGGGCTGCTGCGAGCTGCTGCTTCTGCCTACTGCTTCTGGTGGTGCCAGTCACTGCACCTGGGTGACGTTGCCGCGTGCGTCGTCGCCCACAGACGTCAGACACCGCCTGCCGCTCACCTCCTCGCGTCACGCGTGGGGGTCAGTGCTGCCGAAAAAATTTCGGCAGCATTTACCCTGGCCCAGTGGCCGTGGGAAAAATTCTGACGCCGCCACCAGGAGGGTCAATGCTGTCGAAAAAAATCTGGCAGCATTTCCCCTCCACTGGCGCGTATGGGAGGTCCGCCGGCGTTGTCTGGCACCTGTTCGCCAGTCTTCTGCTGCTGCTGCTACGCTCTGGCTCTGATACCAAAAAGGAAACTATGCAGCAGGTTGGGGCAGCAGCGTTGTTGATGTAGCGTGCGGGCTTCCACGCTCGTTGCTTAAGTGAGCTGTCCCCTCAGTCTGCTGCTCTAGAGTCTAAGTCTGGAAGCTCTGGGTTTTGTTACTCAGAAACGNTTCAGGCTGGCAGGTTTTCTCGGTGAGGCCTGCCAGGCAGCCGACAGCCCAAAACCCGGGCGTCGTCCGTTTTGCCTGAAAACTGGACCATACCATAATACCGACGCTGCAAACGAAGCCGTGCGGTCAGAGTCTGCTAGAAAAATAGTAGCAAGGAGTTATGGCAGCCTAAACCCCGATGGTGCCCACAATGGTTTATGCTGGCAAACAGGGCCATGCAACATGCAACTGGGACCCTAGGCAGTGCATGACGATGCAGACGCGATGGGACGCGCTGGACGCATGCAAGCAGCAACTGCGGTGTCAATGACCGCCGGCAGCACGACCGCCGAGGAGGCCTGCCGATGGAGCTGAGCGCGTCGCCGGAGAGAGGAGGCTCCAGTGAACTGCGAGAAGACCTCAGCGTGCGTCGGCTCCACCGGACGACACTCCATCAGCGTCGAGTCTCGCCGTCAGTCATCTGGACGCCGATGTACACAAGCCGGGAGGACACAACAGAGCACAATGAGAGATACGAAAAAACCAACAGGATTTTGCATTTCACTCATGTGCAGCACCTTCTAGGCCAAAAGGCAACGAGGCTTGAAAGCTCCCTTTCAAAGCATGGGGAGTCTCTGACCCTCCCCCCTACCCACGTAAACTCTTGAAGAACACAAACATGAACAATTTTAAAATGCTCGATGAATTGGTTTGAGGTATATCATCCAGGAATACTGACTTCACAAGTTTGACGTTGCATTGTTTTGGATGGTTTATGTCGGTAACGTAGGCTTTTCCCATGTGCACATACATCTACATTTCCTCTCATCCTCCAGGAAGGAGGAGAGGAAATTGGCATGGCAGTAGTCCATGACGAGTGGTGCTCGAATGAGTTTGCACATCCAAGTTGGCCTAAATTTACCATGGTCTTGTCAATAACATAACTATCTGCTGTCCCATAAATCTCAACACGAGGAGATGGCTTTACAGGCACAGTTGACCGCCCTTTCTATGGCTCCTTGGTTCTTGTGACTTTGCTACATGCTAACGTACACTTTTGGATGATGTGCGAATATTTTGTATGCAAGTAAAAGGCGTTTTACCTGGTGAGGGGTGGCTAGTGCTCAGTTACTGATGTTATAACACTCATGCCTCTGAATTTCTCTTGTAACAATCACTATTGGTTTAATCCGTGTGGTCAAGCTTGACTGCAAAGATGGTGGGGCTCACTTCACTGTGCACTTCTCATCGCATCTCCCTCTATCTTCTTATCTGTTCCGTTGTAACTTCTTCCAAGTCAAAAGATTTTTATTCTTGGCATATGTGACAGTCGGTGGTCTCTCCCTCTCTCGTCCTAGCTCTTCCTCTGGTACTACTAGTACCATAGTAATGAACATGTAAGAGCTTCCCGCCCTCCTTTCTTGTTTCTATATAACACTGCGTTTAGGATACAAGCTTGTAGCAGTGGTGGTCCAACCACCCACTGCCACACACATTGACATCCATGGGCCTTTCCTTCTTGTCCCTTCTTGCTTCTCTAGGCAGCAACCGTCGAGCGCTACAGAGGCAAATATTCGACAAACACATCCGCTCAAATTCAGCTAGTATTGGCCATACCTGGTCTTGGCCACTTCTGACCTCAGTACCAGCACCACCAAGTAGATGTAGGATGCTGAACCAGCAACAAGAATTGGTCTTGCGGCACCAAGTGCAAATCTTGAAGAAGCACTGCCAAAAGAGCAACCTTGAAGAAGTATTAGCTACCACATCCACTCGTGAATGCACCTTGTCTATAGGTCTCCCACTTCTGACCTCAGCAAGAAGCAACAACCTACAAGAGCTGCTGTAGTGGCCGATATGAGAAAAAACTGTAATCCATCTAGATTGTGGTAATGCCATAGCAGAAAACAATAAGATTACTTAGTGGTAATCTATGCAGAAGCCGGTCCCGGCATTGAATGCTGCAGTTTTGGTAATAGTAAGACAAAATCAGTAACTACCTCAGGCACTCGTGGCTCCAATCCCTCTCCGTGGCATTCCTCATAGATATAGGAAACAACAACATCAAACAGCCATCTGCATTAGCACGTACGGCTACTGCTTTTGGCATAAGCTGCTTCCAGTCATGACAACAACCATTTCCACAGCATCAGTTACCATGCCAGTCACAGCAAGAGGTACACCACTTGCTTTCTTTGCTAGTAGCAGAGGCAGAAGCCATAGCAACAATGTCAACTTCAACGAGAAGATCAACAGCTGGAAGGTCGGCACTTTTGTCACAACTGCCACCTGCAGCCACAACGCTTAAACCAGTGCTAGGATTTGTTGCTTTCCCTCACAAACTTGGCATCCTAGGGAAATTCCAAGCCCATTTTTCCCTCATCTTAGAAGGAGGAGAATAACCGTATATACAAGGAGCTTGTGGCATTTAACGAGCATCACAAACATGAGCAAGGAAAAAAAAATCCTGGCACTAAAACCACCCAAAAATTCAATACACAGGCACACTCTAAGAAGGAGTGGGGTTGCTATTGCCGGATCGTGTTGGAAAATACCCCCTCACTCCAGGCCACACAAGTAACACCAAACATCCCACCAAAGGAGTGAGCATGCAAAAAATGAGCAAGCCTATTCATCCATTCTAACATTTTATGTCAGTATCCTCGCTCCTCTTCCATTGGAACTTCATTTAGACGCTGCTTTCCCTTCAGATACATCATTGTCAACACTTCCCTTCCCAGATTATGCTGGTCTTGCAACCATCTTTCTGGACATAGCAGATGTTGCAATTATTGCCTTTGACATGACAGCATGCATACCACGTGTGCCATTGATTCTGGAAGTGCCACTGACACACGCTGATACAGTCATGTCCCTAGTGTTACGTCCCTGACATACACGTGTCCCTGAAGTCCGTTAGTGGGGATTTCTGTCTTTACATGTATGTCCCACCGCGCGTCAAAATGAGGATTTTTACGCCGTACGACTGAGGGTATTTTGGCCAACTACTCCCACCTCTGGTGTTTCTTTCCAGAAGGTTTTGACAACTTTGACCACTTTCCCAACTGGTTGAAAGAGGTATCGCGAACCATAAAGATGTTCTGATACTGTTCGGTTGACTTCTTGACAGTGCCCTCGTTCCGCTCGGTGTAACACTTGGTATTAGAGCACAACAACGCTAGAGGGACAACCGACACACTAAGAACCAGGTGACAAGCTTGCAAGAATCTTCAATGCACCTCTACCATTCTGAAGTGCGTAAACCTTGTGACGACAACGGTAAACGGAGCGAGCATATCTGACTTTGAGCAGCAGTAATCGGCGAAGACTCCGGAGATGGAGGATCAGCAGTACACAAACAACGCCGCTAAAAAAAACAGGCAGCAGTGGTATCTTTTGCAGCAAATGGCACAACACAAATGAACCCGACGGCAAACCCGTTGATGGACCCCTTGGGCTTGGTGAATCCTTTTCCCCTTCTGTTACCCGTCTGGACGTCACCTTGCACGTTGGGAGGCACTTGCTGACAAGCTCACATTAATGAGGACTTGTACCAGAAGTTGTCGGGACTCGAGAACCTCAACACCCATCTGCTCTAAGAACTCAACACGGCGATAAAAGAGCTTTGTAATTCCTGTTCGTGCAAAGCGGTACTCACCAAGAGAAGCAATTAATCCTCGAGTGAACCCCAGATTCGAACGGCACTCCTTGAGCCGTTCGATCTAGTAAACTCCAAGGGACCGATGGTGAGGATGTGACTGACGAGTTTGGAGGTAAACGTCACTGCTGCTAGGGTCAACAACGACAAAAAGAAGATTGACCTCGCGGCCTCGCTTTTGCATGACACGGCTTTAAGTTGGTCGTCCAATCTAAAGACCATCCAACGGCAGTAGGAGACCAATGGAGCTCGATCAATGGCTCACGCGACCACTCTTGTTCACCAACAACAGGTATTCTACCGTTCGAGCAGATAAATCCGACATGGCATGACTCCCTTACCCCACCGGAGACCTGGAACGACTCTGTACAAGCTATACTCGCCTACTTTGGAAACATTAACAAGAAGTCCGACGCATGTACATGCTTCAACGCCTCTTTCCGCAGACCAGCGTGACGGAGTACGCGTGGCAACTTCATAAAATCATCACTCGCAGCGACCTCACCCCTGATGAACTCTGTTTCTACTACAACAACGGCCTCAAATGAGATTCGGCAAGCAATCACCATTTTCGGCATCCACGATGACCTTCCGTGAATGATCACAACAGCCGATTGCATCGACAGCGCCAACTACAATGCTCGGATGGAGGAATTCAACAGATGGTGACCCCAAGGACACAATCATTATCGTGGGGGAGGGAAGTCACAGTCGGCAAAACCCTTGTCTCTGATGGAGATTGACGCTATCGATAAATGCGATCAACGGCTCTGCAGGAATTTTGGGAAACCGGGACACATCTCACGTGACTGTCGGAAATGGCACCAGAGAAAGCTGCAGAGAAAAACTGAGGAGTTAGGAAATGAGAAAGGACAGGAGTAGACGACAAGGCTTCTGTCTGGTCGGAAAAATCTGCACTGACCAATGACCCATCTGAGCGGCTCACATCACTGTCTATGAGGGTTTGTGAAATCGTAAAGTTAGATGAGAGATACGAGGATGAAAAACTGACAATATTGCCATCAGTATAATCCAGGAGTTGTAACAACCAGAGAACGGTACTGGCACTTCTCGACATAGGAGCTTCTCACATTTTCTTTCAGCAATGACATGGTTTGGAACATGATTTGCAGACCGAACAGGGTTTTATGAAAGGAAAATCAGTGACAGACGACTGCATATCCATCAACTTTGCAAACCTCTCCAAACAAAAATCAGAGATCTGCACGACACAACGGTCTAGAGAAGTTGAGCGACCACAAAATCATCTTCGGATGAGAATTCCTGTACCAACACAATCCGCAGGTGAACTAGAGTAGTGGATCAGTCGAGGTCAGCATTAACTGCAAAAGATATCATCTGACTCTGATTGAGCAACCCCTCATGAAGCGGTGGTTACAAGAAGCAGCAGAAAAGAAAGCAGTAGAGGAAGTTGTAGTAGTCACAAAATGCCAACCGATATCTCTGGACGTGGCCCAGAGATACCTGCAACATGGAGCTCAAGTTTGGCTAGTCCACGTGGAGACAAGGGAAGCAAAAGAAGTTGCAGCAGTGAAGGCAACCACATCGGCCTTGACACCTTAAACTAGTCGTTCCGGAGGTGTTTGCACCACTCGTCAAGGAGTTCGACGGGATTTTATCGACAAACTGCTCCAAGAGTAACCTCCGTAGCAAAATGTCGACCACCAGATAGAATTGAAGCCGGGCAGCAGATCAATGGTGAAAGGAGCCTACGGAATAAGCAACCACGAGGTGATCAAACTCAAGAAGCGCTTGGACAAGATGCCCGTTGAGGGGATCATTGAACCCTCCACGACATCGTACACAACACCTGTATATGTCGTGAAAAGGAAAACGCGAAAGATGCGGATGTGTGTGGATTACCGAGCATTGAACAAAATCATCATCAAGAACCGCTACTCTCTTCAACAAGCAGACACACTTTGTGAACAACGTTGTGAGACTCAAATTTTTAGCAAAATCAAGTTTGCGCAACGGCTATAATCAAATCCGATATGGATATCCAGAGGGCAGATTTTTGCACCAGATACTGGCACTTTGAGTTCACGGTCATATCGTTAGGACTTACAAATGCCCCTTTAACATTCAAGGCAACGATGAACAACAAATTCAGGCCTCGACGACTTTGTCATTGTATAGCTTGACGACATTCTGGTGTACAGCTGCACCTTGGAGGATCACAATGTACATCTTCAAAGAGTTCTTAAGATTTTACAAAGAGAGCAAACTCCTAAAAAACTCTCGAAATAGAACTTTGGTTGCCATTCGATCGAGTTTTGAGACCACATCGTCACGACGGAAAAATCACCATGGACACGAAGATAATGAAGGCGTTCACTGATTAGTCGACACCTACCAATTCTCAGAATAACCAAGTGTTTTGAGACTTCTGCAACTACTATCATCATTTCATAAATGACTACGTCTGAGTGTCAGTGCCTATCTCCGATCTCACTCATAAGACCACCAAGTGGAGTTGGGGGAATAGTGAACAAGAAGCATTATACTCTTTAAGAAATGCTCTCACCTCCACGCCACCCTTATGATTGACAGATCTAACAATGGACAACATCATGACCACCGATGTGTCCGATTGAGGAATCGGACCCATTCTCTTCCAAGACAATGCTGGTGGAGAACAACCAGTCGCATACATGTCGCAAAAGTTATATAGGCCGGAACTCAATTACTTGCTGCTTGAGAAAGAAATGCTTACAAACGTGCTTGCATTCAAAACATGGCAGTACTACTTGGAATGCTAGCGATGCATCATCCGCACCGAGCATCACACACTGAAACATCTCAAGACTCATCCAAATTTGAGCCGTCGACAAACTCGATGGATGGAGTTCCTCAGTCCAACGTTGTGTTGAAATAGTATGAACCTTGTCCACTGCCTAGCTGGCTAGCTACACATACAGACAAGGCATGCACTGCTCTATGGAGTATGTCCCCTTGGTCTGTTCTGAGATGGGCCAAGAATGCACTGCCCATAATGGGTATGTCCCCTGTGGCTCATCATAGGAACCATATCTTTTTGGCTTGGTTGAATAGGTACCAGAGCCTCAAACGAGAGGTTGCAAGTTCAAACCCCGCGACGGCTGCAAATTTCTTTGTGGCTAAAGCTGGGACAGGAAGCTTCTAGGAACCTTACTAGAGCCTGCCTTGAGGATGACACTTGGCGGTCTAAGGATGCGCCAAGTAGGACTGTAGGTTGAGGTTGGCTCCAGTGGAGCCACTACAAGCAGAATCTTTAGCAAAGCTCTGCAAGTATAAAAGCATGTACCTTGCATGCATCCATTTACAGTTCTTGCCTTTGAGACTCCTCACAGAGTGTCCAACCAAAGGTAGACACGAAAGACCAACATGCAGACTTCGTGAGGTTGGAAACCAAACGAACCTAAAGTGTGGATCCCTCGTTTGAGGGTGATATGCTATCTTGGTTGGAATTCCAAGAGCGGTTGGCGGCCTCCTATGTCGCGACCCGCTTTCTAGACCGTTGCTATCCGGCGCATTGACAAAGGGTTATGGGCCCACACTTCTGGTTCTAAGGCACGCTTCCAAGACCGACTAGCGCGTGGTCTTGCAGGGCGCAGAGGTACAACAGGGACACGACCATCGGACGACTCCATCTGCTCCATCGGCTCCATCGGCTTCTTCAGGTAGGGTGCGCGCACGTGGCGGACTAGGGGACGAAGAACAGCTCTGTCCATGTTGGACAAGACCCTCGAGCTGTAACAGGATTAAGCTCTACCCCTTTTTAGAAGGCGGTACGACCCCGAGTCCGTTCTCTCACGACGACACCATCGCCTTAGGTGATGATCGGCAGGAGGGGTATGCAACTGAACCGACTCCACCTTTGACAACGGTCGTAGTCAGCAGCCTCATCAGCCTCATTGGCCTCAACGAAGCAGAGTAGCAACAAAGCAAAGAAGACAAGCAACCGCAGGAAATGGCGGATCCGACTCAGGCCCGCCTTGAGGCGGGTTTGTCCAGATTCACGGGGACAGGTTTTCCCTTGTGGAAATGGCAGTTTGAGATAGTCATGAACGTGCGTGGCTACCTCGACATCCTAAAAGGGACCGAGACAGCACACGCCGATGCGACGATGACGACGTATGCGGCTGAACTTGCAGCATGGACGATACAGAACAACATGGCTCTCGCCATTCTTGTGACGTCCATCAACAAGACTCAACACTCCCATATCACAAGATGTACGTTGGCTGCCGAGGGCTATGCAAAACTTACACGCGTGCATCAATCGAATGCCCTAGCAAACCGACTCTTCATGTTCCAAAGGTTAATGTCGATGAGGGTGAGCGAGGGAAAATCGATACCCGCATTTTTGCACTCGTTCGACAATGTTCTGCAACAGGTCCAGCAAATGGAATGGAATCTCGACTCCAATATAGGTGCCATGATCCTTCTAATGGCGCTGCCGGAAACCTGGGGGTCCTTGATCACCGTATTTGGCGGTTGGAAGGAGGCAGATCTGATGTATGAGGTTGTCGCTGAACATTTCCGCAACGAGTCCATGCGACGCAGTGGTAGTGAGGCAAACATCTCAGCCTATGCCTCTCGCTTCGGTGGACAAGGTGCAAACTCTCGCTCCAGTCAAGGCAACAGCGGAAGCGGTGGCGGTGGAGGGAAAGGCTAGTGGCAGGATGAGTTCCAAGAAGCCCGGCAACTGTCACAACTGTGGCAAGGCTGGGCACTGGGCTAGGGAGTGCCGTAGTCCCAAGACAGAAGGCGGGAAAAAATGTGGAAAGGAGAAGAAGGAGCTCACCAACATGATGGCTAGGGGGCTGCCCATGAAGGGCGCAGCGATCCTTAGGCCCGGGGCATTCACCCTTGACTCGGGCACCAACCACCACTCATCAAAAGAGAAGGGTGGATATGTCTCCATGGTCGAATCTGTCATGCGCATCAAGTGTGCAAACAGCGGCGTCGTCCAAGCCATGGGCGAAGGGGACAAGGTGATCACGTTCAACGTGAATGGTGCGGAGAAGGCGGTCAACCTTCAAAAGGTGGTATACATGCCCTCCTTCGCGGCCAACCTGCTGTCCGTGTCACAAATCACCGATAACAACATGACAGTGGTGTTCACCAAGAAGGAAGCAGTGGCCCTAAAAAACGAGGACATACAGATTTTGTACACCAAAGACGATCTCATGCTTCAAGTTAGAAGAGTCAACAACCTCTACATGCTTCAAACCAAAGTCACCAAGGTGTCAGATGAGGGACTCGCATGTGCCACCAAGATAGTGGCACCGGAGCCAAAGGATGCACCACCGGCGACCGCTGCGGCCGCCACATCAACCAAGGACATGTCAGTGAAATCTGAGACTCTTGCTTCTCACGTTGATTCCTGTGACTCACCTCACAGGTTCAAGTCCCCCTATGAGCATGATTCCCCAACCCAGCATACCATTTGCCCCTTCTTGGGCTACCCCGCCCATTTACCCCCAAACCTACTCCATGCATTATCCCATCTAGGGACTACCCCACCTTCTCCCTCTTCCCAAACAGGCTACACCGCTACTTCACCCCGCATTATCCTACCCCCAAATCTGGGCAACCTCACCTTCCCATCACCTCACCTCCCCACCACCTCACCTTCACACTACCTCACCTTCCCACCACATCACCTTCCCACCACCTCACTTCCCAACCACACCTTTCCAAACACCTCACCTCCCCACGTTACCTTCCCACCACCTGACCTCCCCACATCAGCTCCACACCTCACCTCCTCCCCACCTCACCTTCTCACCACCTCACCTCCCCACCACCTCACCTTCACAGCACCTCACCTCACCCCACTTGCTGTTTACCTTCCTGTTTTACTGCCTAGGCCACAATTTGTCCTAGCTCTCACTCATTCATTCAATCCAACACATCCGTTGTGTTCTCATTCTTGACAGGACACTGACGCTCAGCTGTGGCACCGGCGATTTCGCCATGTGGCCAACAACACGCTGCAGAAGATGCAGGAGCAAGAGGTAGTCCGCGAAATGAAAGGGTGCACCATGAAGCATGGCGGAGGGTGTGCATTGTGTGAACCCTGCCTCCAAGAAAAGGCAAAGAAGAAGCCGTTTGGGAGAGGAGGTCAACGAATGGAGCACATCTTGGAACCAATACACACTGACGTGTGTGGACCCTTCCGCACACCGTCTAACGGAGGAAGCAAGCACTTCCTGACCTTCATTGATGACCACAGCCACAAGTTGTGGATCTACTTCCTCAAAAAAAAGGGAGAGGTCAAGGAGAAGCTCCTTGAGTTCGTCGCCATGGTGGAGCAGCAAACGTCCAAGAAGGTGAAGACGCTCCGAAGTGACAACGGGGGTGAGTACGAGGCATGCAAGACTTGGCTCAAGCATCATGGCATCTGTCACGAGAAAACCACCCCTTACAACCCCCAAAGCAACGGTGTTGCCAAGAGGATGAATCAGACCCTACTTGGCATGGTGCGAAGCACGCTCTTCGACGCCAAGCTCCCACCTTGCTTTTGGGCAGAAGCAGCAACAACGGCCTGCTAACTCTTGAATCTCACACGAGCAACCTCCTTGCGGAAGTGTAGAAAGGAGCAGGACAAGCAGCTGAAGACCCCACAAGAAGCATGGTCGGGAAAGAAACCCAACGCATCTCATATGAAGGTGTTCGCGTCAACTGCATGGGTGAAGATCCAGTCGGGAGAAGGTGGAGGCAAGCTGGACGCACGTTCCAGGAAGTGCGTCATGGTTGGGTACGACACATCACACAAAGCCTATCGGCTTTGGGACCAGGCAGCAGGCAAGCTCTTGAGGAGCCGTGTCGTCGTGTTTGACAAACGCACCCTTGAAAAGGAAGAGCTACGGGACCCGAACCTCGCTCCCAAAGCGGGAGAGTGGATAGTGTTGCTTGAGTCTGGAGACCAAGCACCAGACAACTGGCTCAATTTGCCAGCAGGTGGTGGGAATGGGAGAGCAGGTGTGGAGGATGACATTGCATCTGACATGGACGCGCATACCGAGGCGTCCGGGGCTTCCGAGTCTCACTTGGAGTCTGACAAATCTTTTGATGACAACAACGATGACGACGACAATCCACCACCTGTGGAAGGACCAGCACCAAAGCACCAAAGCAAGAGATTCAAGAGTTAGCAGGCCACACTCTTTGGTCGGGCTGATGGATGAGCTGAAGTCTGACCTCAGCAAAAGGTTCAAGATGAAGGACATGGGTCCTCTCGAGTACTACCTCAGGATTGCCATCTACCGCAACGAGGAGCAGGTACCATCAAACTCAACCAAAGCAAGAAGCCGCACCACTACCCCGGCGTAGTTTGCGACCAAAGAGAGCACCTTTGCGGTATGAGGATGATTGGACCGGCCTTAGCTGGTCGTGCATGGCTCAGGGAGAGCCATCCATAGTGGCGGAGGCCATGAATGGCCCAGATGTGGCCAAGTGGAAGGAGGCAGTGGATAGCGAGATCGCGTCCATTGCCGAGAACGGCACTTGGGTGCTGGTGGATAGACCCGACAAGGCCCACGTGGTGGGATCCAAGTGGGTCCTCCGAGTGAAGAAGAAGCAAGACAGTAGCATTGACAAGTTCAAGGAAATGGTAGTGGCTAAGGGGTTCTCTCAACGCTCGGGCTCCGAGTACGATGAGACGTTCGTGCCCGTCGTGACCTTTGCCTCCATCCGCTCTCTTCTTGGCATTGCAGCCGCAAAGAACTTGGAGATACACCAGATGGACGTCAAGACAGCTTTCCTTTATGGGAAGCTTGACAAGGAAGTGCTGATGGAGGTGCCCGAAGGAGTCAAACCTCCCAAGGGCAAGGTATGCAAGTTGGTGAAAGCGCTCTACGGACTGAAATAGGCCCCAAGGATGTGGTACAAAGAGATGGACGGTTTCATGACCGGCCTCTCCTTTGCGCATTGCCAGAATGACCCGCGCATGTATGTGGGCGATGATGGGAGAGGACTGATGGTGGTTGCGCTGTTTGTGGATGATCTGATCATCTGCTTGTCTTTGGTCGGGCTGCTGGATGAGCTGAAGTCTGACCTCAGCAAAAGGTTCAAGATGAAGGACATGGGTCCTCTCGAGTACTACCTCAGGATTGCCATCTACCGCAACGGGGAGCAGGTACCATCAAACTCAACCAAACCAAATACATTGGTGAGGTACTGAAGCGCTACCACATGGAAGACTGCAAACCTGTCAGCACCCCAATGACAACCGATACAAAGCTGAAGGCCTCCATGTCGCCAAGCAACGAAGCAGAACAAAGGGAGATGCAAGACATCCCCTACCAGTCCGCCGTGGGTAGCATCATGTATGCCATGGTAGGGACTCGTCCAAACATCTGCTATGCTGTGGGACAAGTGAGCAGATTTGTGGCCAACCCTGGGCCACAA
>SZWC01000358.1:63514-75714 GCA_023375785.1 Penium margaritaceum | reverse complement strand
AACTCAACCAAACCAAATACATTGGTGAGGTACTGAAGCGCTACCACATGGAAGACTGCAAACCTGTCAGCACCCCAATGACAACCGATACAAAGCTGAAGGCCTCCATGTCGCCAAGCAACGAAGCAGAACAAAGGGAGATGCAAGACATCCCCTACCAGTCCGCCGTGGGTAGCATCATGTATGCCATGGTAGGGACTCGTCCAAACATCTGCTATGCTGTGGGACAAGTGAGCAGATTTGTGGCCAACCCTGGGCCACAACATTGGTAGTCAGTCAAGCTCGTCTTGCACTACCTGCAGAAGAAACGTCACATGGGCCTCGTCCTTGGAGGCCAAGAAGGAACGGACCCCCTTTGCCTGAAGTGCTACACCGGCTGACTAGGGAGGAAATCTCGATGACAGGAAATCCACCTCTAGATACGTCTGCATCTTGAATGGCGCTGGCATCTCATGGGCCAGCAGGAAGCAGGATTGTGTTTCCGTGTCCACGGCTGAGGCAGAGTACGTTGTTCTGTCTGAGGTGTGCAAGGAGACTCAATGGCTGTGCAACCTGCTTGGCGAAATGATAGTGCCACAAAAGAATTCCACGATCGTACACGTGGACAACATGAGCACCATCTCGATGGCTGAAGACGAGATCATCTCCCGGCGAACAAAGCACATGGACATACGTTACCACTACTCACATGACCTGGTCATGAAGAACGTGGTGGACTTGCAGCACTACAGAACAAAGGGCATGCTTGCTGACTGCATGACCAAGCCGTTAGAGAGTGACTTGCACTATGCAGGCATTCGTGGATTCGGCATGAGAAGTGCGGTAGAGGAAGGGTGAGCCCCAAGGCATTGATGGAGCCCAGTAAGCGACAGATGGACAGAGGTACAAGGGAGAGATTTGTTGAAATAGTATGAACCTCGTCCACTGCCTAGCTGCCTTGCTACACATACAGACAAGGCATGCACTTCTCTATGGAGTATGTCCCCTTGGTCTGTTCTAAGATGGGCCAGGAATGCACTGCCCATTATGGGTGTGGCTCATCATGGGAACCGTACCTTTTTGGCTTGGTTGAATAGGCACCAGAGTCTCAAACGAGAGGTTGCGGGTTCAAACCCCGCGACGGCCGCAAATTTCTTTGTGGCTAAAACTGGGACAGGAAGCTTCTCGGAACCTTACTAGAGCCTGCCTTGAGGATTACACTTGGCGGTCTAAGGACGCGCCAAGTAGGACGGTACGTTGAGGTTGGCTCCAGTGGAGCCACTACAAGCAGAAGCTTTAGCAAAGCTGTGCGGGTATAAAAGCCTGTACCTTGCATGCATCCATTTACAGTTCTTGCCTTCGAGACTCCTCACAGAGTTTCCAACCAAAGGTAGACACCAAAGACCAACATGTGGACTTCGTGAGGTTGCAAACCAAACGAACCTAAAGTGTGGATCCCTCGTTTGAGGGTGATATGTTATCTTGGTTGCAATACCAAGAGCGGTTGGTGGCCTCCCATGTCGGGATCCGTTTCTAGACCATTGCTGTCCGGCGCCTTGACACGTTGATTACGACATGGAGTACCAATCTAGAAGAACAAATTTGGTGGAAGCTCTAAGTTGGTGACCAGATATCATGGCCGAGATCAACACGCTACTCATCGAAAGAGACATGTGCCTCATGAGGCTGTTCGAAAAGGAATACAAGGATTTTGGCGGGTATGACAAGACAGTCTGGTTTGACGAACCGTATAGCTGACGGTAATTTACTCGCCAGGTTTATCTACCACTGAACGAGGAGTTGCAGCAAATGCTATTGGAGGAATGCCAAGACACCGGTCTACATTGACACTTTGGCAAGGATAAGACGTTAAAAAATCTAGCAAAGTACTATTGGAGGAACAAAATACAGACCAATGTACTAGCGTTCTCTGAATTGTGCGACACCTGTCAGCGGCAAAAATCTCATCGTACAAGGCCACACGGTCTACTCCAAGCACACCCTGTTTCGGCGGAGCCATGGTTTACCATCAGCCGTGTGACAGGATTGCCCGCCACTCCCAAGGGCTACGACGCCATCCCTGTGGTGGTGGAATGATTTTCGACAATGTCACACTAGATCCCGATGATGACCATCATCACCGCAGATGGAACTGTGTGGCTATTCTTAAACCAGACTATGCAGCTGCACGGGGTTCCACATTCCATCCTCAGTGACAGATACGGCCGCCTCACAAGCCGTTTTTGGCGCGAATGCATTATGACACTCGGATCAAGCTATCAATGGCGTTCCATCCTCAAACCAAAGAGCAAACTGAGTGAATCAATCAGATGCTCAAACAACTTCTCACTTTATGCGAGCCGTATGGCCCCAATTTGACAGCCAAACTGCCGCCCGCCAAATTTGTCTACAACTCCGTCACTTCCACAACAGCGAATAAAATTCTGTTCGAAGTGTTCTACAGCAAATTTTGTACCACACCGGCAGGAATACAGAGCCAAAGCAACATTTGCACCTGAACTTTCCCGGCCAAGACGTTGTACCTCCACCACCTATCCAACTGGACAGAGATACGACCTATGTGATTGAAGACATCCTCAAACATCGACACCATGGGAATAGGACCGAGCATCTGGTCAAGTTGCACGGCTACGACACCGCCTACAATAGCTTGGAGTCCTATGAAAACCTCCGAGACGTTGATTATCTGATCAACGGCCACTATCACCGTCACTGGCCTACGTCTGCTTACGCGCCAGGGCATCGTGGCTAGAAGGAGAGGAAGTGTTACGCTCCATACGTACATGAGCCCTTGAACTCTGTGAGTGGCCATTTCTATCCTTACATGTATGACCCATTGCGCGTCGACCACATGATATCTACGCCGTATGGCCGAGGTAATTTTGGCCTGCTGCCTTGACCTCCAGTGTTTTGTTCCAAAAGGTTCTAACAGCTTTGACCACATTCCAGAATGTTTAACATAGGTATCGCAAATTGTATCAATGTTTTGATAGTATTCGGTTGACTTCTCGCTGGCGCTGGACTTTTGTAAACTTGTGCCTTGATATTCTCGAAGCCCCCCAACTTCTCGGTGGAACCACTCAAAGCAGCCACTCACGGTGCAACCTCGCACGCACCGCTCGGCTCAAGTACCGAGGACCCAACATATGTTTCATTGTGATTCTTGTCATTGTATATACGTGCTCGTGTTTTTCGACACTTTTCAATGAAGTACACTTACTTCTTGCTAGAAATCATCCATTTGTTTCAAATCATCGGATCATTTTCTGCTTCGCACCTCATCCTCATGAACCACCAAGGTTCCGCTCGGCGCAACACCTAGGCCATACCCCTATTACATCTAAAGACTTTGTGACTTTGATTATTGTTTGAGCAGCAGCCGCTTGTTCTACTTCGGCCACTGCTGCCGCCATCACATGAATTGTTGTCACATCCATCCGCATCTCCACTGCTGCTACCATCGCCTTTGTTGTTGATCCCTCCACTATTTGGCTAACAATAGTCTCCTCCATAATGGTCGTGGCCTTAGCGGTAGCCCCTGCAGCTCCCACAAGTCTTTTTAGTCCTGTCCCATGTGTAGCCTCGTAAGTCTCAATCCTTTCTACCTCTACCACTTCTTTTGTTGGACCACTTCTCAGTATCATCCGAGGCAATGAGGAAGCTATATGACTGGTTGTTTTTCAATCTTGGGTGCACTTCTTCAAGGTGGGACATTGTGCAGGTCCACAGGCTACGTGTCCCATGCACTATTGCATCCTTTACACCCTCTTAGGTGAATTATGGTTAATCACCCGGAATCCATGCACTTGATGATCAGTGCGTAAAAAAGTGTGTTTCTGCATGCAAACATGTTTTACACAACATCCGCATGAATGCATTCCAGAAAATCCTAGATTTACATTCCTTGTATATACCAAAAACTGTAATAGGCACTTTGAGATGTTAAGTAGTATCTGTGAACAGTCCACGTTCACTAGTTTGTTCACTTCCCAATACAGCTGTTGATACACAGTTTGACGGGTGAGGCAATTGATGATATATGTCTGAGGTAAGGGAAACACTACCAAAAAAATATGAGAATAAATTTTCTTCTAAAATCTCCAAAGCTTAGGAACACCATTCATGACAACAAAGGAACCATTTTTACCCTTAAGGAAGAGTTATGACATGCTACGACAGCTCAGCAGGCTGCTACGGCACGTGTTAGAGAGAAAGACGACAGAAAGGCTGATTGTACCATAATGTTATGCTTTTTCTTCTTTGCCATGCCAGTCGGCAATGCTAGCAAGTGCTCAGTGTGAGACTGCAACGATCGGGAGTGGGACGCCGAGACGCTTGAGGAGCTGGTAGGGAGAGCGCGAAGGTGTCCACCACGGACAAAGGGTAAAACGGGTGCAGGACCGGGGTGCATACCGGGTGAAGACACAGCAGGAGCTGGCAGACTGGGCACGATCCAAGCCAGCAGACTGGAGGGGTCCGTGGAGGAGTGTGCAGGAGACACGGACTGAGACGAGTCAAGAGGTGAGGACAGGGAAGGGGAAGCACGAGTGTTGGGCGACACTGTCTGTCCGACGTCCCCCCACAACCGAGAGAGTGGCAGCAGGGAGGGATCAGACGAAGGACAACGCAGGTCATGGAGGAAGATGGACTCAAAGAAGAGTGCATCACGAGACTCGACGACCCGCTGGTGCTCCACGAAGCGCCAGGCCTTGGACTGGGCAGAAACACCCAGAAAAGGACACAGGCGTCCACGCAGAAAGAGCTTCCCATCGTGAAGGTCCTCGGGAAGCGAGACAGACGTAATGTTACCCCAGACACTAGCGAGGCGGAGATCAGCACGAGTACCATACCAGCACTCAAAAGGGGTGACCGTTCAAGGGAGGGGACCATGGAGAACATGGTTCCAAACCCAGGTCATGAGCAGGGGGAGGCTGGAATCAAACAAAACAGTGCAGATGCCATCTGCAAGAGTCCGATTCTAGTGTTCCGAGACACTGTTTTGTTCGAAGGTGTATGGAGCGGAAGTCTCCAGATACACCCCTTTGGACTCGAGGAGACGAGCGGTGGGTCCAAGGAGCTCACCGTCCCGATCACTGTGAAAGACACTGAGGGACCGCTGACATAAACGTTGAGCTTGCAGCACACATATCCTTCTTCTGACGAAGAGCAAAGATCTAGTGAAAGCGGGAAAAGTCATTTGTCAGACACAGCACATACCGGCCAGCCCCCCAAGGAACTCATGGGGAAGGGGGCCCATGACATCAGCGTGAACAAGATCAAGGGGGTGGGCAGAACGAGAGTCCAAAGAGGCAAAAGGGGAGCAATGCATCTTGCCCTGGGCACAGTCAAGACAGTAAGAGGGACAGGGTGGCGGAAAGGTAGACGATGACAGACCAAGGGCGGGTTGGAGGTGGAGCATGGTGGTGATAGCATTGGTGTGAACATGGCTTAAGCGACGATGCAAGAGTTGTACATGGGTAGTAGAGAGAGACGGAGTGATGCAAACAAGAGAGGATCCAACAGAGGGTCCGGAAGTTGCAAGCAATGGAACATGGTACAGTTTGACACCTTGCAAGACAACACGCTTGGAGGGACAGAAACGGACAGTCCCAACACCCTGACTAGCCAAGAAATCCATGTCCTGATTGTCTAGGGAGGTCAGCGACAGTAAGTTGAGCTCCAAGGCGGGCACGTACAGAACATCAAGCAATAACAACACACCACTGGGGCCAAAAAAGCGAACAACATCAGCACCCTAAATGGGGAGTAACTCGCCGGACTCAGTGCGGACAAAGCGAACGGAACCAGCAGGACCCAACGAGACGAAGGATGCAGAAAAAGACATCATGTGGTGAGTGGCACCGGAGTCAAGGACCCAGTAGCTACCGGAGACACAAACATGGAGAAGGAAACCATGTTGGTAAGCACCAATTAGCAACAGTGCCAACAGGAGGCGAAGACAAGTCACAGAATGCAAGACGACATGAGAGGAAGTCAGACTGACAGTGCTCAATCCACGGAACAGACGCAGATGGTGACCCAAGGACATGACCGGAGGGGTCACCACAAAGGACTGTGTCCGAATGACAGGGAAGACCTCTAGCCAACACACCCACACTCTCACCTCCCTGATCGCGAGGGTGAAGATGCTGCAGAAGAGACTGCTCCAGCTGGTGCTCGTCGGTGACCGAGGATGCAGGGGACGGTGTGGAGGACGCCGAGGGAGGAGATTACCATAGAGGAGAAATGTAGGTTGGAGAAGGTGGCCCCGTGTAGACAGGGGCTCCATAGGCCGGTGGCCAACCCCAAGGGAACTAGACTGGTGGCGGCGAGATGAGACACCAGTAGCTGAATGGGCCTACGCAGAGGAAGAACCGGTGGAGCGAGGCGAGGCGGAGGTGGAGCTGGAACTGGCCGCAGAGGAGGTGCTGCCAGAACACGTCCAGTGAGCACGAATGGCGTGGGTGAGGCATAGATCATCAGGTGGTACAGGACACTTCTGAGCGGACTGCTTGGAGGAGCCGTAATTCCAGCACACCACTTTGCCAGGAACACGAGACGAGGAGGACTCGGCGGGTTTCCCTTTGCCCTTATCCTTGCCGCATCCACGTCCATGGCCCTGAGAGGCCACGAAAGTGATGGTGGAAGTCAAAGAAAAGGAAGAAGAAGAGGTGGAGACGCCAGAGGAAGGGATAGAGGATAAAGTAGTGGCAACGAAGACACCTACGATGGCGGAGCGGTGCAGACGCTTGTTCTAGAAGCTGGTCCACCAAGCAGCAAGGTGCTCAGCAGTAAAGTCCCAGAGAGCACCAACACCAGGAGGGAACCTGGAAGGGACAGGCTTCGAGGCGAGCCGCTGCAGTTTGATGTCACAAAGAAGGTCGGAAAGTTGGGGGATGAACCCGTTGACCATGGTAAGCACAACGGAAAGCTAGCCCAGCGTGGCATCGCCAAGCTCTTGGAGGAGCTTGAGCTCGCGTGCCCAGTACGCGTGAGCCGATTTATTTGCATGCATCAAGAGTGTGTTGAACTGCACGGTGAGCGCGCTTTGAGCAGCCTGACCAGTGACAGTGGTACGGCGGCGCAACATGGTATACGCACCAAGGGTATCAGCTGGGCACTGGGCAGCATGATCTGCATTATAGGTGCCGACATCATCAACAAGAATTTCTGGTGCAGCGGCGATGAGGGTACGGACGGCACGAGCGGACTCGTCAGCAACAGGCATTAAGGGAGGGACTGCTGGGAAATAGTACTGCCACAAGCGTTCCCCCTCATCCCAGGCAATGAAATGCGTCTCTCAGGAGGAGAAGGCAAGCCCAGCGGCGAGGACAGGTGGTTGGGAGAAAAACTCATGCTGATGCATGACAGCGGCAGGACTGGCTCAGGCGTGACATTGGCATTTTGAGCGGTAGCGGTGCTAGCAGCAGACGGCGTGGATGATGTACCAGCATTGGTGCCAGCAGAACAGCAAGACGGCATGACAGACTCAACAGGGAGACGCTTGAGTACTATAGTTGAACCTCGCGAGCGAGGTTCAGCTGACACTGCAAATCTGCAATGACTGACTCGTCATCACCAAGCATGGTGACAACTTAGGAGCTCTGTCGGACAAAGTTTCCCCAGCTCTAGTGGGCATGGGAAAAATGGGAGTGCCGGAGGCACATAGTAAAGGTGCTGCATGACAATCCCCCCCCAAAGTCAGACACGACAAGCAACTGCTGGGAGAGAACAAGCAAGGGCCAACACAAATGGGTGCAGACAGCTCAAGATGCGGCAGGAGGGGAAGGACTGTGCAGAAAAGCAAAAAGAGGAGGGACGGCGACAGCAGAGGTTGCAGCCAAAATGAGACTGCACACACAGTGGGGACTAGCAGGGCTAGCACGCCTGTGGTGAACGCGGTGCTGGGTGTGGTGCAGACAGCTATGATGGAGATTAAAGCAGTAACAATGCTGGGAACGGCCAACGAAGCTGATGATGCAATTCTTGCAGCTGTTGCTGTAAAGGTTCGGATTGCTGCCGTAGCAGCTGCTGTGGCAAAAAACCTTACTGTCGCTCGTCGTCGTTTGCCGCCAGTGAATTCAAGGCATGCGGTTTTCAAAGCTGATGTATGGGCCCTATTGCAGCTGCAGCACCTACTGCCATAGCTTTGGGAATGGCGGGGTGGGTGCAGCATTTGCGCCTTGTTTTAGACAACGCAGTTGAAGACACAACTCGCTGATACTGCCGTAGCTGTAGATCTGGACGGCACTACTGTTACCCGGCTCACGCAGCTCAGGCCGTGACCAGACGAGTTGCGACTGTGATGCCGGCCACTTAGAGGTGAGAGGATATAGGTGTCGCGGAGTTTAAAAGGCGGGAGCAGTACACGGCAAAGGGGGTAGACACTGCCATGGAGATGAAGAGAGAAAATTCTCTCTTCTAATTTGCAAATTGTGAGTGCCAAGAGTGTTGTTGCGGAGGCCGCACTTGCAGATGTGCGGCAGCGGCAGTGGTGGTGGCGACGGCGGCAGCGACGGCGGGAATGCTACAACCAGGCTCGTCTCTTCCATTCTGTTCTCACGCCCTTGCTCGGATACCAGTGAGTAGAGGCAGAACTCGAGGGAGAAATGAGAAGTCTGTAGGAAACACTCAGTCACACAGTGTCATGGAAGAGTCGGGCCACACAGAGTTTTGGCTCACGATAGAAAGAAACAGAGTAAGTCTAACAAGTCACACGCAACGACGTGTTCCATGGAGGAGCGTGAGAGCGAGAAGCGAGCTCGCTCTCACTCGCTACCCGCTGGACTGGTGGCTCGAACCACAACCCACAAGTTAGGAACTTGGGAATACTGGTTCCTAAGCTCAGCCCTCAGCTACACCTACTTGCAGTTACTAGCATAGTGGGGTGATGGCAACATCAATCCGCTACGCTTGCATCTTCTGATGTTATGTGTGCTCCAATATTCTTGGCTACAAGTGCCAAGAATATTGCCATCACTTTCACTCCTCGCACTCACCACTGCCTCAGATTGCCTGATGTTCTCTGCACTTTTAGTGATGAAATTGTACCATCATCAGAATGCACCTTATGCACCTTCTGCGTTGTTTCCCATTGATCCTAAGTGAATTTCTCAGTCACCAAAAGCAAGCACCCGCTCATATCAATCTTCTGACAATCTCTACTCTTTTCTGCAGCCTTGTCAGCAACACGGTCAGCACCGTTAGTACCGTCAGCGCCAACAGCACTGTCAGCACCAGCCAGCGGAGCTCGCCTCGAAACTTCTCCCACATCCAATGACGCTTCCTCTTGCTGGAGGGTGAGCCGGGCTCGTGTGTCGACAGCCGTGGCATGTGCAGGAGCAGACGGGGCCTAGCCGGATGCGAGAGACTGTGCGGCCGCGCGAGTTGCTCTAGAGCCCTGGCTTCTAATCAATACAGTGCAGTGCGTGACGATCCGCATATGTCGGAGTGGGTTACGTCTAAGATTTTCTCTACACGGTGACTGTTGCACTCAGAACGCTTCCTCTTTGTCTTTCCTTGGAGAGAGGGCTCATTCGCCAGTCTTGTTCTGAGTCTTGCAACCCTTCATCCCACAAACCAGAATTTGTTATTGCATAGCTTGCAGCAGGCTGTTAGCCACATGCTCAAAATGCCTGTGCCACAGTAACCACCTGTGGTGTAGTCTTTAGCATAGGCTCCGTTGACTATGTCGCACCCACATTGTCCCACATCTAGACTCTCCGTAGTAGGGTTCATTCTCTTTCTCACACCGCTCTGCTTTATTGCTGGGGTCAAGCCAAGAGAGCTTGAGCAAGCCAAAAAAGGCTAAGCATGGACAAGTGAAACAGGGGAAGTCAAGGAAAGCTCATCAGAGCAAGCCCGAGTGAGCGCGAGCAAGTACTTGCGATTCTGTATACTCCTGAGCTCTCTTGGCCAGAGACGTCCCGAGCAAGCCCTGGCAAGCCCGACCTTACTGAAACAAGGTGGAGCAAGCTTGAGCAAGCCACAAGATGAAGCGAGCTAAAGCAGACCCACGTAAGCTTAAGAAGGCCTGAGCAATTGGGAGGAAACACAAACAGTCGTGAGGAAGCCCTAGCCAGCTGAGGAAGACCTCGCAAGACAAAAAAAGCCCCCGAGCAAGGGAGAAGCAAGAATGGGTGAAATCAACAAAAAACTGTAGTCCCATCAAAATGCTTACTTAGATTTTGATACATTAATGACCAGTTTAACATATGACTCATTTACTGAAATGAAAGTAGCTAATACTGCACAATAGGTTGGATGGAGGGAATGAAGTATTGAGATATAGAAGTCGTACATAAAACACTTCTTTCTTGGACCTTAACATGATTGGCCAAAGATTTCTGGTGCTCACCCCAAAGACCATGGAAGGGCAATGAAACCAGCGGTGTTTGCCTAGCATGCATTGCCAACTCCAGTCCCATGCATGCAGACGATCATGGCATCAGCGGCGTTGGCAACAGCGGCTGCGGCAGCAGCGGCAGCGGTGACGGCAGCAGCAGCGGGGGCGGCAGCTGAGGCAGCGATGGCAGCAGCGCTGCGACGGCGGCGGTGGGGGCGGCGTTGGAACGGGAACAGAAGCAGCGACGACAAAAGGACAGGTAAAGGTGCAGCGGATAGTGCCGCTGCGCCACACAGCTGCGTCAGAGCCGCTCCCACCCAGCTTTGATGGTCCGAAGACCCCCAAGGTGCTGGGCCCTTACAGCATCAACGGAGCTGCCACGTCCATAGCCTTTGGGCGGCTCGGAACCCCGAGACAGAAAGTCTGTCAAGCACCTCCCAATATCAAGGCCATTGGGGGCCTGCAGCGGCAAGGCCCGCTACGTACCATGCGTGCAAGTGCAGTGACGTGATTGGTGCCGTTGCCGGCGGGTATTGAACAAACAAAAGAGGTACAATGACACATGAGGACACGCACGTACGCACGCACACACTTACGTGCACATACACGCGCGTAGGCATGCACGCACGCACGCCCGCCCCGGCACACGCACGCACGTCTGCACGCACGCCTGCACGCCCGCACACCTGCACGCCCGGAAGCCTGCACAAGTGCCTGCCTCCTCGCACGCACACACGCGCGCACAAACTGATGCACGCCTGGCTGTCGACACACTCGCGTATGCACATCAGTGTGCTCGCATGGGTCTGGAGCAGCAAGCAACGCAGAAGCAGAGGCAGCCACTGCCGCAGCAACACTAAAGACCTGAGTTGCTCTAAGCCACAGGATGCTAGCAGTCTCTCCACTTTGCACCACAGCAACGGGTGCTGCTATGGCAAATCTCCACCATGTGGAGGATCTGCTGCGTGGGCCATCTGTGGAATTCTCCTCCAGAGCTCAAGCTGGCATCATTGGCTGAGGGTGAATGAAGCTCCCCAGGTCATGTGCTCGCGCCGTCACAGGCAGTCCTCAAGCTGTTGCTGGCGCTCAATGCTGCATGGAGCGAGGCCAGCTGTGAGTGCTGCCGCTGCTGGCTGTGTCGCTCCAGCCATGCATGTTGTGACGTGCACGGCACGGCCACTCCAGGATGGTCCGGCAGCCGATGCTGGTGGTGGTGGAATCTCGCTGCACAACAGAACAAGCAAGAAACAAGGGACTGTTATCACCTGGTCGGTGGATGTTGCGCAAAGGCTTGCACGCAGAAAGGCAAGCAGGGTGGAGAGAGCAGATAGGGCCCCTTTTCTCTCTCCCCCCTCACATTAACAGTAGGAGGGCATGAAGGAGGGAGAATAAGGGAGTCCAAGGTCAGAGCAGCAGTCTCCCTTCCTCCAGGGGCCTACTGAATGCCCCCCCCCCCCCCCCCCCCCCCCCCCCCCCCCCCCCCCCCCCCCCCTGACCCACGTCCGCCCTCCCCTCTGAAACGTTGACGAGTGGCATACCTCTGCTTGCACAGTGTCATGGCGAACGGTGGTCGGAGTGGCTCTCGCAGCTGCAGCCGTCAGCAACACATCAAGCAGAGTGGAGGCTACTCCAAGGCTGCAATAGGCCGACGAAGAGGCAGGGGACACCTTTTTCTCTGGATTCCAGTGTTTCTGCACGTACAAGATTCCAGAGCGGCGACAGAAAACAGGAGTTTGTGCCGATTAAACTGTGTCATTTGCATGTGTCGTAGGTGACGGGAGAAGAGAAACTGCAAGCAGGGAACAATAAGACACAGTTCAAGGGCTCCAGGGGCATTTCAGACAGCCCACCTCCT
>SZWC01000358.1:17058-53941 GCA_023375785.1 Penium margaritaceum | reverse complement strand
GTCACGTTCGCCACATCTTGGCTTGGCTCCACCATCACCGGCGGACTGCTAGGCAGAGCACAGGAAACGAATGAGGTCCAATGTCAGCGTGGCCTACCACAACAGATCAGCAGCGACATCCAGTGACAGTGATGGACAAGAGACACTTGGAAGGAGGGGAAAAGAAGCTTGTGGGGAGGTGGGGGGCCGGGGGGGGGGGACTAACCAAGGTCTGCGATAGCTGCAGAGACATCTTGTGCTAAGTTCCCCAGAGCTTCAAATGGAAGTGGCGCAGCAGGTACCCGAAGAAGCCTTTGCGTTCCAAAAGCTGACTGCAGGCGGGCAGGAACAAGACAGAGAAATGCTGGTCAACATCCTTACCACATCAGGAATCCAGACGCAAAATGCACATGGGACCCACACCAACATCTTCCCACATGATGCCGCAGAAAACTCGTTGACGCAGCAAAACATCCAAAACATCGTTGTTCCATCCGCATGCTAACTGCCGTGCGAAAAACCACTCAGTTGGTTCGCCTCATCTTCCTCCCCCCTGACAGGAAACACAAAGGAGGGTCCACGGACAGACAGACAGCGGAGAAGGGCAGATGGAATTGCGCGTTAAGGTGGCTTGCAACAAACCGAGACGAACCTGGTTGGAACCAGAAACCAGGAACCCAACGTTGCCAAGGGCTGGTGGTGGTGATGGGCCTGCCATTCACTTCTGTTGATGGTGAGGCAAACCGACTCTGGTCAGAGAGCTGTTTTTGGAGGTCCTGTGCTGTGACCGTCGCGGGGGCGGCTGCGTGAGAAAGGTCTCGAGCTGTTTGCTGTCAGCAACGCAAGGGGCTGCAAAGATGTAGAAGCAGCCTCAGCTGCCTGGAATGCCAACAAGTTTCCTGCTGCACTGTGAGTCAGCCACTGAGGTAATCCGCTGTCACTTCCTGAGCTGCAGCTCGCCATTGTGTCCAACTGGAGCTTCAACATGCTCCTGGCTCATCGACTGGAGATGGTGAGCTCAAGATTGAACGCCCACTTGCAGACGGAATGGCAACCAGCCCTCAGGGAGGCTTTGAAGATCCACCGGGGCGCAACCACACCCCGCTGCTGTCGTCTCAGCGGACGCCGCTAGAGGTGTTCAAGATCCACTCATCCGCCACCAGCATCCTCATCCTCATCCTCATTTCAATGAATCTACGGCCGAGATTCAAAGAAGAGAGCCCTTATCCCTTATCCTCGCTACCTACCAGCAAACTATCCGTTGAGCAACCAGGCGTCGGCGGTAGCATGATCCCTCAGCATTTACCTTCTGCAGACCTGCCGGCATCTCCCTTCCCGGCAGAATCCATTCCTCCGATGCTGGCGGAAACTGTGGTTGCATGTCGAAGGGGAAGCAGGCGGACGGCAGAGAGGAGACACATCAAAGCCTCAGTGGGCAGATTCGCCGCATCACCACCAGCGCACGTGGGCCAATCGGATCGCTGGGATGCAGTCCGCGCAAGTCCCCGTTCACCGCCTGACGAGCACGCCGAGGGGGAGACGAGCAGAGTGAGCCGGGCACTGCGCCAGTTGCTGTCGTGCAGCAGGCCAAGCTGCTGCCTCGTCACCCCGCACCCACCGTCCATTCGACCTATCCAACGGCAAAGGAGACTTAAGCCGGCTTCGACTGCGGCGATGGGATTGTCAAATTTCTGCAGTAGTAGAACAACGCACGCGACGACTTACTAGTCCGCTGCGAAATTCTTCACTGCGCGGCCCAAGGCGGGCGTGCGCAAAATCAGCCCGCCAACCCCCGGGGAGGCGGGTGGTCCCAGCCCACGTGGGGCAATCGTGGACGATGGCAAAAGAGCACTCCACGTGCGCATCACCTCCCGTGCGCTATGGGTAATGCACCCTCAATGACGTCAGAAAGGACCCAACAATTGAGCACCGTTCGCTTCATTCATCCGTCCGAAGAGTCGTCCCGAGCCTACGACAGTTTTTTAGAATCTGTTCCAGATGTAACCATATCCTATAGGGCAACCGAAATCTTGATACCACAATTTGCATAAAAAACATGAAAAAAATTACATCTAAAATTACATTTATTACATTTTTCAGACCTCTATCCTTCAATGTCACTGTTTCATGAAACTTGTATTTTTTATCACACCTCATGAAACATATTGTTACGCCTGTTGGATATGGTTGTGACACACGCCATTGACCTCTTGACTCTACGCACACGCACATATCATCATTGCAGGGGATTAATCTAGATTGAAGCTCTATGGTGCAAAGCTGTGACACAGCATGGAGCACATAGTAGTGGCAACACCATCAAGCTATCAAGTGGTGGCCACAGCACCAACATCAATCTTATGGAGAGCCAAATTGAAGTGATTGTGTGCACTACTACATTTTGGGATGGGGAACACACTTGTAGGAGTGCATGCACCACATACATTCATGATGTGGGTGGATTCTCACACGTTTGCATACTTTGAGCTTAGTGAGCCACGTTGCTGATCCCTCGAGACCACACGTCCAACTTATGCCGACGTGTGAGAAACCACCTGGAGCTCCCTCGCTCCAGGGCCAGGTTCGATCCCGGGGTGGCGTCCGGGCCCTTCGTTGATAGCCTCACGTGGGTGGCCTGGTCAACCGGCACTTAGCACTTCGCTCACTCCTTACTCGCTAACTTCTTTTTTCACTCTTGCGTTACGTGAGCTTGTCCCGGTCCATGGTAACACTCGCGCTACTTGCTTGCTTGCTTATCCTAGCAACCACAGCTACCTACTAGTATCAGAGCAAGGAGGACTCACTCCTCTTCGCGACAGTCCTGAGGCCTCGTCGCGTCACGTCCACGTGGCGGGTGATCCCGCGCAAGCATCTCACATACGCTGTCAATGACTCTAGCCATAGCAGGAACCTCTACAGCCGCTGCCGCACACGGTCACAGCCCTTCGCATGTAGTTGCCTTCTTCATTGGTCGAACTCGCTGCACCAACGACATCGACGCTTCGTCGTCGCCGTCCTACTCTCAGCCGTGTTTTGGCCGCCACACGCACGCTGACCATTCGGTGGCAACGACAACCGCTTCTACCTCAGCAGTCGCACGTGCGCATGCCCGCAGCAGCACATACCGCACCCATGATCTACACGGTACCCTATCTTGGTGCACGGCGCAGCTGCAGTTACGGCTTAGGTTCTCTTGCCACCGTCCCATACTCTTTGTTGTGCTGCGGCCTCTGCCAGACGTTGTCCACGTTATGGCAACGACTGCCATCCCTGCTCCAGCGGCCGCACGTTTGCACCTATCTGTGGTGTCCATGGCCGGTCCACCCTCGTGGCCACACCACCGCATCTGTGATCTTCATGGTACTCCAACTCCGTGCACGGGCCGGCTGCATGACAACGGCACATGCTTCTCTGCAGCCACATGTTCTTAGTCGGCCGTGCTGCGGCCGCCTCACCAACTGTAGCAGCAGCAACTACATCATACAGCAGCTGCCCTTGCAGCCGAAGCTGGTGGTCACTACCGCCGGCTCACTATCTCTCGGTTCTGGACCTTGCACCCATTCCTAGCACTGCAGCATCTTGTGAGCTACGTCATAGTGTGTGCAGCGGCGTTCACGTTCCCACTGTTCCACATCCCTAATCTCCTCTAGCTGCCTGCGAGGGCAGCCGAACACTCGGCCCACTGGCGTCCCATTCTAAAACAAAGCCAATTCCGACTTTGCCCACGGCCGCGCGTGAGCGTGACCATATCAATGACGACATCGCGTACTACGAGGAGAGGACCGAGAGGGTGGTGTGGTCGAGGGTTTGCCGCAGCAGTCCGGGATACTACCCCGGCGAGGACTATGACCCTGCCGACTATGACAAGTGGGAGGATGCCACGGTCTACGCGGCGAACTGCTAGTCCGCAGCCGACGATTCACCGACGGTGTCGAAGGAGCCGGCCACGGCGCCACCACGTGATCACCAACCTCTTCAATCACCGGCAAGTCCATCCGTTTCCCATAGGACTCGTCAGTAGCGTCGCTCTGTTGCCCCTCATGGAGCAGCACCATCCTCTGCAGTTGCAGCACCTAGATTGTCTGCTTCAGGCCGCATCCCGATCTACATCAACTGCAGAGTCGGCTTCTTCTCCATCCCCTGACATCCTGACTGCACTACAGGCTGCCCTTGTGTCAAGTACTCCTTTTGCTTCCATCTTTGCTGCCATTGCACGAGCTGCGCGTGCACCAGCCAGCACTGTTGCTGCCAGAGCCATTGAGACATACACAGCAGCTGCAAGTGATCAGGGCCCTCTGCCAGCTGCTGCTGTTAACGTTGTTACCTAGATTACCGCCGCAGCAGATGCAGCCGCATCAGCATGGCTGTAACAGCAACGGCGTTCTCTAGTGTCGTCGAATCCATTCACACCTCGACCGTGCAGGCTTCGTCGTACCCTCTATTTCATCGTTAGCGACTCGTCACATCCACCTGTTGGTCTCTACCACTGCTGCCATCTCCACTATTACAGCCGCAACATTGACGAGAGTTGCCTGCCTCATTGTCTCAGCATCAGCCGTGGTTGCAGTTGTCGCTTCCTCAACTGCAGCTACTCTTCCGCCGCTGTTCTCTCTGCGCCGTTGTGCTTGGTGAGCTTGGTCTCTCCCTTTGTCTCTGCCTCTCCTACATTGGCATGTTTTTGTGTCCAGGTTGTTGTCTTGCAGCAGACTTCTGACTTACTCACCCCACATTTCCTTCGCCCACTGGGACAAGGGAATCTCTGCTGAAACTTTTTTTTGGTAGAGCCACGTTATTGGCATCATGCCAATTGACGATGACCGATACGGAACCTTGCATGCTGAGCTGCAGCGTGAGCGCATTGCTGTGCAGGCTACACTCACTGCTCAGCACGCTGCCAAGGACAAGCTACGTGCTGAGCAAGCTGACCAGGAGACCTTTGCAGATAACATTGCTGATTTGGTCATGAACCGTCTCTAGCCCACATTGCGCAACATATCCTCTGCCACCATTGTTGTCGGCACTGCTGCTGCATTCTCCACTTCACTCGCTTCTACATCTACCACTGCTGGCGCATCCTCCTCTGACCTCCTTGCAGTCGCGGTCAGAATTGGCGCAGTTGCATCCAAAGCACATGCGCCATCCGTGCAACGTAAACCTGATTTTGAATCTAACCCTCCTCATTTCACCTCTAACCTCACCTTCTATTCTTAGGAGGTCCGCTTAAGTGCCTGGGCACAGGGGGAGCAACTCAGGGAATGTTACCATGAGCCCAATCTCTCTCCGAAACCACCTTTTGTGCCTGTTGAGTCTGAGGCTGCACATGTTGTTTGTGCCCTCAACTGTGCCAGATCGGACGATCTCACTAATGACATTGGGTCCTACAATGCCGACACTGCATGTTGTACCACTGCTGACCCTATCGGTGCTTACGCGTTGATCAAACGGCGTATGACAGTGATTGAGCATGCAGCTTAGAGCATCCTCACTGTCCATTTCAACACGCTCTCCTTTCATGCTGATGTGACTGTTGATGCCTATAGGGCTCGCAGTCTACGATTGTTGTGCGAACTTGGATAGCTCCCTGTTGATCTTTCCCTCATCAACGACCTCATCCCGAATCTTAGTGACATATTCTGGGAGGTGAAGGCCACTAAGCTTGAACGCCTGGCTGCTATACCTGTCCCTGCTGATGCACCGCCCGGCATTGGCGCCTTATGGGAGTTCACCTCTCAACGTCTGACAGACTGGTGGAATTTGCTATAGAGAAAACACATTCACCGTGCTGCAGTTGCAGCAGCTATCACTGCATTACCTTCGTCCTCCTCCTTTGCTTCTGCCTCATCCTCCACTACCACTTCCACCATGACGGCCATATCCCTCGCTTCACAAGGGGGTGGCAAAGGCAAAGGCGGAGGAGGTGCCCCAAGTAGCATCAAACAAGGGAGGGGTGGCAAGGGTCGCGACTCTGACGGCACCGCATCTTCATCTCTTCGTGGTCCATTGTCCAGTCATGTTTAGTGTTGCTCCCCAGTTGACGTCACGTGGATTGAGCAGTGGCAGTCTTACAGCCTGCCTCGTTGGCTTGCTGCTTGTGGTTAGCACCTTCCTCCTCGCTCTGCCATTGCTGTTGTGAGTCGTAACCCTGCGTTTGTACGTTTTTTGGGTGGCTTCTAGACCCTTGATTCAGGTGCCACCCACCACATGAGCTCTCGTCATTCCTCGTTTGTTTCTCTGGGTCATGTTAGCTCTTTCCGCTTTGTCCGCACTAGCTCTGGCCAGCTCTTACCTGTCCAATGTGTTGGGGTTGTCCACTTTGTTGGCCCTAGGGGGAAACTCTTCCTGCTAGATGTTTTGTACGTCCCTGGTCTTGAGTTGAGTCTGCTGTCTGTTACGACTCTCGACAACCAGTGCATGGACTTCTCTTCCAGCCGCTGCATTGCCTCTGTGTTGTACCGCACCAGTGGTCGTGTCCTGTTGCATGGCACACGTTGTGATCGCTTGTACCGTGTGTCCTCCTTTGCACCATACCACGCTTCCACTGCCCTTGTTCACGTGGCACGCTCTCTCTTCCTGGCACACGCAGAACTGCTCCATCGTCGGCTCTCCCACATTCACACTAATGCTGTTGACACTTTGTTGTGGGACAAACACTCTCATGGTCTTGATGCCAACACGTTCTTTGTCCCTTGCCCTGCTGATTGTCTTGACTTCACCCAGGGTAAAATGCACCGTTCTCCGTTTTCCACGTCTAAAACCTGCATTTCTCATCCCCTTGGCCTCTTGCATGAGGATGTCATGGGACTCCTTTCTCATGATGCCCTTGGGGGGGTTGGCCGCTATGTCCTATGCCTCACATGTGACTTTTCTCGCATGTGCTGGGTATTTTCCCTTCGGCAAAAGAGTAGTATCCGTCCCACTCTCGAGTCCTAGTTGCCTCAAGCCGAACTGGCCTGTGGTCGCCGTCTGACAGTTTTTTGTTGTGACCGTGGTGGGGAGTTCATGGCTCCCACTGCCCGCTTCTTGACCTCTTGCAGGGTGTGCATAGAACCTTCCGCTCCATACACACCCCAACAAAATAGCATCTCTGAACGTTGGAGCCATGCACTTGCTGACGATGTCCGTACTCTTCTCATCGATTCCTCTCTCTCCCACATCTTTTCTTTCAAAGCCATGTCTTACATGACCTGGGTGTGGAACCGTGTTCCCCCTGCGGTCCCCTTCCTCGTCATGTCACTCCCTTTGAGCGTTGGTACGGTCATCGAGCAGACCTCCGTCGCGCCTGCGTCTAGGGTTGCATCGATGCTATCTGGTTGCCCGAGGACTTTTGCGACGGCAAACTCAGCCCTCGCGCCCGTCTCTGCACCTTCCTTGGTGTTCCGGCCATGTCCAAGGCACAACGCTTCTGGGACTCTGACCGCTCTCACGTCATTGAGTCTTGTGACGCCCTTTTCTTTGAGGATGTCTTTCCTCGTGACCTATCCCATGTCCCTCCTCCCTCCTCTCTCTACTAAATTTTTCCGCTTGGGGAGTGTGTCAGTTCTATCCTCCGATCTCCACGCGTCGTCTTCTCTTGCTCACATAGCATCCCCTGTTCTCCCCAACGCGGACAGTGAGGACGAGGACTCCTCCTCCATAGAGTCCTCGTCCTCACATACCTCGTCTGAGTCAGATTCCTCACTGTCCTCTTTGGATTCCGTGTCATCCCAGTCATCCTCTGGTTGTCCTGGGTCCTCTAACTCGGTACCCATTCACACGCAGTCCTCCATGCATTCCACTCCCAACTCATCCCTTGAGTCGGCACAGCAATCACCTCCAGTGCTTGATGCCACTGGAGGTGAAGCACCTCAGGTCCCTCCTCTTGGTCCTGAGCCCTACACACGTGGGGGGAGACTGCGTGCTCTTCAATCCTCGCAGTCCTCTTTGTCCTCTCATGGGCATTCACGTCCCTCTGTGATACCTACTGAGTCTGTCTGAGTTGGCTTGTCCAAAGCCTCTCAGCCCTCACAGGGGGTCACGCGTTCCATCGCGTCGTCCTCCACTGCTGGGACCTCAATTCGTCCCACTGGCCTTCATGCACTTGGCCTGTCAGTGAGCGTCGTGCATCCCAACTCAGCATTCGGCTACCCTCTTGTAGCCCATGAGTTCCACAGTGCTCTCGAGTCTGTCGCCGGCTATGTTACTACATGTTTCATGGGCTTTGGCCTTTCTACTCGCTCTACCGAGCCTACCACTGTCCGGAAGGCTCGTGAGACAGCTGATGCTGACCTCTGGGAAAATTTCATGCAGGAGGAGATGACAGCCCTCCAGGAGCACGGCGTCTTTGAGCTCGTGGATCTCCCTGCACGCCACAAGGAAATTTCTGATTGGTGGGTACTTTGGCGTAAGCTGAAGCCTTACGAGAGAGTTGACCGGTACAAGGCTCGCCTCACAGCTAAGGGCTTTTCCCATATTCATGCGATTAACTTTGATGAGACCTTCGCACCAGTCGGGAGGTACACCACTGTACAAGTGCTGCTGAGCCTTGTTGCCCAGTACGACAGGGAGCTGCAGCAGATGGATGTCAACAACGCCTTCCTACATGAGAATCTTGACGAGGAGATCTTCTTGGTCCAGCTGCCGGGGTTCACCGATGGCACAAACAAAGTCTGGTGTCTACGAAAGGCCCTTCATGGACTCAAGAAGTCGCCGCGTTGTTGGAACATGGGGATCTCCTCCACTCTTGAGCGCGGAGGTTACCGTTGCAGCACGGTTGATCCATCGCTCTTCTTGAGTGCCCCCTTAGAGCCATTTGTGGCTATTCTTGTTTATGTCGATGACCTACTCGTTGCCTCATCCACACTCGTAGCTGTCAAGTCAGTGAAGAACTTGCTGCAGTCTGCATACAAGATGAAGGACCTAGGTCCTGCAAGGGTGTTTCTTGGGATGGAGCTTGAGCGTGATTGTTAGCGCCGTACTCTACACGTACACTAGGACGCATATATTTGCACACTGTGGGAGCACTATGCCTCCCTACTTGCTGACGTCCCCACTGCATCCACAATGATGACTCCAGCAAGACAGCGCCTACTGAAGTCACTCGATTCGGCACAACTAGAGGAGATTGTCTATGTTACCGACTACCTCAGTGTGGTTGGCTCCATAATGTACCTTGCTACCACCACTTGGGCGGACGTGGCCATCTCGGTCAACTTCCTTGTCCAGTTCTCCCAACAGCCTTGTCAGAAACACCTCGAGGTGGCACTGCGTGTTGTCCGCTAATCGTTGTCCACTACACACGTGGGACTGTGTTACCGTGCTCAGCCCTCTGTGGTTGTGGATTGATACACAAACGGTGACTGGGCACATGACACGAATGCTCGTAGCCGCACCAGTTATAACTTTCTTGTCCGTGTGACTATTGTCTCCTGGAAGAGTGGAAAACAGGGTTGTGTTGCTTGGAGCTCCAGTGAGACAGAGTACGTGGCACTTGGCGCATGTATGTGTGAGAGTGTGTGGTTGTTCCGCTTACTACAACAGTTGTGTGTTCCCATTCGCTGCACCATTTTGCGCTGTAACAACCAAAGTGCAAAAGCAATTATTGAGCACGATAGTATGCATCATTCTCGCACAAAGCACATAAACATTGAGCAGCACTTTGTACGTGAGCACATTGCTGCTGGAGACGTTCAGGTTGTCTGGGTAGACACACGTCAGCAGCGTGTAAACTTTCTTACCAAAGCTCTCAGCAGTGGCATGTTCAAAGCGACTGTGCATGCTGTTGGCCTACTGCACTCTCGTGATGCCCCTGGTTGACCTATGCACCTCGTCGTCTTGCGACATGCCCCTTGTCTTATGTGTGTGGACTGTTTGTCTGTGGGTCATGAGGGAGCATTGATTATGGTTATGACACACGCAAGTGACCTCTTGACTCTACGCACACACATACATCATCACTGCGGGTGATTCATCTGGATTGAAGCTCTCTGGTGCAAAGCTGTGATACAACATGGAGCACATAGTGATGGCAACACCATCAAGCTATCAAGTGGTGGCCACAACACCAACACCAATCTTATGAAGAGCCAAACTGTAGTGATGTTGCACACTACTACATTCTAGGATGGGGCACACACTTGTAGGAGTGCATGCACCACATACATTCATGATGTGGGTTGATTCTCACACGTTTGAATGCTTCTTGCTGAGTGAGCCGGGTTGCTGATCCCTCGGGACCAAACATCCGGCTTATGCCGGCATGTGAGAAACCGCATGGAGCTCGCTTGCTCCAGGGCTGGGTTCGATCCCTGGGTGGCGTCCGGGCCCCACGTCGATAGCCTCGCATGGGTGGCCCGGTCAACCGGCACTTAGCACTTTGCTCACTACTTACTCGCTAACGTGTTGTTCTTTTACTATTGCATTACGTGAGCTTGCCCCCAATCCATGGTGTCGCTCCCGCTACTTGCTTGCTTGCTTATCTAGCAACCACAACTACCTACAACGCCAAGCCGAACGTGGATGGTTCTGAGGGATGTGGTGCAAGGCACAAAATGATCCTAGGAATTGAAAGAGAATTTTGTAACTTGTACCTAACCGTAACGTTTTATCAGTGGCAAGTGTCGTAATTGCTGGGCAAATACATGCAATAGTCGAAACAAGAATGACGCATACTTGGGGTCTTGGACACTCAACTCAAACAACGCGTGTGAAGCCATGTCGTAAGTGGTCGCTTCAGAAAACTCCACTAAGAAGTTGGCTGATTCCGATGATATCGAGCCGCGGTTTTAGAAAAGTCGAGGGCAGTGGAGAAGTCAGTCCAATTGTTATGTCCCTGATGTACAAAAGTCCCTGAACTCTGGAAGTGGACATTTATGTCCTTACCTTTGTGGCCCACGTGTGTCAACCTTGGATTTTCAACGCCAATCGATCAAGGCACTTTCAACACATGCCCCGACCTCCTATGTTCGGCTCCAGAAGGTTTTGACAATTTCCAATGTCCACCACTTTCTAGAATGATCAATAGAAGTATCACAAACTGTATTGATGTTTTGAGACTGTGCAGTCAACTTCTTGACGGCGCTGAATACTTATACACCGTGCCTCAATATTCTCGAAGCCCCTTGAATTCTTGGCACAGTTTCACGAAGCAACCACTAACGGCGAGACCTCGTACGCATCGCCTGGCTTGAGCCCCACCTTAACTCTCTTCATTGTATATACATGAACATATATATATATATATAGATATATATATATACACATATGTGTATATGTATATGTGTGTGTGTATGTATGCTCAACTTGTTCGACACTTGTCATCGAAGTAAACTTACTGCTTAATACAAATCATCCATTTGTCCCAATTCCTTGAATTTGTCTACTGGTCCATGAATCATCCATATGAACAAACCACGTTCCGCCTGGCACAACACTTTGTATTGTATTGCAGCAGCACTAGAGGTGCATTTGGCACATTAGATACCAAGGACAACCTCATACGAGTCTTCAGCGCATCTCCACGGTTAAGAAGTTTGCAGACCTTGCGACGACAATAGTGAACAGAGAAAGTGCACCCGACTACGAGCAGAAGTAACCGCTGAAGACTGCAGCGACGGAGGATCAGCGGTACGCAAACAACAACCCTCTTCGGGCAAACCTGGCAGCAATGACAGCTTTCACGGACAATGGCGTGGCACTGACGATCCTCACAGCCAAGCTGATGGCGGAACCCTCGGGCTCAGCAAATCCATCACCCCCACCGTTACCCACCAAGATGACATGTGGGTCGATGAGAGGCACCGGCCGACAAGCTTGCATCAACAAAGATTTATGCAAGAAGTTCTCGGGACTTGAGAGCCTCAATACCCATCTGTTCCAACAACTCAACGCAACAATGGAAAATCTTGAGAATTCCCGTGCGCAAGAAGAAGTGTTCACTAAGAAAAATCATCAACCTCTTCAGTAAGCCCCAGGTTCGACCGGCACTCCCTAAGCCATTCCATCCTACAAACTAAAAAAAAAAAAAAAATGACAGTCAGGATGTGGCTCGTGGGTTTGGAGGTGCGATTCACCGCCAATGGGGTCAACAACAACAAACATAAAGTAGGTCCTACATCCTTGCTTTGAGTTGGTGGCCCAATCTAAAGACCATCCAACACATCACGAGATGAGAATTGGATCAACGGCTCACACGACCACTCTCACATCATCGACCACATGCGCTCTACCTCTCGAGCAGATCAACCTGACGTGGCACGAATCCTTGACGCCACTGGAGAACAGGAACAACTTTGCACGTGCCACTCTCGTTCAGTTTCATAAAATGAACGAGAATTCTGACGCACAGTATAGGCGTCAACCTCTGCGTCAACAATTCAAAGTTGCAAAGTACACGCATCATTTTCGCAAAATCATCATCGAAAGCAACCTCAACCTCAACGAGCTTGTTTCTACTACACCAACAGCCTCAAGTGATACATTTGGTGAGCACTTGCCATATTCAGCATCCAAAATGACCTTCCATGAATGATCGCAGAAGCCCATTGTATTGACAGCGCAGAATACAATGCTCGGATGCAGGAATCCGACGGCTGGCGACCCCAATGCCACAATTTTTATCGTGGCAAACGGAAGTCACAGTCGTCAGAAACCTCGTCTCTTATGGAGATTGACTCCGTGGATGAACGCTATCAACGGCTCTGTTTGACTTGCAAGAAGCTCGGGCACATCTCGTGCGACTGTCGGAAGCGTCAGCAACAACCCAGAAAGGGAGGGAAGTTACAGAGAAAGAATGAGGAGTCAGGGAATGGCAAAGGGCAAGCGTAGACAGCGAGGTTCCTATCTAGTCAGAAAAATCTTTACCAACCGATCGCCGGGCATAAACCTCCACACAATGCTCCAGTACCCAAGGAAAAAACAGCAGCAGCTGATGAGATGACGGCAGCGATGTGGGTGCTGATGACTGACAGGTTTGCTGCTACCGCTGTGACTGCTGCTAGTGTGAAGACGCAGATGGCAGATGCTGCGAGACCATAGCAGAGACCGTTGATGCTGCCGCTGACGCTACTGCAGCTACAACTGCTGCTAGCTAAGCGGCAAGGTCTTTGGCTGCAGCAGCTATTGGTCGCAATTCCACTGCAGCCTCAGTGTAGGCCTCAGCATCACGACCAGCAGACGTGGTAGCAGGTGCACATGTTGAACGCGGTGCTATCACAGACGTGGCTGATGCTGAGGCTGCTGCATCAATCAGACCCACGGCCACCTCAGAGAATGTTTGTACGTATTGAGCAGCCGTGACGAGTACCTCAGTGGTAACATCAGCAACCACTACACTGCCACACTGACTATAGGATGGGGAGTGTCTTACGGATTCAGGACATTGTTAGGCTGGAGTCGGAGAAGCGGTACGCAGTGTTAAGCCTGTGTAAGGAGTGTAACGTGGAGTGACTCGCGCTCCACATAGAAGGTGTCATTCCCAGACTGATTTGACTGCTCTAGTATGGTCGATTGGCAGCAACAGCTGGTGCTGCAACTCCAAAGTTGCACCTGCCACCATTGACGGTGGCAGCCGCTGTTGCTGCCACACCCTCTCTGGAGGTTTCCCTCACCTTCCTTTGCCGCAGAACTTGAGGGTGGCAAGCTGCTACTGTTGTAGCAATACTAGTGGTAGCACAAGATGGTGATGAAGAGCTGCTTCTCTAACGTAGGTGGTGGTCTGCTGCCGAGGTCATTCAAACAACCGAGAGGTGCCCGACACGGATGTCACCTAGCAGCCGTTTGGTGTCACCAAACTACCAGTGCAGAATGTGCTGGGGATGCAGTTGCAGGGCCAGAAGTTTAGAGTGCTTCCGCCCCCGGGACAGCGCCGAGGAAGGTGTGAACTCTGCTCTTAAGACGGCAAAGTGGTGCTGCCAAGGGTCCTTATGACTATTGGTCGCATTGTAGGGAGTGGTGGAAGCAATGTCCTGTGCTTGTTGCAGCAAGTTGGCTGCGGCAGAGGCGGCGGCGACAAGGCAATGCTGAGAAAGATGGAAAGAAACTCGCAAGACAACGGAGCGACACTGGCTAGGGTCTTTGCTACCATGGATTGCATGGCGGGAAGGCATGGCAGAGAGGCGTGGCAGCAATTTACTCTGCTTCCTGCAGCAAGACGGATGCGGCAAAGACAGCGGCAGCAGTGGCGGCAGCCACCACGTCGTTAACAGCGTCTCGGCGAGGTTGCGAGACACCACCTCCTCTTGCTTGCCATTCCCTTGGGCTCTGATACCAGAAGGCTCTAGAGAATATGAGGGAAGTTTTCCTTGCCAAAGCTGACTGCACGTGTCAACGAGAGACTAGTCAATGAGAACCATGGATCATTTGAAGCTTCACAAAAGGGTTTAGAATTTAGGAAGGGAGAGCCGGTTAAGCGAGCGATAAGCTCCCTCACGACAGAGAGAGTGGCGAGCTCACTAGAGGCTGTGGGTTTTTCTCACATGAGAAGCAAGCTTTCACCCTCATTTCCTATTTTTCCATGTGTGCTACCGCAAAATACTGGCAGCACACGGTGCAACCCGGATGACTCTCATATAGTAAACATGTCCAACCCTCCAAAAGCACGGAGTGACGTAGTAATCTCTCAGCATGTGTTGTTAAGCATGTAGTCATGCATCCTATAACTGTACATCAACTTCTCAATTGGGATTTAGGCTCATCACGCCTGTAAATAGCCCCTTCATTACACAGTCCCTTTGTGTCTCCTTTGTTGTCACTCCACATGCTTTGGGACAGCACACTTCGGCCATGTCTTCAAGTGGTCCTTCAGCCGCCTACACAGGTGAGGAGTGTGCAGCAAGCCCAAAGTTCATTGTGTTTTCTTGATGCACACACCAACATGGAGTCTGTGCCTGCAGGTCTCCACAGCGTGGTGATGGATTTTCATCCAGTTTAGTCTGACAATCGTGGTCCAACTCGTGCTCCTCCTGCTCCTCTAGCACCCGGGCAAGATATCCTCTGAGTGCCTCCAGGTGCTCGTTGGAGTCGTTCAACCACTCAAAGTGATAACTCTTACTCTCATGCCAATCCTCATGCTTAGCAGGCTTGTCTTGCAAGAGAAGCTCTCTCTCGAGCTCCTTGGGCGGGATTCCAATTAGTGGGGATTCACACTCAGATTACAGAGTGGATGTGGCATTGGTAAAAGCTACTGTCCGCGAGAGAGTAAGAGAATGTTCAAATTGATGATGGAAATGATGATGCCTATTCCTACTGGTAAGATATGTTACACGCTTCTGAGAGACTGGTAAGAAGCTTCCTAGCCTTGCTGCTGCTGACGTGGCACCACTATCCTGTCACCTGGCGCATTAGCAAGCAAGTTGGTGTTAGAAACAGCAAGGGTTAGGCTAAGGAGACGTGCAAAGTCTCATAAGCTCCAATAGCTTAGCAATGCAAAGAGATTCACCAAGAACTCAGCATAATTACCTACCGTGGCGCATGGCTGGTGACACATGCGATAGGGTCAGTTTGTCTCACCATTGGCCCAAAGCTATTGTTCGGTCATAAACATGTACACAGGCTTCCAAACGACGCATTGTCTGAACTCAAAGATGCAGAATCCTGAGCCGGACACTATGCTAGGTCACATGCATGGGTCTGGGACAGACAAGGCAAAAACATGCCAACAGGGCACATGGCAAGTCCACTGAGAAAATCCTACAGTCAGAAGGAAAACTACAGAAAGTCCCAGCAAGCATCCGACATGCGGTGACAGCTGTCTGGCAGCTGTAGATGGATGGACCACCACCAGACAGTGCTCCGGCTCCAGCTGGCCCGCGTCAAGGATCTAAACGAGTATGGATACAGACATGTGATCATAGTGAGCTGTACAAGGCAGATGGAGACTGCTCACATCACAACACTCCCCAAGAATCAAAGGTATGCATGTCCATACGCGTGCACAACTGACGCAAGTGCGGAACAAGGTGCTCAACGATCAGTACGCACACATCCCACTCTCAGCCACCATCAGGCAAGGGGTGCAACCCGCCAAAACAAATGGCCACTATGAACTTCCCACGCGCGAGTGCCTTGGTCACGAAGTCAGCTCGCTGCACATTCGTGCTCACCCAGACGATGTCGATCACCTACTGCTCCACCAAGTCACACACAAGTTGATGCTGAACAGCAATGTGCTTTGTGTATGCATAAAATACACCAGATTACTAAGTAATCGCAAGGGCAATGTGGTAGTCACAACATAGAACAATGGCAGGCACGGACTGACCCAACTCACGAGACAGACACTGCAGCCACACATCCTTAGCAGCCCCAGCTCCCACTACGACATACTAAGCCCTTGACGAGCACCATGCGATGCAGCCCTGTTTCCCACTATGCCACACCAAAGCAATTCCACTCAGCAGGAAAAAGTAAACAGTCCGACTCCTCCCATCAGGGTCCTCAGGCCATGTCACCATCTCTATAGCCGTCGATAACCACCGAGCACTGTTGGTGAAAATAGAGCCCGAGGTACAACGTGGAGACCACGTAATGCACCATGCGCACAAAAGCATGCAACACCCGTGCTCGTGGGTACTGGAAGAACTGTGCAAGCAAGTTGAAGGCAAAGGTAATGTCCGGATGGGTGGTCATAGCTAAGTACATGAGTGAGCCAATAAGGCACGGGTACAAGGTCTCATCCACCGGCTCCGCCAGCTGGACTGGGTCTGCGACCTTCGAGGCATCCTATCCGTTAGGTGTGATAGGTGTAGATGCGGTGGGCACTACATTGAGGAGGTATGGTGAAGCTGGACTATCTTTCTCTAGCGATCACACATGATCTCCATCCTAAGAAATAAAGCTTGAGGACCAAGTTCCCTTATCGTGTTTGTGCGGTCTAGAGCAGTGCCTTGGTTTCCTACACGGCCTCCATCAAGGGAAACGCAATCTGGATTTCATCGATATAGACTAGGATGGCACTAAAGTTCTCAGCTGTGCATTAAATGAAAAGGAACGGATCAGCATCGGTTCGCATGTATCCAGCGCATGTGAGGGTGCAATTGATCTCCTGGTTGTAACATCAAGGGGACTGCCTCTGGCTATGCAAGGCCCTCTGCAAGTGCCAGACCTTATTACCAACCTTAAAGCCAGGTGGCTAGACCATGCAGACCTCCTCCTCAAGTGCACTATGGAGGAATGCATTGTTCACGTCCATCCGATGTAGTTCCCAATCGGGCTGGGGAACAATGCCAAATAGAGCACAAGCAGTGGTCATGCTGCCAAGAGGGTCGAAGGTGTTTGTAATGTCCACACCCTCAGCCTAAGAAGATCCCTTGGCCGTCAAACGGCCTTGTAACAATCCAGTGAGCCATCTGGCTTCACCATCTTGCAAAGAATCCACTTGGGCTTGACCACCCGGACCTGTGGACGTAGCCAATCACCGAGCTCATGCGAGAAGGCTCAGAGAGAGCTACCCACTGGGGGCATACCCATAGTCGGAGGGACAACAAAAGCAGGTTCAGGTACAGTAGACAGTACATGGCCGGGTGCACTAGACGACGCAGGGACAGATGCACTGAACACCGTAGGATGCACATGGGACCATGGGAGTAGGGTTGGATGCACTAGACGGTGTAGGGTAAGGTGCACAACGCGCCACAGGGTCAGGTGCACCCAAGACCTCGGGAGCAGGGCCAGGTGCACTGGACAGCGGAGAGTCAGGTGCACTGGACAGTGCAGGGTCAGGTGCACTGGATGACGTAGTCAGGTAATCTGGGTGGCACAGGAGTAGGAGCACCAGGCAACGCAAGGTGAGGTGTACCGGAAGGCCTATAGGGACCTGCAGGAGCGAGCTGGGTCACATGACTGAGGGCTCGAATTTCCGGGTCGCCCTGAGCTTGTGAATGGGCCACATGTGTGGGAGCCCGGAAGCACCCATCAGTAGCTCCGGGCCGAGAACTCTCCCCCATCCTTCTGGAGCCCACACAGGTAGGGATGTAATCAGCGGGCAGCAAGAAGACACTCGAGAGGTTGTGGTAGGTTAGCGCCTTGAAGAAGAGGGCATCGCGAGACTCAGCAACTCTATGGCACGGAGGATCAGAGAAGCCCCAGGCCTTTGAGCGCCGAAAGACACCAAGGAAGGCGCACATGCGGCCGGGCGGGGAGACTTTGGAACCCTACTCGTCCTCAGAGGACCAGAAACATGCAAGGGAGCCCTAGACGTGAGCCAGGTGAAGGTCAGCCTGATGACCAAACCAGAGCTTGAACAGTGTGACATGGTCCGGCAGGCAATTGCGCGGGAGGCCATTCCAGACCCACATCATGTAGGTGAATCACTCAAAGGCAAAGGACTCAGGAAGGCCACACGTGGACCATGGTGCAAACCTTATAGTCCACGGTGCAGTTTTAGTGCTCCTACACGCCGTTCATCTTGGGAGTAGAAGGAGGAAATCACCACCACGATCCGAGCGGAATATGTGGAGGGTGTACCGGGACTGACACTTACCCATAACGAGCAGGCAGACCGCTAGAGCGGCATTGTTCTTGTGACGAAGGCTGTATGTGCACCACATTGGGATGAATTCATTTGTGAGGGTGATGACATAGTGCCCTCGATCGCGGACGAAGTCGACGGGAAGGGGGTCGAGAAGGTCGAAGTGGACTGGCTCCCATGTGCATTGTATGTGGGAGGCAGAGTCAGGGTAAGTCTAGCATTGCATCTGACCCTGGACACAAAAGAGGCAATTGAACCTGGTCAGATTCTTGAAGGAAGCTGTGTCAAGACCTAGGACAGGCTGCATCCGAATGAGCTTGGACATGGTATCTAAGCTCACGTGACATAGGCAGCGATGCAACAAGTGCTGGTGCTCGTGGAGAGCACGCAAATCATGAACACGCACGCAGAAGGCTGAAAGGAAGGAGGCACCAAGGGAGGGCGACGAATGACATTGTATAGGTCATTGGCAGTAAATGTACGGAGGTTAACAACATGATTATCATAGGTTGAGATATTGGCAGATTCAATAGATTTCTGAATAGAGTGACCCATCCAAGTGTAGACACAAACAGACAGCAGGCTCAACTACAGAGTAGAAACATTGAGCATGTTATAGATGTATAGGGGGCCAGATAAACCATCAAAGTGTACCATCCAAATGCTCCAGACTGGCAAAGACTGACCAGATCTCATGCAAACAGACTGAACCGATCCAACATGACCGAGGACAATGAAGTCAGCGCAACCGAAGGTCATGTGGTGAGTGGCACCGGAATAAATGATCCAGGGTGCACTCGCCTCACAAATCGTCGTCAACACCAAGCAACAGGCCACAGAATACTCCACAGCTTTCGGACACTTTGCAGGGATGAAGAAATCATGACGGACAACACGAATCTGGGACTGGTCCAACCACTCTATATAAGCAGGTCCAAATTCATCACAGTAAGGTGACTCTCCTCGACACACACACGATCACGGGCCACAAACATAACAGGAAAAGCACGCTGTGGACCGCATGGTTGTGTTAACACACTCACACCTCCCTGAGTGTGGATTGCCAGAAGGTGATGAGGATCTGTGATAATGCGGCCGCATGGGTCTGCGGCATCAGTGTCACTAAAGACGGGTGGAGGTTCACCTGCAGTCGTGGTCGCACGGCTGGTCTGGCTGGTCCTGGAGGCAGTCTTCTGCTGGGTATGCGCGGCCTGAAGGTCTTGCAAGATCTGCGTCTTGTCCTGGGGCTGTGCGCACTCCGTGTAACGATGTGTCCTCCCAAAATTGTGACGATGGAGTGGACGTCCCTTACCACCACCGGATTGTTGAGGACGCTGCAACTGGTGCTGCTGCTACTGTCCGCTTTGTTCTTCCTTCTCCTTTTGTGCAAGAGTGGTCATGCCCTGAGAGGAGGGTGACGGAGAGGAGGGTGAGGAAAAAGTGCCAAGGAGGAGATGGATAGTTAGTGAGGCGGTCGTCACGACAACCAGCGGTCTCGCTTGATGGGCCTGGGCAGCCTCACGTGTGGCCGGCCGATACAGGTAGAACAAATGGGCCTTAAGGAGTCTGACAGCTTGGCGAGAATTGCCTGGTCAAAGTAGGTAAACATGTCGATGAACTCCATATAGGTTCCGACCATGATGGTGTGCAGGGCCCACAGTAGGGAGCCGCCGATGGTGTCCAGGCGAGTGTAGATCTGCATGGCCCATTGCCAGCAGGCAGCCGCTGATTTAGTGAGGCCCTGCCATAGGAAGCTGAACTCAGAAAGACGTGACGTCATCGTGGCATGGGTCTCGGCTGCCAGAAGGATTAGGATCAACTCCCTGGCGCGGCATGGGTCTGCTCGGAAGCCTGTACCAAGGACCCTCAGGAGCAGGCGGAAGTAAAAAACGGTGTTGTGGGGGATGGCATAAAAAAAGTACCACATGACTCTCGTCGCAACCTATACCGTGTGCAGGATGGGCGTCTGATCCTTACTCAAGTAATATGGCCAGACGCCCTCCGCATCAACCCGCACCTGGAAGAGAGTCTCCCAGGCATTGAACCCAACATCGTTGTTGTAACATGGTGGTGGGATCTCAAAATCTTTTGGTTGCCAATCCATGGAAAGGGCAACCTTAGGGAAACGCTCAAGCATATTAGGAATTTGAAACCCACTTATGGACACGCCGGGAGAGTGGCACATCGAGAATGAAGATGGAGGCAATCCAAAATCTTGCAAGGCAATGGTCCGCTGATCCAACTAGAGAAGGCTCATCCCCTAAATGGCTTCTCGTAGCCGGGGGCCGGAAACCTGGTGGCCGGTCACTCCAAGATATCGTGAATGTTGATGTCATCCATTTCTGTCATCACTCCAACTGTCGTCTTGAGCTGGAATCTACTTTTGCGTGCCCTGCTACTGCACGCCCAACTCCTGCACTCCCTGCTGTGGTCCTCTAGCTGCAGCTCATAGAGGCTGCTGGATACTCCACCGCATACTGAGAATATCCTTGAGAGTGATCTCTTGCACCATATGTTGTTGCCAAATGTCCTCCTGCACCTGAAATAGGGAGCTGACGGCATGAGATTGAGGACTAGATGTCTTCGCAATAGAGCTAGAGCCGGAAGGAGAATCAGGCTACTTCTTCTTGTCTTCGCCAGGTGCAATGTGGGATACTAATTAGGGGGAAGTACGAAAGTGGTTAGTTTGACATCTGACTACGTTTCTCAAGGGCTCACAATGAGTAAAACGTTTTACCTCCAGGCCAAACGTTTGGCTCAGTCAACCATGGCATCATCATTCACAATGATGACATCTACATGAAGTTTGTCCAAATCAAGTGAACCTTGGAGCGATGATGTGATAGAGGATTTTGAACATGTCCGAATAATGGAGCAAGCAGGAAGTGTGATGGCAGGATCAAGCAGAAGCAATGACATGCACAGACACAAGGAGGAGAGCTGACGGAAGTAGGGAGTTTACCTGGATAGCAAGAATGAGCAGGCTGGAGTAAAGGCAAGACAGAGTGCTGAGGTAGTCTCAGGTTTGGTGAGAGATGACAGAGGGCAGAAGTGGACAGTTAATGGATGAAGCAAGATAATCGGAGGAGCGATAGTGACGGAGCAAAGAAATGCGAGGACTCACAGTGGATGGCGATAAGAGACAGGGCAATGAGCGAGCAGAGCTGAGACAAGGCAAGGAAGCCAAGGAACCAAAGGCAAGTAGAATGGAAGTAACTGGTCTGGGTGAACTTGGAGCGAATGAAAGTCCTCGGAAATATACAACAGAACAGGATAAACCCAGTGCAATGGCTTGTTTCCGCTAACCGGACGCGGTTACGACATGGTCATAGTTATTAGGGGCGGCTCGCCTCTGGATCTTTGATCGTGATCGACAATCCATTGGCGAGTTGGTTCGAGTTTTTTGGTGTGGAGCCTGAACCTTATGGAGAACTCAGATTATCTGAGGGATTATTTCAGTGTTCACTTCTATATTGTGACATCCCCCCTGAAGTCAACAGCGGAGAGGATGTGTTGCATAGGTGAGATATAGGGATCACCAGGTCTTGGAGAATCCTTCATGAGGTTGCCAGATGAGTGGGTTAAGGGAGTGATGTGTGGTGAGGATTAGCGCCTCCTTGAGGAGACCTTCGACCCAGTCAGTACCAAGAATGGATATTGAGCTAAGGAGACCAGGGAGTAATTTTCGGAGATTGAACTTGGACAATAGGATTGTTCCTAGGTTGAGTAGGAGTTCAACTCTCTAGTGATGGTAGTTTGTAGAACCATCTCTTTTCCTGTGCAGATGGGGGAGTTCCGTAGGCACTCTAGGAGATGAGTAATGATGTTAGCCAGTGCCCTGCTAGGAGTAGACCTATCAATGAAGTAGGTTGACATCATTGATAGTCAAACACCAAGAAGGGTAGTGACTTTATTGTTTCTCATAGTCAGCTCTAGAGTAGGGAGTGCCAAAAGGAACCGTTGATTCATCAAGGCCTCCTGAGCGGAGGTCCTTGACGAAGATGCTATTCCAAGGGGTACCATGGAGAGCTCATTATGGTGGATACTGTCCCTCAGAGGGTGATGGTGGTGATGATGGGGGTGGTGATAGTGCTGGATGCTGGGGATGTAGGAGTTGAGGGCGCTTCCACAACTCCACGCTCAAAGAAGACTCTACAACTGCTGAAGCTTTGATTCCGGAGGGAGTGTAGGGAAGCACAATGATTCTCAAAGGGCTAGGTCCACAGCTACATCGGCTTGTTCCACCGGTTAGCTCAATCCCGATGAGCAGTGAGACCGGTGGTGTCCGGTTCCATTGGTGTTGACAGTCCCCTTTGATGATTGGCTTTTCCTACAGATGCAAGTGCTGATTTAGGAGGGATGTGGGTATTGCACCCACGTGCGAGTGAAGAAGGAGATGCTGAGGGAGCAGGGGGATTTGTTGTTGCTAGAGGAGTGACGGCTTGTTCCCCAGTTGCATTGAGACCGTCGAGTAGGAAGACTGGTGATACCCAATGCTTTGGCAAGAGAGAGTCATACTCCTACTTAGAAGTGGCCTGGGCTCAGGTGACCGCGAAATTGACGGAGTGACCGAGAGAATCAAAGAGCCAGTGCTGGTGAAAGATGATGAGAAAGAGCGGAGGATTTTATGATGAGGTTTGGGCACAGGGGTGGAACCGCATGCGCTGATAGTGATGATTCTGCATGGGTGCAGGCCGCCGCAGGAATGACTATTTGACCGGGCAGATCCTTGTGCCGAGTGGAGGATGATGAAGGTAGATGTTTTCCGGAAGATTAATAACATGGCCGCAGGGGCGAGCCACATGCGCTTTGCAAGTAGAGGAGGGGAGATGCGGCAAGGGTAAGACGAGGGCCAACGCGCCGCGAGAAATCTGCTACCGGCGTGGGTGCAGGCTATTGCGAGATGGGCAACTGGCACGTGCATATCCTTGTACTGGCCACAGATGCTGAATATGCTGATGATAGCGGAGGAGGATTGCTGCTGATGATGTTTGGGTGCAGAGATGAAACCACTTGCGTTGCGGAATGATGATTGTTGATGAAGATGAGGATGCGTGAGACAGATGATGATGAGGATGACGAGGATGGGAAGAGCCGATAATGGTGAGACAGTGCCAAAGGAAGCTCATGCCGAGGAAGAGGACGGCAGCGGTTGATGGTGAGGAAAACAGAGGGGATACGGCAAAGGGAGCGATGCAGAATGACAGCTGAGGATGCAGGGATTTCCTCTGATGTCAGGAGAGTGACGGCTTCTTTCACCAATTGGCTCGAGACCGATGAGCAAGGAGACTGATGGTGTCTGATGTCCTGACAGAAGGGGAGTCCGGCAGCTGCGGAGACAAAGAAGGCGACGTGAGGGGGCGACTTGAGGGGATGATGTGGAATGGACGAGGAGGGGGCAGAGGATGATGTTGATGGCGATAAGGTAGATGAGGCAAGTGAAGGTAGTTGTGATGACTGAATGAGAAGGGAAGAAAATGGGCCCTGCGGGAGACAAAGGTGGTAACGAGGATGTGACCTTGCCACGTGGTCACTAGGATCGTTGAAAGTAGTAGAGGAAAATTCAGCAGGCTGAATCTGCAAATAAAAGTAGTTGGCGAAGAGCAATGCTGGCTGGCAGAAGGGAAAACCAGAAGTGGTTGGAAGCTTCGACGAAGCTAGCGACAAAAGGCTGCTCGAGAGTTTTTTGCGGCTGTTGACGGCACGAAGTTACCAGACATTTCCATGGGCAAGAGATTGGACGTAGGGCTTGATCACAGCAACAAGGAGCCACAAAATCTTGGGAAGTCGTCAACATGATGCTGCTGACGTTGATGGTGAAGAAAGCAACGCAAAAGCAGGAGCGCATAGGCGTGGAAGACAAGGGCACATGAGCCTCCATGTGCGGGTGACAGGTAGGATCGAGGATGTGGTCGACGATGCACTTGCGATGGAAGGAATGCAGAGTGGAGTAGTTGTCGATGGAAGCAGTGGCAGACGATGGCGGAAGAGGAGCTGATGATGGAGGTGGCGACAATGGCTGCAAAGCGACGACTTGGTCAGGGACTACCAGGCGATGTTGCTTGGCGCTCTGATACCATGTTAGAATGATGGAGCAAGCATGAAATTTGATGGCAGGATCGGGCATAAGCAATGACATGCGCAGACACAAGGATGAGAGCTGATGGAAATGGGGTGTTAGTCGGAGAGCAAGAATTATCAGGTTCAAGTGAAGGCATGACAGAGTGCTGAGGTAGTTTAAGGTTCAGTGAGAGACAACCGAGGGCATAAGTGGACATTTTATGGATGAAGCAGGATGAGCGGAGGAGCAATAGTGACGAAGTGAAGAGATGAGAGGACTGAGATTGGATGGCAAGGAAAGACTAAGTGATGAGCGAGCAGAGCTGACACACGACGGGGAAGCAGAGGAACCAAAGGCAAACAAAATGGAAGTAACTGTTCTAGGTTGGCTTCGAGGGAATGAACGTCCTCGGTAATATACAGCAGAACAAGACAAACCCAGTGCAACGTCTTCTTTCCGCTAGCCGGATGCGATTGCGATATGGTCGTAGTTATTAGGGGCGGCTCGCCTCTGGATCTTCAATCATGACCAACAATCCGTTGGCAAGGTAGTTCGAGTTGGTTCGGTGCGGAACCTGAACCTCATGGAGCACTCGGATTATCCGAGGGATTATTTCAGTGTTGACTTCAATATTTTGACAGAACGCAATGGTAGTGTTTTTGTGCTCTTTTTTTGGTTTTACAGATGGTCCGGGCTGAAAATACCTCCCAATGGGCCCCCCTCTGGGAACTGCTACAATGGAAACCGCCGGTCCGTTTGACGCCCTCCAGATTGGGCATTGGCTAGGTGTGGCAATACAGCTCCATCCGAGAATGGGATTACCATACCACCGTCATGAAGCTTCTTCCTTCCTCCTTCCGTTGCTACGCAAACCATTGGTCGTGGATCCACGGCTCCAGATGGCGGTGTTTTTGTGCAAACTTGAAAAAAGGTAAAAAAACCTCACTTTTTTATCACAGTCCAAAATTTACGAAAATCTAGGTTCTAGATTTTGGGACCGTGTTTTCGTTTTTGTATTCTACAAGGCACAAGACAAAGCGCGAGTGGATGCGATGGACAGGTTATAACCAGGGATTTCGAACGAGCTCTTCCACGTCTAAAATGGTGGTTATTTAGGGTCATCATGCTCACGCACGTCTGGGATAGTGGTAGGTGCGGCTTGACTGAACCTTGCTAGACTCTTCACGTACCACATATGGACATCACATTCCCCAACAGTTGCTAGAAAAGGTTGGACAACCCTCTGTTACATTCTTGGTAGTGGCGTAGTCATGCGTTTGTAGTTTTGTTCGCAAGGGTGTCTCCGCTGCTGCAATCTGCTATGGCGGGTCACCAGGGGTAGGTGGGTAGAGGTCTGGTTAATCGTGTACATTTTATTCACTGTTCGAAGAGTGTAATAACACGTGCAAAGGTAGGAAGATTCAATGATAGTGAGGTGTGAAGACCAATACTTATTATGATTTTTAAATAAGTTTATATGAACCATATCATGGAATTGAAATTAGAGAAGCATAGTGTAAACGTTTACAGTCAAGAGGACCCATAAGATACGAAAGTTCAGACTAAGTCTGTTAACACCTGAATTACTAGTATACTGATTGTCCGAACACTATTTATGAACAAACAGGTCTACCCCGCTATTTTTGCGCACTTCGGTAGCTGATCGTCACATTTATGCATCCACTTATCCAAGCAAGGTTCGAAACCTCCCCCCCCCCCCCCCCCCCCCCCGCCCCTAAACCGACCGCAAAGTATTGGGTGAGTGTATTGTAATGTGTATCCGGAGAAGGTGTTCCAAAGTTCTCAAATGCATGCGCGAAAAGAGCGATTTTTAGTTTCTCAGAAACCACTCCCTGTCAAATACATTTGTGTATCGTAGTTCATCTTTCCTATACACTTCCTCATACATTCCCTTAAAACACTTTTGGTTGTTGGGGGGGGGGGGGGGGGGGGTTCGTCAGACATCAGTAGGACCTCGTGTCCGATCCCCGTCCCCACCCAAAGAGTGAAATTGTATTGGGCGAATGTATTGGAATGTGAATGTCACAAAATATGTTAGACGAGAGAATTTGTGCACTAGTGAACATACATATTGGACGGACGTTTTTGTTTTTCCATTGAAATATCGATATCGATGGACGACGCTAATCAAATTTTACATCGCGTAGTTGAGGCAACCTTTGCCCGTATGAACGCCCGTATAGCTGTTTGCATTCGTATTCGTGAGGTTTGCGTTCGGATTAAACAGCGCCCGTACAGGACCGTTCATACCGCTTGTGGCAAGATCGCAAAGCAAGATCGTTACTAGCCCGCCCCCCTCCCGAACCGTCGTAGTTTGAGATGGGGAGTGTATTGACGAATGTATCTTGTGAACTGAATGCACGTACACAAGTGTACATCACAACTTGTTTCCTCCAACCTTCTCGCGTCAAAATCCATTTGTGAACTATTTGTGAAAGCCTCGCGATACATTGACAGATACATTCACCATGAATTTTTTTCCCCACGTGGGGGGGGGGGGGGGGGGGGGGGGGGGGATGGCTCCGTAGTTGTCAAAGGCCATATCCGATCCCCCCTCAAAAAAGCGAGAATGTATTGAACGTATGTATCGGTCAGTGATCGTTGCGAAGTATGGAAGAGGAATGAAAATTGTACACTGGTGTACATTTTCGAATTTTTTTCGCTGATCGTCGATAACTGTCATAGATCAACATAAAACATCAATCGACCTCAACCTTCATTTGTGTCGACTGTCAAGTTTTAAACCGACTTAAAATGGGACCACTTCGTCTGAGACCTCTTAGCTTGATAGTAATGGTCCCCATGAAAGATCCGTTGCGAAGATTCTCAATTTCCCAGCGAGAACTTTGACGGTGTATTTGCTCAAGCGAACAGAAACAACGAGTGACATTCAAACATCGAAACGACCAAATTCTTTCGGAACTCCGTGTTCAGGATATACGATAATGTCGTCTGGTCCTCGGGAAGTCTGTATGTTTAAGAAAAAGAATGACAAAGTCAACATGAAGTACTCTGTACACAAATCATGTCATTTTTTCCATGTTCTTTTTCAGCCGTCTAAAACATCGAATTTGTGAAAAAAAAACATCTTAATAATTCCGGAAACATCATTAAATGCATCTGTTCTTCCTGTAAGGGGAGTCGTGAGGCACGCCAATGACACAAGTTTTAAGTTTCTTAACATGATCATACACGAATGTTTCTTTCGTGCACATTCAAAAAATTCTGTAGTTTCTTTATGCATTATTCAGTAACAATTTTTATGGTTTTATGAATGTTACTTCTTGCAGTGAAATGTATTACATTGTTTAGGAAATGTTTTATGGTTTTTCTAGACAGGAAACTTCCAAGAACCTTTTCCATCTTAAACTCTTATTGTGTCATTAACACATGTAAGACAAGTCTTAGACCTAACCTTCTACCATGGTTCTTTGAAGTTTCTCACCAACTTCCTCTTGTGATGTACACTGGCATAACTGTGTATTTTTTAGGGGTGATTGTTCATAAATGGGTGGGTCCACCCAGGACCACGGTTGCCACTATTCCGTTTCTGCTGTGTAGCTCAACGAGGGATGTCTCGATGCTCTAATATCAGGAGAAAATGCTAGGGAGCTTCCTAGCCTTGGTTCTATTGCCTTGGCGAAATTGTCCAGTCAGCTATCACACTAGCAAGTAAGCATGTGCAAAGTCTAGAGAGACGCACAAAGTCTTACAAGCTCCAATAGCTTAGCAATGCAGAGAGTTTCGACAAATGAAAAGCACTCAGCAAAGTTTCCTGCCGCGGCTCATGGCAGGTGACGAATGCGGCAGGGTCAGTTGTCTGAAAGAAGGTGGAACTTCTGAATGAGTGATTGATGAATGATCCCAATTGGACAGATATACTCAGGATAGAGAGGCGACTGATCTGCGACCTAGGCACAATGCAACAATCTTCAATCTGCCACCTAGGCGGATTCTTGCAATCCATGTTGCTGACATGTCAGATTGCATATCTGACTGCAATCACAGTAAAATTGTGATTGTAGTCAGGGAGAGCTCAACTGGGCTTCTCATGACTAAATGGTCTCAGTGAAGACCACTGGGCCACAATCAGACACACCCCTTAGAAGCCCAGAAGGCTCGGAACATCTCCTGAAGGAGCATTGAGTCCAAGACGAGTCAATAGCTTTTGATGTTGTTCACGAGGTAGCGCCTTGGTGAAGATGTCGGCGATTTTATCATGAGAAGCAACATGGTGAACCAGAAGCTCACCAGCTTGTACGAGCTCATGTATGAAGAAGTAGCCGAGCTCGATGTGTTTGGTTTGTGAGTGATAAACAGGGTCTTTAAGTGCGATGGTGCTTAGATTGTCACACCATAAGAGCGGTGTAGGTTGTGGGTGTCCAAGTTCGAAGAGGCAAAGTGGTGAAGCCACTTTGCCTCTTGTGCAGCCATGGTGCTTACATTCAATTCTGCTTCACACGACGAAAGAGAGACTAAGGAAGAGTGGGTGGAGCGCCAACTTATGAGTCCTGAACCAAGGTGGAAAGCATAGCCTTGGATGGAGCGGCGATCAACTTGATCGTCTGCCCGGGAAGAGTCAGTGAAGCCTTCTAGGAAGATGTAGTTGGTACTACCGAGTGTGAGCCCGTAGGTCTTTGTCGCTTGAAGGTACCAAAGGACTCTCTTGCCAGCCTTCCAATGTGTATCTGAAAACTGTCCTTGGGTGACTAAGCGATAAAGAACATTGATACAAGTGTAAACCATAGCGTACATGAGGGAGCCCACAAGTTCAGGATAAGTTTCAAAGGAGAGCTGAGTTGTTGGAACAGCCGGTGCAGTGAGGTTGTGGCCGGCTGCCATTGGAGTTGTCGTGCCGTTGCATGCTTCGTGTCCAAAGTGAGTGAGAATTGAGTTGACATAAGACTCTTGGGAAAGAGTGATGGTGCACGCTGCTCGGTCACGACGCACCTCCATGCCGAGGTACTGAGTGAGTTCAACGAGGTATTTCATTTGAAAGCGTTGCATGAGTGCTTCCTTGAGGGTAGTGAGCTCATCAAGGTTGTCTGATCCAAGCGTCATGTCGTCAACGAATGCAAGAATGTAACAACCGGATGTGGATTCGCAAAGGAAGAAACTTACATCAGATTCGGATGGATGAAAGCCAACATTGATGAGAGTGTTTCGAAGCTTTGCATGCCACTCTTGGGGTGACTGCTTCAGGCCATGGACTGGCCGTTGGAGACGTCAAACGTTGTTTGGAGAGGACGCGTGGTAACCCTTCGGACACTCAAGGTAGATGGTCTCATGAAGATCGCCTTGGAGGAAGACAGCTGATACGTTCATTGCAGGCAACTCCATGTCACATGACGCAGCGATGTGGAGGAGAGCTCTAAATGTAGTTAATTTGTAGAAGTTGATTTCTTTCTTTTGAGAGTACCCCTTTGAGATGTAGCGCACTTTGAACTCGACAGGTTTGCCGAGAAACATTTTCACGTGGAAGAGCCACATCCCTTTGACGACGTTTTATGTGGAGGGTCTTGGCTCCTCAATGTAGGTGTTGGTCGCTTGAAATGCATGGAGCTCACTCTCGATTGCTCTTCTCCACTCCTTTGCATGTGGACCAGCCATGGCTTCTTCAAAAGTGGTTGGCACTAGAATCTGTTGCTGTTTGTGAGCTGTGGTGCCGAGAATGGCGTGTTGATTGGTATGTGGAGTGTGAGGGAGGCAAGGGATATTGGCGTGTGTGAGGTCAGATGCCAAAGAACCCATGGCAAGCCAGCAAGGGAGGGGAGTGTGTGTGGAGAGCATGTTTACAACCTCTCCTTGTCTATCTTCCTGAAGAGCAAGATCACCCCCTGAAGGTAGACGAGGAAGTAGGGCACAAGAGGAAGACCCATGGGAGCGTAGGAGCTGCTTGGCAAGGATGCATTCAGAACGTCGCAGTGTGGGGGGAGGTGGAGGGGAGGAGGGAAGAGGTTGAGGAGGCGGAGGCGGAGGCAAAGGTGGAGGTGGAGGTGAGGGAGCAGATGAGGGGGAAGAGTCTGCGGGAGGTGGTTGGAGAGAGTGTGGAAGAGAGAAATTAGAGGAGCACAGGTTGGGAAAAGTGGGAGAGGGGAAGAGAGGAGGCGGAGGAGGTGGGGGTGGAGCAACTGCAGATGTGGACGAGACTGGAGTTGAAGGGTCGTTAGCAGGAGGTGTTGAAGGGGCATAGGAAAGGGGAGGGGAGGATGATGGTGAGGAGACTTGTGGCAGGGTGGAGGGAGAGAGGCCGAAGTTCAACCAGTCAAGGGGCAGGGGATCGGAATGTTGGTGGAGAACGAAGGGATGGGTTTCGTCGAATCAAACGTCCACACTGCACATCTCTTGGCCGGTTGTAGGGTCAAGAAAAATACACCCAGGAGAGTGTGGCGCAGAGCCGAGAAAGACGCATAGAACAGCTTTAGGATCGATCTTGGACGTGTTTTTCTGAGAGCGCTGTCATTTTTTGAGAAGGACATAAGTCATGGAACCCCACACACGAAGTTTGGAGACATCAGGTTTGGACCCTGTCCATGCTTCCGCGGGAGTGCAGTTGGCAAGGAGACAGGAGGGGTAGAAATTGTGCACGTGGGAAGCATAGAGGAGAGAGTACGTCCAGTATTTGCGAGGAGCGGCTGAATGGGCAAGAAGGGTGCGGACGATGTTGAGAAGGGTCTGGTTGCGACGTTCTGCCACACCATTTTGTTCAGGAGATTCTGGGACCGTCACTTGGTGATCAATGCCGCAGCTGGCGCAGTAATCTGCGAGAAGACAGGACATGAATTCACTGCCACGATCGGACCATAGACGGCCGATGGAGCAGCCAAACCGGGCAGAAGCTTGGCTGGCCCAAGTGATGAAGGCAGTGTGAGCATCAGATTTGGAGTGGAGAGGGATGGCCACGCCAAACTGAGAGTGATCGTCGACAATGGTGAGAAAGAAAGAGTAGTTCGTGCAGGACACAGGACGAATAGGACCGACAAGGTCAAGGTGGACAATGTCGACAGGCCTAGGAGCACAAAAGGGCTTGGGAGGGTGAGAAGCCACACGAAGTTTGCCTTGAACGCAAGCGGTGAAAGGTGGTGCAGACAGAGGTGGGAGAGGAGGAAGCTGCAGAAGTCCGTGTACCATGTTGTGAGAGGATAGCTTCTGCGAAGCGGTGAAATTAGGGTGACAAAGGTGATGATGATGGAGGATGAGAGGGTGGGAGAGACTGCGACATGGACAAGAAGCGGTGGTGGTTGTTGTGAGTGCATGTGAAAAAGGATGCATGATGCGAGGCACACAGATGCGGTAGAGGTTGTTGTGAAGGTGAAAGGTGGCAAGATGACGACCAGTCGAGGTTGAGAGATGGGCTTGAGTGCCAAACGTAGGAAAATGGACGTGCACCCTTTCTTGTTGTAGCTTGCGGACAGAGAGGAGGTTGGTTCCAAGTAAAGGAAGGTGGAGGCAGGTGACCTGACCATGAATAAGTTATGGAGAGGCAAGAGTTGCACAAGCGCGACATTCAACAACCATGTCGGTAGTGGCACCGGAAACAGGAATGGGGGACTGGAGAGGAGTGATGTTCTCTGCATCCTTGAAAGAATGCAAGAAAGCTCCACAATCAAAGGTTTGCTCCGTGAAAGAGTCAAAAACAAAAGTGAGAGAAGGAGAGGACAAGGAGTAGATGTAAAATCCGGTTTCATCGGCAGTGTACATTGTGGCAACACTTGTATCGAGACGGATGCGAGTGGCGAGGGTATTCAATCTAGGTGTAGATACAGGTGTCACACTACCACGTTTGTGTGCTCCAAAAGGGCTCGCACGAGCCTTGCATGCCTCAACACGTCAGTTCATTCTCTCAGCATAGGTCTTGCCAAGATGTTGGGCGAGCCACTGGTCTGTCTTGAAATGGTCGCAGGCACCTTGAGGGTGGTTGCGTCCACCACAGACCTTGCCTGCATGGGGCCGTGAGAGTGGCTTGTACTGGCAGGGAGGGAACTTGTTGGGCCCTGTATTAAGATGAACCTGAGGAGAGGACAAGGTTGGCAGCGCTGAGGGGGGGAGAGGGGCATGAAGCACAGCAGCTAAGGCTGCCAGCTGGTGCGTCTTCATGTTGTAGTCTTGTTCAGCGGCTGCGAGCTTTGGAGAGATTTCGTTCACTGTCAGTTCTGTGACAGGACGTTGAAGAAGCATTTGGTGGATCACGTCAAAGCGACAAAGAAGGCCGTGGATGATGCCCACACACACCACAAATTCAGTAAGGTCAATGCTCATTGCTTTGAGATCTACAGCAATAGTGGTGCAAGCAGCAACGTAGCCACCTATGTTGGGAAAGGTGTCAAATGGGACATGGAAGAGGGAGACAAATTTGATGCCGCAAGAGGTTGAAGTGAAAGCATCAAAGCGCTCCTTGAGGTAGTCCCAAACTGCCTTGGCACTTTCACCGATTGCTTGAATGTCATTGTGTATCGCAGAGTCGCAGATTGCCAAGAGAGACATGAGAATGTTGTCATTGGCAGACTCCCACTTCTCGTGGTCTGGGCTGTCCGTGGCAGGTTCGATGCCACTGCCCACACCTGTGATGATTTTGTGGAGCAAAATAGCATCGATGCGGGTCGTTTTGAAGTACGTAGAGATGGTAAAGGCCCACATCTTGTAGTTGTTGGCTCAGTCGCATTTGGTAGTGAGCTTAGGGATGCCAACAAGGGCGCCCGTGACAGCTGCAACTGAGGCCATTTTGAAATGGAATGTTCTGAGGGAGATGTGAAGGACAGAGAGGAATCTGAGTTGGGTGGCAAGCAGAATACCACACAAGATGAAACGTAGAGCGGAATCCTTGTGATGGAGGCAAGGGTGAAGAAACCCTTGCCTTGATGAGGGAGGCAACGCAGAAGTTGCTAAGGCGGCCCTCAGATCAGTCTCCGTGCTCTGGTACCATGTCTGAGAGAAGGTGGAACTTCTGAATGAGGGATTGATGAATGAGCCCAAGTGGGCTGATATAATCAGGATAGAGAGGGGACTGATCTGCTACCTAGGCACACTGCAGCAATCTGTAATCTGCCACCTAGGCGGATTATTGCAATCCATGTTGCTGACATGTCAGATTGCATGTCTGACTGCAATCAACGTAAAACTGTGATTGTAGTCAGGGAGAGCTGAACTGGGCTTCTCATGATTCAATGGTCTCAGTGAAGACCACTGGGCCACAATCAGGCATCAGTTTGTCTCACAACTGACCCAAAACCACTGTTCTGCCCGTAACTCTCTGCATAGTCGTCCAAACGACAAACCGTCTGAACCTAGAGATACAGAATCTCCAGTCCAACACTACGTTGTTTTTTCATGGATAGACAAATCATACACATGCAAACAGGGCACGTGGTCAGTCCACCGAGAAAATCTTGGAGTCAGCACAGAAATTATGGAAGGTCCCAGCAATCATTGGGCATGTCGTGGCAGCTGCCTGGCAGCCACAGATGGGTGGACTACCACCAGATGGTGATCCTGCTCCAGCTGGCCTGCATCAAGGATTTTCACAAGAATGGACACGGTTGTGTGGTCCTAGTGAACTGTACAAAGCAGACAGAGATGACTCGCATCACAATGGCTACTGCTGTTAGTTGTTGTCGCCTGCTGGTAGTCGTAGTAACTTTGGCTGAAAAAAGCTTTTAGTTGCATGTTGCTTGCTTCCACTGCTATACCGCAAGGCTATTATTTCCAGCTAGTGCTGGCTTCTATCGCCTTGCTTAGAAAGCATTCAGCAGCCCGCTACTCGCTACTGGAAACACTGTTGGTGCTGATATACCTACTGCCTACTTCAGTTACAACGCATGTAAGAGCTCACACACACTAAGCTCAAGTAGCCATTGAGGAGGAAACTGTCATAGAAGTGAATGACTTAGAGAAGATAGTGAATCAACACAAGCAATGCACATGTGAGCCCAAGTGTCGGTCGACGAGGCCACCCATGCGAGACGATCACCGCAAGCCTCGCCACCCACGGGGATCGAGCAATTGGAAATAGTTTTAGGGCATGCAGGCCCATGCAAAAATGAACATGAGCTCTGTGTGTGAGTGCGATGCAAGACGGCAAGAATTTGGCTAAGTCCGGAACGCTGAATATAAAGAACAAGGAGAGTTTACAAATGAGCCCCTAGCGGGCATATATAGGGGCGCCGACAGCTAACTGCACCGAGCCCCGTCACCCCTGCTGAACCCAAATGAGTCAACAGGGAGAAGACACTGCATACACCACGAGAGCTACAAAGGTGGTCTCCTCGAGGCACCGGAACAGCTCTCCGAGTGCCCGGTTCTCGACCACCGAGAAAATATGAGCAGTGCCAAAAAATCTCAGAATCAACATCCGGACATCACAGACGGCTTTCTGAACATCGGAAGCCCCACAACAACCATCGGGTCTCCTCGTTGCACCGGTACAGTCAACCGGGTGTGCGGGTCTCAACCCACCAAGAAAACTCTCCTACCTCCTGACAAGCCCACATGGTTGCCGGAACGCATCGACCGCGTCTTGCCGGCGCTATCGTAGGTGCTGGAGAAGTCTCGGTGCAGTCCGGAGGCCCGTCGTGTCATCACGCCCTCCTCTGCCATATACCCCGAATGTGGGTATATCGGTAAACTAGCAGTGTTGGTCGTGAGAAGTGGAAGCCACACAAACCAACACTCCCCCTGGCTGACATAGCCGTCCACGCCAGAACAAATGAACGAAGGCATGGAACAACAATGTATGGCAAGCCATAACATGCATGAGTCAACTCACACAGACATACACACACACACACTCATCTGTTATCCATCTAGGGTCTCCCTGGACACTGGCACAGCCCACCAAGTGTCTGGGTCTCGACCATGAGAGGAGTGATGCACACGCACACATACACATGTCATGCACATGTCAGAGGACAAGATGGTCTCCTCGTGACACTGGCGCTACCAGGGCCCGGGTCTCGACCGCTACGAGCAATCCAACACAATAGTATCATCATCCAAACACAGGATCAAGGAAGGATCTCCTCATAACACAGGTGCAATGCACCACGTGTCCGGGTCTCGACCAACAGCTCGCATGCACATGCCACAAAGAGTATAGCCACACACTAAGACACACAATCACATGGTCTCCTCGTGACACTGGTACAATGCACCAAGTGTCCAGGTCTCGACCAACAGTGTGCTACCATCTATATGCAGCTGTGCAGGTACGTAGGGTGAGGCACATGCGGGATGCTATAGATGCTCACAACAGAGCATGGACCTCGCCATGCATCTCCCATGGTGTCGCGTCAGGTCGAGGTCCACACGACACTCCCCCTGGGCAGATGAACCTGGCAGCGATGTCCTCGATGGAGATGCTGATGTCGTAGCTGAACAGGTCCTGTGCGATGATTCATGTGGTGTATCCATCATGTAAAGATAGCTCCCCCTGTCACCTGCGAGTTGACTCCCTCCCTCAAAGACAAAGTGGTGTCTCCGGCTACAACTCCTCACATGAATCTGCATCACCTGGGGTATACCAATCCTCGCGTGACTGCCAAGGGTCCCAACTCACAGTCTCTCCTGCCTCCGCACTGCCACGATGCATCTATGTGTGCCGGAGGAGGGGGAATGGACGAGCAGCATGCGTGCGTGGATGAAGTGGCGGAGCTGGCCTCCGATACGGGATAGCATATCCTGAGACACAAGGGTGTACTGCCAGAAGAGGAGAGCTGGAGCGACGAACCGGATCACCACTCCTGGATGAAGATGACGATGGGGTAGGTGAGTCGGGTGGATGAAGGTGCGTGACGACAGTAGTAGAAGAAGGAGGAGCGATGATGGGGTCGACAAGAGCGAGGATGGCGGAAGCCGAAGGCACGCTCACCTCTCCTATAATAGTGTCCCGAACAGACGTCAAACTCGGAGCTCGTACAAGATCCTCCCCGGGTATAGGTGTGCCAGATGCTGCTGGCGGAAGCCTCCTGCCGATAGCACTGATGCTGCTCTCCTGTGAGAATTGCTCACGCGCAGCCATCATCTCCCGCTGTAGCATGACTACACGCTCCTGCAAGTCAGCATAATCTGCCTCGGACATGTCGAGGTGGCCCATGTCGACCTGGTGTAGAATAAACTCTGCCTCACTGGATGCTGCACATGCAGACTGCACAACTCGTGAGTACAGCGCCATCTGCATCTGTGCTGCTGAAGACGATGGAACAGGTGCCGTTGCATCCTCCAGGGGGTCAACCAAGGTCGCAATGTGCTGAGACGCTGGAACATCGGATGCAGCTGCAGGTGTCGCATCCACATCACAGCTCGTGTCTGTCATGCGAGGAGTGAGCGGTCGCATGCCGAGAGAGAAGGAGAAGGAGGAGTCGTCAGAGTCCGTAGAGCATGTGGAA
>SZWC01000357.1:433328-448751 GCA_023375785.1 Penium margaritaceum | reverse complement strand
GTGACTGACTACCTCAGAGTCATAGGGTCACTAATGTACCTTGCCACCACCACTTTGTGACGTGGCCTTTGCGGTCAACTTCCTCTCACAATTCTCTCAATGCCCACGCGAACGACACTTGGAGGCTGCCTTGTGAATTGTTCGCTATGTTCTTGCCACACCACGTGTTGGCCTCTTCTTTTGTGCTCAGCCCTCTCTCGTGGTTGATGGCTTCACTGATAGCGACTGGGCACACGACACTGATGCACGCAGCCGTACGGGGTACATCTTCTTGATTGGTGGTACCGCAGTTTCCTGGAAAAGTGGCAACCAAGGGTGTGTGGCACGCAGCACTGCTGAGGCTGAGTATGTTGCTCTTGGTGCAGGTACGTGTGAAGCTATCTGGCTGTGTCGCCTGCTGCAACAATTGCACGCTTCCATCCACTGCATCACTCTGCGTTGCGACAATCGGAGCACAAAAGCCATTGCTGAAAATAGTGGCATGCATCACTCACGCACCAAACACATCAATGTGGAGCATGAATTTGTTTGTGAGTGCATTGCTGTTGGCATTGTCCAAATCACATGGGTGGATACCAGGTCTCAGAGAGCGGACTTTCTCACTAAGGCCCTCAGCCGAAATGTCTTCAAAGGTGCCATTCACTCTGTTGGTCTCATCAGTCCGCATGATCCAGGATGACTGTCTGTGTGTTCTTTCTATCTCCCATCATCTCTTTGTAATTCTCTTGTGCGTGTGTGGAGTGCTTGTCTGCGGGTCATGAGGGAGTGTTGAAGTTCGTTGGCCACTCATAACTCTATGCCCTCTTGCCTCTCACATCCTGCACACATTCTGTACAGATTGAATAACAACGGTCCCACCTGGGGAAACGCCCAACATGCCCATTCTGGATGAAGCTGGTGGCGTTCCAAACTGCTGCTGCTGCTGGACCCAGGAATCACCATGAACACAAATGAGACCATTGCATGACTTTATGAATTTTCTATGTGTGTGATGCGGTAGATGCTAGGGACGTACACTCTCACTGCCGTGCCCTGCAGCATCTTATCTTGCTTTGCATGTGATGGGGGAGCTTCTTCTTACCCGGGTGCTGATCCTTAGGGGGCCACCGTGCCGGTCTTGACCGTGCATCGGTGAGTAGCCGTCCTCGGTTATTCCGAGAGGTCGGGCTCGACCCTCGGGTGGCGGCTCTTGCTCACCCAAGCTCTACGCTCGTGGTGAGTGAGTGCTCACCGGTACTTGTCTCGCTCGCTCCCCGTCTCTCTCTTGTCTTGGTTAAGTGTGAGACTTTGCAAGCAAGTTACCGCATCCATGGCGTGTCCCACTTGTTGGTGGATGTTGCGTTCTCTCACCTCACCAAACATGGACTAGGCAGCCCATGCAACTTCCTAGTAACTACACTCCAAACGCAACACCGTCTGAACCTAAAGATGCAAAATCTTGAGCCGGATGCTACGACTGGTCACATGCACATGTCCAGTGTTGATCAGTGGACAGACAATGCAAAACATGCAAATCGGGCTCAAGAGCCAGTCCATCGAGAAAAATCTAGCGACTGCAGAAAAACTGTACAACATCCGAGCAAGAACCGGGGACGCCGAGGCAGCTTTCTAGCAACTGCTAGTGGGTGGAGTCACCACCCGTCGATGCTGCTGGGCCAGCTGGTCCGCATCTGGGATCTGCATGCGCATGGACACGGCCAAGTGGTCACAATAAGCTGTACAAGGGGGTGAATCACATCAGAACACTCCGTAATGACCCGATGGTACGCATGTCAAGACACGTGCACAACTGACATAGGTGCACAAGAAGATGCTCAACAACCCATGCTCACACTTCCCACTCTCAGCTACTCTCAGGCAAGGGGTGAAGCCCAGCAAAATGAATGGCCACCATGAACTTTCCACGTGCGAGTGCCTTGGTCAATAAGTCAGCCCGCTTCATGTTTGTGCCAACCGAGATGACGGAGACCACCTGACACTCCACAAGATCACGCACAAAGTGATGCTCAAGAGGAATGTGCTTCGTGCACGCATGAAACACACTGGAGTTGTCTCCAATAGCAAAAGCACTATGGTCGTCATAGCGCAGAATGACACAAGGCACAGACTGATGCAACTCACGAAACAGACGTTGCAGCCACACCGCCTCAGCAGCTCGAGCCCCTAGAGCAACATATTGAGCCTTTGATGAGCTACATGTGATACAACTCTACATGCCGTTGCTCCACGACACACCGGTGCCATCCAGCTGGAGCACATAGCTTATAGGACTTCCCCCATTAGGACTCCACGCCTGGTCACTGTCTATGTAGTCGTCGACTACCACCGAACACTAGCATCAGAAGCAGAGTCTGAGGTACGGTGTGGTGACCAAATACGGCACCACTTGCATAGCCGCGTGAAGGGCTCTCGCTAGAGGACATTGTGAAAACTGTGCAAGGAGGTTCACGGCGAAGGCAAAGTTGCGTTGTGTGGTAGTGGCCAAGTACATCAAAGAGCCAAGGAGGCGTAAGTACAGGGTCACGTCCACTATCTCCTCCAGCTGTGCTGGATCATCCACCTTCAACGTGGATGATTGGTTGTCTTGGCCTTCCTCCAGTTGTCTTTGACTTCCTCCAGTTTTCTTGGACTTGCTCCAGTTGACTCAGGCTGCTCCAGTTGTCTAAGGCTTACTCCAGTTGTCTTGGCCTCGCTCCAGTTGTCTTGGGCTCGCTCCAGCTGTCTTGGATTTTCTCCTGTTTTCTTGGGCTTGCTCCAGTTGTCTTGGGCTTGCTCCGGTTGTATTGGACATGCTCCAGTTGTCTTGAGCTTGCTTCAATTGTTGGGCTTGCTGCAGCTGTCTTGGCCTTGCTCCAAATGTCTTGGGCTTGATCCAATTTTCTTGGCCTTGCTCGAGTTGTCTTGGGCTTGCTCAAGCTATCTTGGCCTTGCTTCAGTTATCTTGGCCTTGCTCCAGTTGTCTTGGCCTTGCTCCAGTTGCCCTGGCCCTGCTCCAGTTTTCTTGGGCTTGCTCCAGTGGTCTTGGGCTTGCTCCAGTTGTTTTGGGCTTGCTCTAGGTGTCTTGGCCTTGCTCCAGTTTTCCCGGGCTTGCTCCAAATGTCTTGGGCTTGCTCCACTTGTCTTGGGCTAGCTCCACTTGTCTTGGCCTTGCTCTAGTTGTCCTAGGCTTGCTCCAGCTGTCTTGGGCTTACCCCAGTTGTCTTGGGCTTGCTGCTGTTGTCTTGGGCTTGCGTCAGTTGTCTTGGGCTTGCTCCAGTTGTCTTGGCCTTGCTCCAGTTGTCTTGGCCTTGCTCCAGATTGTTCTGGGCTTGCTCCAGGTATCTTGGGCTTGCTTCAACTCTCTTGGCCTTGCTCAAGATTTCCTGGGCTTGGTCCAGTTGTCTTCGGCTTACTCCAGTTGTCTTGGGATTTCTCCAGTTGTCTTGGCCTTGCTCCAGTTGTCTTAGGCTTTTTCCAGCTGTCTTGGGCTTGCTCAGTTGTCTTGGGCTTGCTCTACTTGTCTTCGGCTTGCCCTGGTTGTCTTGCCCTTGCTCCAGTTATCTAGGGCTTGCTCCAGCTGTCTTGGCCTTGATCCAGTTGCCTTGGCCTTGCTCCAGTTGTATTGGCCTTGCTCCAGTTGTCTTGGCTTGCTCCAGTTGTCTTTGACCTGCTCGAGTTGTCGTGGGCTAACTCCAGTTTTCTTGGGCTTGCTTCAGTTGTCTTGGGCCTGCTCCACTTGTCTTGGGCTTTCTCCAGTTATCTTGGCCTTGCTCCTGTTGTCTTGGGCTTGCTCGATCTTTCTTGGCCTTGCTCCAGTTGTCTTGGCCTTGCTCCAGTTCTCTTGGCCTTGCGCAAGTTGTCTTGGCCTTGCTCCAATTGTCCCGAGCATGCTCCAGTTTTATTGGGCTTGCTCCAGTTAGAGGCAGGGTGTGGCTACCATGCACAACGACCAACCAAATAGGTATGTGTCACTGACCACGACGGAAGAGTTTCAGTATGTGTGGTCAACATTGACAACTCATAACACGAGTCAGGATTGGTCAGAGGGGGGAAACAATTGTCTGGGAACAGTAGCTATTGACTGAAAAGTAAAAATACCTTTAATTGGTAGTGGCACAGTGTGGCTACCATGCACACTGACCAACCAAAGTATGCATATGTCACTGACCATTACCAAATAATCTTACTAAGTGTGGTCAATGTTGACAACTCATAATATGAGTCACAAATGGTCAGCGGGGGAAACAATGGTCTGGGAATACTAGTTATCGACTAGCAAGTACAAAGACCTTCAATAAGTAGTGGCACGGTGCTGCTACCATGCACAATGACCAACCAAAGGAGGCATATGTCACTGACCGTGACCAACCAAATTCACTGAGGGGGGTGAACATTGAAAACTCATAATACGGGTCACAAATGGTGAGAGGGGGAAACAATGATTTGGGAATACTAGTTCAACACTAGGATGTACAAAGACCTTCAATAAGTACTGGCACAGTGTGGCTACCATGCACAAAGACAAACCAAAGTAGGCAGTTGTCACTGACCATGACCTAAGAATTTCACCATCTGTGATCAACATTAACAACTCATAATATGAGTCACAAATGGTCAGAGGGGAAAACAATGGTTTTGGAATACTAGTCATCGACTAGCAAGTATAGAGACATTCATTAATATTGGCACGGTGTGGCTACCATACACAATGACCAACCAAAGTAGGCATATGTAACTGACCATGACCAAAGAATTTCACTATGTGTGGTCGACGTTGACAACTCATAATACAAATCAAAAATGGTCAGAGGGGTGAACAATGGTTTGGAAATACTAATTATTGACTATCAATTACAAAGAGCATCAATAAGCAATGACACTCTGTGGCTACCATGCACAATAACCGGCCATAGTAGGCATATGTCACTGACCATGCGCAGAGAATTTCACTATGTGTTGTAAATGTTGACAACTCCTAATAAGAGTTACAAATGGCCAGAGGGGGAAACAATGGTTTTGGAATAGACGTTGTCGACTAGCAAGTACAACCTCCTTCAGAAAGTAGGGGAACGGTGTGGCTACCATGCACAATGACCAACCACAGTCGGCATATGTCACTGACCATGACCAAAGAATTTCACTATGTGTAGTCAACGTTGACAACTCATAATACGAGTCACAAATGGTCAACGGGGAAGACAATGATTTGGGAATAGTAGTTATCAACTAGCAAGTACACATACCTTCAATAAGTAGTGGCACGATGTGGCTACCATGCACAATGACCAACCAAAGTAGGCATATGTCACTGTCCATGACCTAAGAATTTCACTGTGTGGTCAACGTTGACAACCCATAATACGAGGCACAAATGGTCAGAGTAGGAAACAATGTTTGGGATTCTTGTTATAAAATAATAAGTAAAACTACCTTCGATTAGTACTAGCAGGGTGTGGCTACCATGCACAATGACGAACCAGAGTAGGCATATGTCACTGACCATGGCAAAAAAACTTCACTATGCGTGGTCAACTTTGACAACTCATACTACTATTCACAAATGGTCAGAGGGAGATTATGGTTTGCGAATACTAGTTATCGACTAGAAGATACAAAGACGTTCAATACGTAGTGGCACGGTGTGGCTACCATGTACAATGACCAACCAAAGTAGGCATATGTCACTGACCATAACCGCAGAATTTCACCATGTGTGGTCAGCGTTTACAACTCATAATATGAGTCACAAATGGTCAGAGGGGGAAACAATGCTTTGGGAATACTATTTATTGGCTATAAAGTACAAATACCTTCAATAAGCAGTGGCACAACGAGGCTACCATGCACAATGACCAACCAAAGTCGGCATATAACACCGACCATGAACGAAGAATTTCACTATGTGTAGTCAATTTTGACAACTCATAGTATGAGTCACAAAATGGCCAGAGGGGAAAACAATGCGTCGGGAATACTAGTTACTGACTAGCAAGTACAAAGATCTTCATTAAGTTGCGGCACGGTGTGGCTACCATGCACAATGACCAACCAAAATCGGCATTAGTCACTGACCATGACCAAAGATTTTCACTATGTGTGGTCAACGTTGACAACTCATATGTCACTGCCCATGACCAAATATTTTCACTGTGTCTGGTGAATGTTGACGGCCCATAATATGAGTGACAAATGGTCAGAGGGGGACACAATGGTTTGGGAATACTATTTATAGACTAACAAGTACAAAGACCTTCACGTAGTACTCGCAGGGTGTGGCTACCATGCACAATGACCAACCAAAGTAGGTATATGTCACTGACCATGACCAAATAATTTCACTATGTGTGGTCAACGTTGACAACTCATAATACGAGCCACAATTTGTCAGAGGGGCGTAAAATGATTTTGGAATACTAGTCGTCGACTAGCAAATACAAAGAACTGTAATAAGCAGTGGCACGGTGTGGCTACCATGCACAACGACCAACCAAAGTAGGCATGTGTCACTGACCATCACCAGAGAATTTAACTATGTGTTGTCAAAGTTGACAACTTCTAATACAAGTCACAAATGGTCAGAGGGGGAAACAATGGTTTGGGAATACTAGATATCGACTAGCAAGTACAAAGACCTTCAATAAGTAGTGGCACAGTGTGGCTAGCATGCACAATGAGCAAGTACAGGACAACTCGAGCAAGTACAGGACAACTGGAGCAAGGCCAAGACAGCTGGAGCAAGCCCAAGACATATGGAGCACGCCCAAGATAAATGCAGCAAGCCCAATGCAACTGGAGCAAGCCCAAGACAACCGGAGCAAGCCCAATACAACAGGAGCGAGCCGAAGACAACCGGAGCAAGACCAAGACAACTGGATCAACCCCAAGACAACTGGAGCAAGGTCAGGACAACTGGAGCAAGCCCAAGACAACTGGAGCAAGCCCAAGACAACTGGAGCAAGCCCAAGACAACTTGAGCAAGCCCAATAAAACTGGAGAGCGCCCAAGTCAACATGAGCAAGCCCAAGACAACTAGAGCAAGTCCAAGGCAACTGGAGCAAGGCCAAGACAACTGGAGCAAGGTCAAGAAAATTGGAGCAAGGCCAGGACAGCTGGAGCAAGCCTAAGACAACTGGAGAAAGGCCAAGACAACTGGAGCAAACCCAAGACAACTGGAGCAAGCCCAAGACAACTGGGGTAAGCCGAAGACAACTGGAGCAAGCCTTACATAACTGGAGCAAGGCAAATAGAAATGGAGAAAGTCCAAGACAACTGGAGAAATGCCAAGACAACTGGAGCAAGTCCAAGTCAACTTGAGCAAGCCTAAGACAACTGGAGCAAGGCAAATACAACTGGAGTAAGCCCAAGACAACTGGAGCAAGGCCATGATAACTGGAGCAATGAAAAGACAACTGGAGCAAGCCAAAGCAAACTGGACCAAGCCCAAGACAGCTGGAGCAAGCCCAAGCCAACAGCAGCAAGCCCAAGACAACTGGAGCAACCCTAAGACAACCGGACCAAGCCAAAGTCAACTGGAGAAAGTCCATGACAGCTGGAGCAAGCCAAAGTCAACTGGAGAGAGTCTAAGACAACTGGAGCAAGCCGAAGACAACCGGAGAAATCCCAAGACAACAGGAGAAAAGCCATGTAAACTGGAGCAAGCACAAAACAACAAGAGAAAGCCCCAGAAAACTGGAGCAAGGCCAAGACAACTGGTGCAAGCCTGAGGCAACTCAACCAAGCCCAACCTAATTGGAGCAAGGCCAAGACAACTGACGCAAGGCCAAGACAACTGGAGCAAGCCCAAGACAACTGGAGCAAGACCAAGACAATTGGTACAAGTCCAAGACAGCTGGAGCAAGGCCAATACAACTAGAGCAAGCCAAAGACAATTGGAGGAATGCCAAGACAACCGGAGCAAGCCAAAGGCAACTGGAGCAAGCATAAGACAACTGGAGCAAGACCAAGGCAACTGGAGCAAGCCCAAGCCAACTGGAGAAAGCCCAAGAAAAATGGAGCAATCCCAGTACAACTGGAGCAGGCCCAATACAACTGGAGCAAGCCCAAGACAACTGGAGCAAGACCAAGTCAACCAGAGCAAGGCCAAGACAACAGAAGGAAGCCCAAGACAGCTGGAGCAAGCCCAAGAAAACTAGAGCAAGTCCAAGACAACTGGAGCAAAGCCAAAAGAACTGAAGCAAGTCAAAGACAAGTGGAGCAAGCCCAAGAAAACTGGAGCAAGCCCAAGACAACTGGAGCAAGCCCAAGACAACTGGATCAAGGCCAAGACAACTGGAGCAAGTACAGGACAACTGGAGCAAGGCGGAGACAACTGGAGCAAGCCCAAGACATATGGAGCATGCCCAAGACAACTAGAGCAAGCCCAATGCAGCTGGAGCAAGCCCAAAGACAACCGGAGCAAGCCCAATACAACACGAGCAAGCTGAAGACGGCAGGAGCAAGCCCAAGATAACTGGAGCAAGCCCAGGACAACTGGAGCAAGCTCAAGAAAACAGGAGCAAGTCCAAGGCAACTTGAGCAAGCCCATTAAAACTGGAGAGCGCCCAAGTCAACTGGGGCAAGCCCAAGAGAACTGGAGCAAGTCCAAGACATCTGGAGCAAGGCCAGGACAGCTGGAGTAACTGAAAGACAACTGGAGCAAGGTCAAGAAAACTGGAACAAGGCCAAGACAGCTGGAGCAAGCCCAAGACAACTGGGGTATGCCCAAGACAAGTGGAGTCAGCCTAAGACAACTAGAGCAAGGCCAAGAGAACAGGAGAAAGTACGGGACAACTAGTGAATGGCCAGGACAACTGGAGCAATCCCAAAAGAACTTGAGCAAGGCCAAGACAGGTGGATCAAGCCCAAGACAACTGGAGCAACCTCGAGACAACTGGAGCAAGCACAAGAAAAGTGGAGCAAGCCAAAGGCAACTGGTGAGAGGGGGAAACAATGGTCTGGGAATACTAGTTATAAGTACTGGCACGGTGTGGCTACCATGCATAAAGACAAACCAAAGTAGGCATATGTCACTGACCATGACCAAAGCATTTCACCACATGTGGTCAACGTTGACAACTCATATTATGAGTCACAAATCTTCAGAGGGGGAAACAATGGTTTTGGAAACCAGTCATTGAATAGCAAGTACAAAGACCTTCAATAGGTAGAGGCACGGTGTGGCTACCATGCACAATGACCAACCAAAGTAGGCATATGTCACTGACCATGACCAAAGAATATCACTATGTTTGTTCAACTCTGACAACTTATATTATGAGTGAAAAGTGGTCATAGGGGAAAAAAATGGTTTTGGAATACTAGTCACCAACTAACAGTGACATATGCCTACTTTGGTTGGTCATTGTGCATGGTAGCCGCATCGTGCCACTACTTATTGAAGGTATTTGTACTTCCTAGTTGAGAACTAGTATTCCCAAACCATTGTCTCCCCCTTTGACCATTTGTGACTCGTATTATGACATGTCAACGTTGACCACACATAGTGAAAGTATTTGGTCATGGTCAGTGATAAATGCCGACTTTGGTTGGTCATTGTGCATGGTAGCCACACCGTGCCGCAACTTAATGAAGACCTTTGTACTTGCTAGTCAATAACTAGTAATCCCAAACCATTTTTTACCCCTCTGACCATTTTGTGTCTCGTATTATGAGTTGTCAAAATTGACTCCACATAGTGAAATTGTTCGTTCATGGTCAGTGTTATATGCCTACTTTGGTTGGTCAATATGCATGGTAGCCTCACCGTGCCACTGCTTACTGAAGGTATTTGTACCTAGCCAATAAATAGTATTCCCAAACCATTGTTTTCCCCTCTAGCCATTTATGACACATATCATGAGTTGTCAACGTTGACCACACATGGTGAAATCCCGTGGTTATGGTCAGTGACATATGCCTACTTTGGTTGGTCATTGTGCATGGTATCCACACCGTGCCACTGCCTATTGAATTTCTTTGTACCTTCTAGTCGATGACTAGTATTTGCAAACCATTATTTCTCCCTCTGACCATTTGTGAATACTATTACGAGTTGTGAAAGTTGACCACGCATAGTGAAATTCATTGACCATGGTCAGTGACATATGCCTACTTTGGTTGGTCATTGTGCATGGCAGCCACATCCTGCCACTACTTATTGAATGTCTTTGTACTTGTTATTCTATAACTAGTATTCCAAAACCATTGCTTCCCCCTCTGACCATTTGCGACTCGTATTATGGGTTGTCAACGTTCACCACACATAGTGAAAGTCTTAGGTCATGGACAGTGACATATGCCTACTTTGGTTGGTCATTGTGCATGGTAGCCACATCGTGCGACTAATTATTGAAGGTCTTTGTACTTGCTCCTTGATAAATATTATTCCTAAACCATTGTTTCCCCTCCTACCATTTGTGACTCGTACTAGGAGTCGTCAACGTTGACCACACATAGTTAACTTCTCTGGTCATGATTATTGACACGTGCCTACTTTGGTTGGTCATTGTGCATGGTAGCCACACTGTGCCACTGCTTATTGAGGGTCTTTGTACTTGCTAGTCAATACCTAGTATTCCAAAACCATTATTCCCTCCTCTGACAATTTGTGACTTGTATTATGAGTTGTCAACATTGACTACACATAGTGAAATTCTTTGGTCATGGTCAGTTACATATGCCTACTTTGGTTGGTCATTCTGCATGGTAGCCACACCGTGCCACTACTTACTGAAGGTCTTTGTACTTGCTAGTTAATGACTAGTATTCCAAACCCCTGGTCCCTCCCTTTGACCATTTGTGATTCATATTATGAGTTGTCAACGTTGACCACACATGGTGAAATTCTTTGGTCATGGTCAGTGGTATATGCCTACTTTGGTTGGTCTTAGATCATGGTAGCCACACCGTGCCACTTCTTATTGAAGGTCTTCATACTTGCTACTCAATAACTAGTATTCCCAAGCCGTTGTTTCCCCCTCTCACCATTTGTGGCTCGTATTTTGAGTTGTCAACGTTGACCACACTTAGATACATTTTTTGGTCATGGTCAGTGACATATGCCTACTTTGGTTGGTCATTGTGCATGGTAGCAACACCTTGCCACTACTTATTTATGGTCTTTGTACTTGCTAGTCAATAATTGGTATTCCCATACCATTGTTTCCCCTGCAAACCATTTGTGACTCCTATTATAGATTGTCAACGTTGACCACACATAGTGAAAATATATGGTCATAATCAGTGACATATGCCTACTTTGGTTGGTCATTGTGCATGTTAGCCACACCGTGCCACTACTTATTAACGGTCTTTGTACTGTCTAGCTGATAAGTAGCATTCGCACACCATCGTTTCCCCCTCTGACTATTTGTGAATCGTATTATGAGCTGTCATGGTTGACCACACATAGCGAAGTTGTTTGGCCATGGTCAATGACATATGTCTACTTCGGTTGGTAATTGTGCACGGTAGCCACACCCTGCCCATACTAGCTGAAGGTCTTTGTACTTGTTCGTCTATAACTAGTATTCTCAAGCCATTGTTCCCCCCCCTCTGACCATTTGTGACTCGCATTATGGGTTGTCAGCATTCACCACACATAGTGAAATTCGTAGGTCATGGGCAGTGACATATGCCTACTTTGGTTTTTCATTGTGCATGGTAGCCACATCATGTCACTACTTATTGAAGGTCTTTGTACTTTCTATTTTATAACTGGTAGTCCCATACCATTATTTCCCCCTCTGACCAGTTGTGTCTCGTACAAGGAGTTGTCAACGTTGACTACACATAGGGAAATTCTCTGCTCATGGTCAGTGACATATGCCTACTTTGGTTGGTCGTTGTGCATGGTAGCCATACCGTGCCACCGCTTATTGAAATTCTTTGGAATTGCTGGTCAATAAATAGTATTCCCAACCCATTATTTTCCCCTCCAACCATTTGTGACTCGTATTATGAGCTGTCAACATTGACCACACATAGTCAAAATATTTGGTCATGGTCAGTGACATATGCCTGCTTTGGTTGGTCCTTGTGCAAGGTAGCCACACTGTGCCACTATTTATTAAAGTTCTTTGTACTTGCTAGTCAATAACTAAGGGTATACACCAAACTCCCAGACTCGAGTCCGAGACTCGGGAGTCCGAGTCTGAGCTCATACTCGGGAGTCCGATTCTGGAGGTTAGACTCGACTCGGGACTCCGGAGTCTTGAATCGCAGATCCAAGTCCATCGAATTCCACACTTTTCAGATAACGGAAAGGGGAAAGAAAACTGGCCTTTTGTATGAGCTGATATATGTATACATGGAAGTGTGTATTTATGATACAGGTGAAATGAAAAAGACAAACAACATGGGGAAAAACCTATTATCCCATATGGACTCGTGATTCTTTGGTGTGTGGACTCGGGATTCTTTGGTTCCAGACTCGGGAGTCTTCCCATGGTGGACTCGGGATTCCTTGGACTCGTGAGTCTGAGCCCAGACTCTGGAGTCCGAGTCTGGACCTGGACTCGGACTCAGGAGTCCGAGTGTATACCTAGACTCGGACTCGGCATTCAAGTCTGACCATCAGAATCGGGAGTCCGGAATCGTGAACACCCTTATCAATAACTAGTATTCCCAGACCATTGTTACTTCCTCTGACCATTTGTGACTCGTATTAGGAGTCGTCAACGTTGACCACACATGGTGAAAGTCTCTGGTCATGGTCAGTGACACATGCCAAGGCCAAGACAACTGGAGCAAGGCCAAGACAACTGGAGCAAGCCCAAGACAACTGAAGCAAGCCCAAGACAACTAGAGCAAGTCCAAGACAACTGAAGCAAGGACAAGACAACTAGAGCGAGCCCAAGACAACTGGAGAAAGCCTAAGACAACTGGAGCAATGCCAATACAACTGGAGCAAGCCCAAGACAACTGGAGCAAGCCCAAGACAATTGGAGCAAGCCCAAGACAACTAGAGCAAGCACAAGACAACTGGAGCATGGCCAAGACAACAGGAGCAAGCCCAAGACACCTGGAGCAAGAACAAGACAACTGGAGCATGGCCAAGACAGCTGGAGCAAGCCCAAGACAACTGGACAAAGGCCAAGACAACTGGAGCAAGCCCAAGACAACTGGAGCAAGTCCAAGACAACCGGAGAAAAGCCAAGACAACTGGAGCAAGCCCAATACAACTGGAGCAAGCCCAAGTCAACTGGAGCAAGGCCAATACAGCTGGAGCAATGCCAAGAAAACTGGAGCAAGCCCAATACTACTGAGCAAGCCCAAGACAACTGGAGCAGGCCTATACAACTGAAGCAAGGCCAAGACAACTGGAGCAAGGCCAAGACAACTGGAGCAAGCCCAAGTCAACTGGAGCAAGGCCAAGACAACTGGAGCAAGGCCAAGACAGCTGGAGCAAGCCCAAGACAACTGGAGCAAGGCCAATACAGCTGGAGCAATGCCAAGAAAACTGGAGCAAGCCCAATACTACTGAGCAAGCCCAAGACAACTGGAGCAGGCCTATACAACTGAAGCAAGGCCAAGACAACTGGAGCAAGGCCAAGACAACTGGAGCAAGCCCAATGCAACAAGAGCAGGCCCAAGACACCTGTAGCAAGGCCAAGACAACTGGAGCAAGGAAAAAAAAACTGGAGAAAGGCCAAGACAACTAGAGCAAGGCCAAGACTGCTGGATGAAGCCCAAGACAACTTGAGCAATGCCAAGACAACTGGAGCAAGCCCAAGACAATTCGAGCAAGCCCAAGTCAACTGGGGCAAGCCAAAGAGAACTGGAACACGGCCAATACAACTGGAGCAAGCCCAAGACAACTGGAGTAAGCACAAGAAAACTGGAGCAAATCCAAGAAAACTAGAGCAAGGCCAAGAGAACTGGAGCAAGCCCAAGACACCTGGAGCAAGCCCAGAACAGCTAGAGCAAGGCCAAGAAAACTGGAGCATGGCCAAGACAACTGGATCAAGCCCAGGAAAGCTGGAGCAAGCCCAATACAACTGGAGCTAGTATAAGACAGCTGGAGCAAGGCTAAGACAACTAGAGCAAGCCAAAGATAAATGGAGCGAGGCAAAGATAATTGGAGCAAGGCCAAGACAACTGGAGCAAGCTTAAGACAAGTGGAGCAAGCCTGATACAACGAGAGCAAGGCCAAGACAAATGGAGCAAGCCCAAGACAGCTTGAGCAAGACAAAAACAACTGGAAAAAGCCCATGAAAACTGGAGCAAGCCCAAGACAAGTGGACCAAGCCCAAGACAACTGGAGCAAGGCCAAGACAAATGGAGCAAGGCCAAGACAACTGGAGCAAGCCCAAGACAACTAAAGCAAGCCCAAGACAACTGGAGCATGTCCAAGACAACCGAAGCAAGGCCAAGACAACTAGAGCAAGCCCAAGACAACTGGAGCAAGCCCAAGACAACTGGAGCAAGTCCAAGACAACTGGAGCAAGCCCAAGACAACTGGAGCATGTCCAAGACAACCGAAGCAAGGCCAAGACAACTAGAGCAAGCCCAAGACAACTGGAGCAAGCCCAAGACAACTGGAGCAAGTCCAAGACAACTGGAGCAAGGCCAAGACAATCTGAGCAAGACCACGGAAACTGGAGCAAGGCCAAGAGAGATGGAGCAAGCCCAAGACAACTGGAGCAAGACCAAGACAACTGGAGCAAACAAGATAATTGGAGCAAGCCCAAGACAACTGGGGCATGCCCAAGACAACTCGAGGAAGCCTACAACTACTGGAGCAAGCCCAAGACAAATGGAGCAAGTCCAAGAAAACTGGAGCAAACTGGATCAAGCCCAAGACAACTGAAGTGAGCCCAAGAAAACAGGAGCAAGCCCAAGACAACTGGAGCAAGCCCAAGACAACTGGATCAGGCCCAATACAACTTGAGCAAGGCCAAGACAACTGGAGCAAGGCCAAGACAACTGGAGCAAGCCCCAGACAACTAGAGCAGGCCCACGACACCTGGAGCAAGGCCACGACAACTGGAGCAATGCCAAGACAACTGGAGCAAGGCCAAGTCAACTGGAGCAAAGCCAAGACACCTGAAGCAAGCCCAAAACACCTGGAGCAAGGCCATGACAACTGGAGCAAAGCCAAGACACCTGGAGCAAGTCTAAGACAACCAGAGCAAGCCCAAGATAACTGGAGCAAGTCCAAGACAGCTGGACCAAGGCTAAGACAACTGGAGCAAGCCAAAGACAACTCATGAAAAACAAAGATCACTGGAGCAAGGCCAAGACCAGTGGATCAAGCCAAAGACAACTGGAGCAAGCCTGATACAGCTGGAGCAAGGCCAAGACAACTGGAGCAAGCCCAAGAGAACAGGAGCAAGCCCAAGACAACTGGAGCAAGCCCAAGACAACTGGAGCAAGTCCAAGACAACTGGACCAAGCCAAAGACAACTGGAGCAAGGCTAGGCCAGTGGAGCAAGGCCAATACAA
>SZWC01000357.1:416075-433275 GCA_023375785.1 Penium margaritaceum | reverse complement strand
GGAGCAAGCCCAAGACAACTGGAGCAAGCCCAAGACAACTGGAGCAAGTCCAAGACAACTGGACCAAGCCAAAGACAACTGGAGCAAGGCTAGGCCAGTGGAGCAAGGCCAATACAATTAGAGCAAGGCCAAGACAGCTGGAGCAAGCCCAAGGCAACTTGAGCAAGGCCAAGATAACTGGAGCAAGCCCAAGAAAACTGGAGCAAGGCCAAGAGAGCTGGAGCAAGCCCAATACATCTGGTGCGAGCCCAAAACAACTGGAGGAAGGCCAATACAACTGTAGCAAGGCCAAGACAACTGGTGCAAGCCTACGACAACTGGAGAAATTCCAAGATAACTAGAGCAAGTCCAAGACAGCTGGATCAAGGCTAACACAACTGGAGCAAGCCAAAGACAACTGGAGCGAAACAAAGATAAGTGGAGCAAGCATTATACACCTGGAGCAAGGCAAAGACAACTGGAGCAAGCCCAAGACAACTGGAGCAAGCCCAGGACAACTGGCGCAAGCCCAAGACAAGTGGACCAAGCCCAAGACAACTGGGGTAATGCAAAGACAGCTGGAGCAAGGCCAAAACAACTGGGGCAAGCCCAAGATAATTGAAGCAAGCCCAAGACATCGGAGAAAGTCCAAGACAAATGGAGCAAGGCAAAGAAAACTAGAGAAAGCCCAATACAACAGGAGCAAGATCAAGACAACTGGAGTAAAGCCAATACAACCGGAGCAAGCCCAAGACAACTGGAGCAAGCCCAAGACAACAGGGACAAGCCCAAAGAGCAAGCCTAAGACAACTGGAGCAAGGCCAAGAAAACTGGAGCAAGCCCAAGACAACTGGAGCAAGCCCAAGACAGCTGGAGCAAGCCCAAGAAAACTGGAGCAAGCTCAAGACACCTGGAGCAAGCCCAAAACAACTGGAGCAAGGCGAAGACAACTGGATCAACGCCAAGACAACAGGAGCAAGCTCAGACAACTGGAGCAAGAACAAGACAACCGGAGCAAGTAAAATACAACTGGAGCAAGGCCAAGACAACAGGAGCAAGCCCAAGACAACTGGAACAAGCCCAAGACAACTAGAGCAAGGCCAAGACAACTGGAGAAAGGCCAAGAAAACTGGAGCAAGCCCAAGATACCTTGAGCAAGCCCAGAACAACTGGAGCAGGTCAAAGTCAACTGGAGCAAGGCCAATGCAACTGGAGAAATCCCGAGATAACCGGAGCAAGCCCAAGACAACTGGAGCAGGCCCAAAACAACAGGAGCAATGCCAAGACAACTGGAGCAAGCAAGACAACTGGAGCAAGCCCAAGACAACAGGGACAAGACCAAGAGAACAGGAGGAAGCCTAGGACAATTGGAGCAAGCCCAAGACAACTGGAGCAAGCCTAAGAAAACTGGAGCAAAGCCAAGACAACTGGAGCAAGCCCAAGACACCTGGAGCAAACTTTAAACAACTGGAGCAAGGCCAATACAAATGGAGCAAGGCCAAGACAACTGGAGCAAGCCCAAGACAACGGGAGCAAGCCCAAGACAACTGGAACAAGTCCAAGACAACTGGAGCAAGGCCACGACGACTGGAGCAAGCCCAAAACAACCGGAGCAAGCCCAGGACAACTGGAGCAAGGCCAAGACAACTGGACCAAGGCCAAGAAAACTGGAGCAAGCCTAAGAGAACTGGAGCAAGGCAAAGAAAACTGGAGCAGGCCAAAGACAACTAGAGCAACGCCAAGACAACTGGAGCAAAGCCAAGACAACTGGAGCAAGCCCAAGACAAATAGAGCAGGCCCAAGACAACTGGGGCAAGGCCAAGACAACAGGAGCAAGGCCAGGACAGCTGGGGCAAGGGCAAGACAACTAGAGCAATGCCAAGATAGATAGAGGAAGCCCAAGACAATTGGAGCAAGGCCAAGACAACGGGAGCAAGGCCAAGACAACTGGAGCAAGCCCAAGACAACTGGGGCAAGCCCAAGACAACTGGACCAAGCCTAGGATAACTTGAGCAAGGCCAGGAAAACTGGAGCAAGCCCAAGACAACTGGAGCAAGCCCAAGACTACTTGAGCAAGGTCAAGAATGCTGGAGCAAGGCGAGGACAACTGGAGCAACGCCAAGACAACAGGAGCAAGCTCAGACAGTTGGAGCAAGCCCAAGACAACTGAAGCAAGTCCAAGACAACTGGAGCAAGGCCAAGACAACAGGAGCAAGCCCAAGACAATTGGAACAAGCCCAAGACAACTGGAGGAAGGCCAAGACAACTGGAGCAAGGCCAAGAAAACTGGAACAAGCCCAAGACAACTGGAGCAGGTCCAAAACAACTGGAGCTTGGCCAAGACAACTGGATCAAGCAAGACAACTGGAGCAAGCCCAAGACAACAGGGGCAAGCCCAAGACAACTGGAGGAAGCATAAGACAACTGGAGCCAGCCCAAGACAACAGGAGCAAGCCTAAGAAACCCGGAGCAAAGCCAAGACAACTGGAGCAAGCCCAAGACACCTGGAGCAAACTTAAATAAACTGGAGCAAGGCCAAGACAAATGGAGCAAGACCAAGACAACTGGAGCACGCCCAAGACCACTGGAGCAAGCCCAAGACAACTATAGCAAGTCCAAGACAACTGGAACAAGGCCAAGACAACTGGAGCAAGTCCAAAACAACCGGAGCAAGTCCAAGATGTTGGAATAATCTCACAATATCACAAGTCTGCCCCAGCTGAAAACTATAATCCACAAGTGCACCCCCCTCGACAAAGCAAGGGCACATGGATATTGGACACCAAGAACCCTTTTTGGTGACCAGCTCATCTCCGTGACGACGGAACCACACAAGGACCGGTCCGGTCAATCTCCGACCGACACTCCGCGAATAGCCGGCTGCACGATAACGGTCATCCAAGACCCGCGCTCCGGTCCTCGCTACGCACTAATGTGTTGTCAAAGCGCCCTCTTGTCCACGTATCAACTACAGGCGCAGATGAACAATGCCGGCGTACCTCTCCGGGACTACGTGCATCCAAGGCTTCCCGCACCGCTCTTGTGCGTGTGGGGCCGCAAAGCGACTCCGCACCCCGCTCCCATGGCAGAAGCAGCCAAGCGGCTGCGACACCACTTGGGCTATCACCCCCCATAGTAGGATCTGGTACTTAGGTAACTGAGTACTCCTTGTATTGTTTGCCTCTGTTCAGTTCACTTATATCAATCAGTCAATCTGCTCATTATCTTTGCTGCCCGCTTTCTAGCTGTGGCTCTCATTGCTCTTCTGTTGCCCGCCTCTGTGATGTGGCACTTTGCATCTCTCCATTTCCTTCACTACATTCTTCCCGTCCTCCAGCTGCGGTATCTCCCTTGCTCCATCGCTTCGCTCCGTCGCGCCCGCATCGGTTCGCCGAGGCGCCTTCAGTCCCGTAGCGCCCGTGCCTGTTGGCACTGCGCCCACGCATTGTCACGCCCTGTCCCTTAGCACCAGCCAGCGCCAAGGTTGCCGTGGTCCGCATCTCTCGTTCCTCATACCGTCAACTGCTCTTGCATATGTGACATCAGCACACCGTCAGCTCCCACGGCTTCGTTGATGCTTCCGTCTCCAACTCATATGGACTTCTGCCTTCACTGAAGATCATTGCAGTTTCCTGACATGGTATCAGAGTTTAGGGAAAGAACCTGCAGTCGCCTTTGATCTCCTCCGCCTCTCTGACGCTTGAACCTCCGAGCTGAGCCACACCATCGCTATGTGCTGCTCGCCAGCCGAACCGCCGCCACGTCTTTTGTCTCTGACCTGCAAGGTCAAGACCGCTGTGTATGGATGCAGCGTTCAAGACATTGCAGCATTCATCAATCGAGTTCGCCTCCTCTTGCCGCCTGACGCTTGTCACCAAATTGCGCCTTGGCCATCCACCAGCCGTCACCTCCTCAGCAGTAGCAGCATTGCCTCCCACAGCAGCAGCACTACCACACAGGCAGCTTCCTCCCGCCTCCAACATAGTGCCAACCCTGTCACTCAACCTTGTATGGGAACGGCTCAGTGACAGCGCTACACACGAACAGCAGCAGCATCAAGCAGCTGAGTCTCTGACAACTGCAACCTCATCCACAGCCTCCCAAACTTCGCAAACCTCTTTGGTCCCTACAGCAAAGTCTCCACATCTCAATCGTGCTCTGCATGTCTCCCTCGTAAACGGAACACCATGATCCTCTACACACTCGGTTGCCTTGCTGCAGCAGCCTGGCATGTGTACAAGCAATTAAAGGAGCATCTTCACCCATCTTCAGAAGCAGCAGTTTCATCCACTGTCAACGCTCACGCCAAACTTCCCCACCCCCATGACTCTCCTTCTGGAACGATCATCTCCGCAGTGTCACACTCACCCTGTCAATTCCTCACCTTCTCGCCGCCTCGAGGACCTACAATCTGCCCACGAAGAGACAGCCCTCCAGCCACAGATCCCCACTGTATGCCCTCCTCTTTGTTGAACCAAGGTACAAGAGCCCCTCTTTCCGGCAACATATTCTCAGTATATGTTGGACAACTGTGTGCAGCAAGCATTCATCATCATCCACATCCTCAGCCTGCTGCATGCGTCATGCCACCTCATCATCATCCACCGCCGCCAGCTGCCAACCATCCGCTCGCCAGTCAAAGAGAAAATAACGTCGCCGACGCTGCCAACCACACGCAAAAGCATACATCCTGTCGAGGTCTGCAACATCATGATCAGTCTTTCAACCACCCTCCATCAATGCAACTCCCTCCCCGAACCACGTCGACAACGACTGCTTTGACCTAGAAGAATGGTACTCTGCAGCAGCCACAGCCGCCTCCACTCCTGCCCCAGATGCTGCTTCATCCATGGGGCTACTACTCTACTCCAAAACTCCACTGTTCACCAAAGAGGAGCTCAACAACTTCATGATGCTCAACTATGGCACAACAATTGACAACACAACACCACAGCAGCAAGACGTCTCCGAGCCCCTTTCACCACCACACCTGCTGTTGCCTCTACGACAACGACCCTCTCACTCTCCGCATACCCTTCACAGTTTGTGTCTCCAGGTCCTCTAGCAAGAAACTCTGGAGCCGCCCTGTGCCTCTCATCAACCAGGGCTTCTCTACAGACACAATTCTCTCCCGCAATTGCCAACGACAATGGAAATCAAGATAATCCAGCTGTTGCCTCGCCTTCCGACATCTACGTTCCTCCACACAAGCAACACTCTCCTGCCAGTAGTGGACCTGGCTCATCCCCTCCTTCAGGAGGAAACCAGGAACCGTGCAAAACTGCAGTAGCTTCACCAGTAGCGGCAGCAACTGCCTATCCCCCTCCTCATCAGCGACAAGCAGGACAACAGCAGCAACTCATCGAACAGAACAACCCACCAGCACCCTCGGCATCGGCTACCAGGACCAACCTCCTAAACACAAACCACTTCACAACTGACGGCGCTGAACTCGCTTTTGCCCTCTGGAACACCATCCTTTTGGGCCGCGCGTTCCTCTGGGTAAACACGCAAGGACTGCAGCAGGACCTCTCAGTACTTGCTCCAGTTATCTTGGGCTTGTTCCAGTTGGCTTGGCCTTTCTCCAGTTGTGTTGGACTTGCTCCAGTTGTCTTGGGCTTGCTCCAGTTGTGTTGGTCTTGCTCCACTTGTCTTGGCCTTGCTCAGTCGTCTTGGCCTTGCTCCAGTTTTTTTGGGCTTGCTCCAGTTGTCTTGGGCTTGCTCCAGTTGTCTTGGCCTTTCTCTGGTTTACTTGGCCTTGTTCCAGTTGTTTTGGGCTTGCTCCAGGTGTCTTTGGCTTGCTCCTGCTGTCTTGGCCTTGCTCCAGTTTCCTTGGGCTTGATCCAGCTGTCTTGGGCTTGCTCTAGTTGTCTTGAGCTTGCTCCAGTTTTCTTGGACTAGCTCCACTTCTATTGGGCTTGCTCCAGTTGTCTTGGGTTTGCCCCAGTTGTCTTGGGATTTTTCCAGTTATCTTGGGCTTGCTCCAGTTGTCTTGTCCTTGCTCCAGTTGTCATGGGCTTGCTCCAGCTATCTTGGCATTTCTCCGGTTGTCTTGGCCTTGCTCCAGTTTTCTTGGCCTTGCTCCAATTGTCTTGGCCTTGCTCAAGTTGTCGTGGGCTTACTCCAGTTGTCTTGGGCTTGCTCCAATCATCTTGGGCTTGCTCCAGATGTATTGGGCTTGCTCCAGTTGTATTGGCCTTGCTCCAGTTGTCTTGGGCTTGCTCCAGTTGTCTTGGGCTTGCTCCAGTTGTCTTGGGCTTGCTCCAGTTGTCTTGGACCTGCTCCAATTGTCTTGGACTTGCTCCAGTTGTCTTGGGCTTGTTCCAGCTGTCTTCAACTTGCTCTAGTTGTCTTGGCCTTGCTCCAGTTGTCTTGGCCTTGCTCCAAATCGTTTTGGCTTGCTCCAGGTGTCTTGTGCTTGGTCCAGTTGTTTTGGCCTTGCTCCAGTTTTCTTGGACTTGCTCCAGTTGTGTTGGGCTTGCTCCAGTGGTATTGGCCTTGCTCCAGATGTTTTGGACGTGCTCCAGGTGTCGGGCTTGCTCCAGTTGTCTTGGCCTTGCTACAGTTTTCCCGGGCTTCCTCCAGCTATCTTGGGCTTGCTCCAAATTTCTTGGCCTTGCTCCATTTGTCTTAGGCTTGCTCCAGTTTTCTTGGGCTTGCCAGGGTTTTCTTGGGCTTGATCCAGTTGTCTTGGGCTTGCTCCAGTTGTCTTGGCCTTTCTCCAGCTGTCAAGGGCTTGCTCCACCTGTCTTGGTCTTGCACCAGTTGTCTTGGCCTTGCTCCATTTGCCTTGGCCTTGCTCCAGTTGTATTGGGCTTGCTTTAGTTGTCTTCGGCTACCTCCAGTTGTCTTGGGTGTGCGCCAAGTATATTGGGCTTGCTCCTGTTGTCTTGGTATTGCCCCAGTTGAATTGGCCTTGCCCCAGTTGTCTTGGGCTTGCTCCAGTTGTCTTGGTCTTGCTCCAGTTCTCTGTCACAATTCTGACACAACTCTGGCACAACTCTGGCACAACTCTGGCACAATTCTGACACAACTCTGGCACAATTCTGACACAACTCTGGCACAACTATGGCACAACTATGGCATAACTCTGGCACCACTCTGGCACAATTATGGCACAACTCTGGCACAAATCTGGCACAACTCTGGCACACCTCTGGCACAACTCTGGCAAAACTCTGACACACCGTTCGCACAGCTCTGGTACAGATATCGCACAAATATGGCACAACTCTGGCACAACTCTGGCACAACTCTGGCAGAGCTCTGGCACTGCTCCGGCACAACTATAGCACAACTATGGCACACCTCTAGCACATCTCCGGCACAGCTCTGGCACAACTTTGGCACAACTAGGGCACAACTATGGCACAACTCTGGCACGTGCAACTGACCATGACCACTCTGGCACAACTCTGGCACAGCTCTGGCATAACTTAGCCAGACTCTGGCACAACTCTGGCACAACTCTGGCACAACTCTGGCACAACTCTGGCACAACTCTGGCACAACTATGGCACATCTTCGGCACAACTCAGGCACAACTCTGGCACAACTTTGGCAAAACTCTGGTACAAATCTGCCACAACTCTGGCACAACTCTGGCAGAACTCTGGACCAACCATGGCACAACTCTGGCACAACTCTGGCATAACTCTGGCACAACTCTGGTGCAACTCTGGCACACCTCTGGCACACCTCTTGCACAACTCTAGCACAACTCTGACACACTTCTGGCACAACTCTGGAACAACTCTGGCACAAATCTGGCACAACTCTGGCGCAAAATCTGGCACAGCTCTGGCACAACTCTGGAACAACTCTGGTACAAATCTGGCACAACTCTGGCGCAAATATGGCACAGCTTTGGCACAACTCTGGGACAACTTTGTCACAACTCTGGCACAACTCTGGCACTACTATGGCACAACTATGGCACAACTCTTGCACAACTATGGAACAACTCTGGCACAACTCCTGGAACACCTATTGCACACCTGTGGAACAACTCTGGCACAACTCTGGCACAAATCGGGCACAACTCTGGCACATCTCTGGCACAACTCTGGCACAACTCTGGCACAACTCTTTCACAACTCTGGTAAAACTCTGGCAAAAATCTTGCACAACTCTGGCACAACTCTGGCACAACTCTGGCCCGCCCTTGGACACTTGGCCTTGCTCCAGTTGTCTTGGCCTTGCCCCAGTTTTCTTGGCCTTGCCCCAGTTGGCTTGGGCCTGCACCAGTTGTCTTGGGCTTGCTCCAGCTGTCTTGGCTTTGCTCCAGTTGTCGTGGCCTTGCTCTAGTTGTCTTTGGCCTTCTCCAGGTATCTTGCGCTTGCTCCATTTGTCGTGGGCTTGCTCCAGTTTTCTTGTCCTTGCTCCAGTTGTCTTGGCCTTGCTCCAATTGTCTCTGTCGGACACCATGTCAGAGATCGCTTCAAGGGGTGCAGCCACTGATAAAATAAAGAGTGACAAGCGCAGGTTCATATCCGGAGACATACGACCAAAATTCTGAACAGTCGCATGACCAACAATCGTGCGAACCTCGCCAAGACCGAACCAACGGATTCATGCAACAACGGTCCAGGCGCACGCACCTGTGGAGATCACCCTTGCGCACGTCACTCCCCTATGCCTACGGCAAGCAAAGCCGAATTGTGGTCTCGTGGCGCTCCTCCCTCTCCTTTGCCCAAGTCGCCACCTCACTCTTGTGCCCTCTTGATGAAGCGCGCTAGGCTAGGAGTCTACCTATTTGTATTGCTTGTATTCATTTGATAAAATCAATCCATTGGATTCCTCTTCAGGCTCGCCCTCTGGGCCGCCTCCAGCCCCTTTGCTGTCAATCGTCTTTCAGCGCCCGTGCTCTTGCACTGCGCCCAGTCTTTCCTCACTAACGTCACCAATATGTCAGCAACGCCCGTACCTTCGAGGAAGCTTCCGCTCTTCTCTCCAATGTGCTGCGTCCACTCTTCTCCTCAATTCCCCAGTGCTTTCACCTTCGGTGCCGCGCCCACACTTCATTCTCGTTGTTGACTTCCACTTCCGCCTCCATTCCGCTTCTCGTCGTCATAACCGCTTTGCTTCTGCTCGTGCTTCTGTCCTCCAAGGAAACGCTCACCTTTGTGACCGCGTCCATTTAACGGCATCACCAGCAAATTTCTGACAGTCTCGGGCGTGATCCATTTGCCTTCGGCTTGCTCCAGTTGTCTTGGGCTTGCTCCAGTTTTCTTGGCCTTGCTCCAGTTGTCTTGGCCTTGCTCCAGTTGTCTTGGGCTTGCTCCTGTTGTCCAGGGCTTTCTCCAGTTTTCTTGGCATTGCTCCAGTTGTCTTGGACTTGCTCCGGTTGTCTTGAGCTTGCTCCAGTTGTCTTGGGCTTGCTCTAGTTGTCTTGGCCTTGCTACAGTTGTCTTGGTCTTGCTCCAGTTGTCATGGGCTTGCTCCAGTTGTCTTTGGCCTGTTCCAGTTGTCCTGGGCTTGCTCCAGTTGTCTTGGCCTCGCTCCAGTTATCATAGGCTTGCTCCAGTTGTCTTGGGCTTGCCCCAGATGTATTGGGCTTGCTCCAGATGTCTTGGCCTTGCTCTAGTTGTCTTGACCTTGGTCCATTTGGTCTGGGCTTGCTCCAGGTCTCTTGGGCTTGCTCCCTTTGTCTTGGTCTTGCTCCAGTTGTCATGAGCTTGCTCCAGTTGTCTTTGGCCTGTTCCAGTTGTCCTGGGCTTGCTCCAGTTGTCTTGGCCTCGCTCCAGTTGTCTTAGGCTTGCTCCAGTTGTCTTGGGCTTGCTCCAGATGTATTGGGCTTGCTCCAGGTATCTTGGGCTTGCTCCAGTTGTCTTGGCCTTGCTCCAGTTGTCTCGGGCTTGCTCCAGCTTTCTTGGCCTTGCTCCAGTTGTCTTGGCCTTGCTCCAGCTGACTTGGCCTTGCTCCAGTTTTCTTGGCCTTGCTCCAGTTGTCTTGGGCCTGCTCCGGTTGTCTTGGGATTGCCCCATTTCTCTTGACCTTGCTCTACTTGGCTTTGCCCTCCTCCAGTTGTCTTGGACTTAATCCAGTTGTCTTGGGCTTGCTCCAGTTGTCTTTGCCTTGCTCCAGTTGTCTTAGTTTAGTGTACGTGTACTATGTATGAGCTTGCAGGTATAAACAAGGTAAAAACCCGGTGGCTTGGTATGGCTATTGTCGGCAATGCCTTGACAAAGTTGGCATGTGCAACGGACCATGACCACAAAGTGAACCAAGTGACTTTAACTTCTATGAATCATCACATGAGCCAGCCACATTCGGAGTGTCCAACCACAGTGCACATGTGCCAGGCATAAAATTGCAGGTATAATCAAGGCAATACACATGTGGCTCGGTACGGGAATTGTGCGTGATGTCTTGACAAAGTTGGCATGTGCCACAGACCATGACCACGAATTTATCCAAGTAAATATAACCTGTATGATTCATGACACGAGTCAGCCACGGTCAGAGTGCCCAATTGCAGTGCACATGTACTATGCATGACCTTGCTGATATAACCAAGGTAAAACTTCGGTGGCTTGGTGTGGCTATTGTTTGCAATGCATTGACAAAGTTGGCATGTGCCATTGACCATGACCACAAAGTTAACCAAGTGACATTAACTTCTACAAATCATAACACGAGTCAACTACGGTCAGAGTGCCCAATCACAGTGCACATGTACAACGTATGACCTTGCAGGTATGAACAAGGTAAAAAACCGGTGGTTTGATGTGGCTATTGTGGGCAATGCCCTGACAAAGTTGATCTGTGCAAGTAACCATGACCACAAAGTGAACCAAGTAACTTGAACTTATATGAATCATCACATGAGTCAGCCACAGTCAGAGTGCCCAGTCACAGTGCACGTGTGCTAGGAATAAACTTGCAGGTATAAGCAAGGTAAAACACTGGTGGCTCAGTGCGGCTTTTGTGTGCGATGCCTTGACAAAGTTGGCATGTGCCACTGTTGGAAAAAGGACAACCGTCAGATCATCTTGATCCAATGATCTACTGGGCTCGGCACAACATCAACAAAAAGGAAAAACAAGAGGGCCGAGAGAGAGATCATCATCTCTCTCTCGACCCTCCTGTCTATCCTACATGGCGGGGCATGGTATGGCTGTGGGCAGGCCTCTTTAGGCATCCCACTGATTCATCCATCCACGGCCCTACTCTCTCTACTCATCCTATTGGAGCTCCGGAGAGCTGATGGAATAACTCTACCAGAAGTCATATATTTCGGCAGGTTTTGGACCAACAGGATGTGTGGTCTGGCAGACGAGGCGAGAGTGCGAGCGTGAGCTCCTCTCGACTCCGAGGCTGCTAACGTGGCAAGGACCAAGGAAACGCTGAAGATATTCCTCTTTCTAAAGATGGATCCTGTGGTCAGGCATCTTGCGAGGGCAGTTGGATTGATCGGCGCCGTCGCTGAATCGAGAGGTGCGGTCGGTCCATCATCGTGAGACAAATGCCCGAGCCAAATTGATGGTCATGAAGAAGCTACCGCAGATCCGGACGACCTCGTCCGTGGATCGCACCGAGGGCGCTGGGCATCCGCCAACCTCGGACTGCCGATGATCGGATATCATCGAGCGGTGTCCGAAAGATCCTGTGAAGACACAAGGAGACTGGACTGTGTCAACACTTGTACTTTTCTGCTTCTAGCTAGTGTAGAACAAATACGTAGCTATAGGTTTGTATTTCCTGTTACTTCGTCTGTGTGTAACCATTTAAAACAAGCTTGGTACCGTTGGAAAGCTTGTGAGACGAGTCGTGTAACTGTGCCTTCAGTCCATGCTCTTGAATCGCACAGTCAGTGACATTACTAAGGCAAGAGTGCCTGTGTGTGTGTAAGTGGTAACTCATAACTGAGAGGTCATCACCAACAATTCAGCATAGTACCAGAGAGTTGAACCATCAGAGTAATTCATCTGAAGATCCCTAAAGATTCTGTTGTGTAAAATCCAACATTTGGTATCAGAGTAGGTGGCATCTTCAGATCTACACAACTATGGCGGCAACAATCAACAATGGAGGTCACTTCAAAGTGGCTCTTTTTGACGGCGATGACTACCATACCTTCGTTTTCAACATTGAGATGATATTCCTAAACAAAGGCCTATGGGGCGTCGTCTGCGACCCTCCTGACACATTACCTGCATGAGCGTCACCTGAAGAACAAGTCAGCTGGAAGCGATGCTGTGACCAGGCCTTCTCAATTCTGGCACTGAATCTAACAGAGCGACTCAAGTTTATCATCAGAGAAAACAATCCTACCAACTGTCCAAGGAAAGCCTGGAAGGCCCTGGAGAGTCACTATGAAAGGACGAGCGATGTTGAGTTGGGAAGTCTACTGACAGAGTTCCATACTCAGCAAATGGAAGAAGGAACACGCCTAGAAGATCATATGTCCCACCTCAAACACCTGGCCAGCTGTATTTCATCGATGGGAGAAGTCATCTCTGAAAGAGTTCTAGTACTAATCCTCTTTCGTGGACTACCTGCCAGATTCAAAGATACCATCAACCGACTTCAGACTTTCCAGAAACAGGGGAAGACCTTTGATGCTCAACTTGCTGAACTCCGGACAACATTACAGCAAGCTATTGGGACACAAGGAAGAGCTGTAGGTGGGCCACCTGGTGCCGCCGCTGAAGTAGCACGAGCAGCAGCAGCAGCAGCAGCAGCACCACTTGGACGTCAAGCATATTCTCCGACTCTGGAGAAGGCTGTCGAAGAACACATGATGGTTGAAGAATAGTATGTCAAAGACAACAGAGTTGAAACCGGCCTTGTGACCAAATACCAAGGACAAAGGACAAAGAAGTTTGGAGCTTATGGAAACAGCAGTCAGGGATCTCTTACACATTTCAACAGCAGAGATCAACCAACCCCGCATTCACCACGGGGCATTGTTCCACCGACTGATCGAGTGTGCTGGACATGCAAGCAGAAGGGACATATTGCCGTGGACTGCCCTAAACGATGCCCACACTTCACTCGCCATTATGGAGCTTGCCGACCCCATCAAGCAATGCTGACCACCTACGTGTCCACCGTGGTTGTTTTTCTTACAGTGTCCACCAACGCACAGGAATCATCAGACGAAGAAGACAATTATCAGCTAAATCTTCTATCTGAAGGACCAATCATGCCTGACAAAGACATGTCAGCCTCGCAGCCAGAGCATCCAATCTATGGTTCAGCAACAGAAGAAACAACACATCACACCCTGACAGAAGAAGAGTTCGTGACTGAAGAGTTGGCCATGTGCTCCATCGACAGTGCCCTTCTTCTGGCTGCCGGCATTCTGGCATGGATCATGGACTTTGGCTGTACAAAACATATGACCTGCAAAAAGGACTGGTTTATCAGCTTCAAGCATTTTCTGACACCACGAGAAGTCCGACTTGGTGATGGGAGGACTATCCCTGCCTACGGGCAAGGGACAGTCAAGGTTGGCATCAAATGCAATGGGAAGCCAGCCATAAGGACCTTCGAGGATGTACTCTATGTGCCAGACCTTGCAGCCAACCTTCTCTCAGTCACAAAGCTCAACGACAAAGGCTTCAAAGTTGTGTTTGACATTGATAAGAACTGCAAGGTGTACAACCAGACATACTAACTGGCAGCAGTGGCCACTCGCATGGCCAATCTGACCGTCCTTGACACCAGCGAACCCTCAAGACACCCAGAAACACAAGAGATGGCGTTTGTGGCCTCTTCATCTACATCGGCTAAATCAACGACTCTGTCAACCACGACAGAACTTTGGCACAAGCGGCTGGCACATGTCAGCTATCCCACTCTAACCAAAATGACTGCAGATTCAGTTGCTTATGACCTACTAGATAGCCTGCTCTAAGACCGAGAAGCACCCATGTGTGAAGGTTGTATCACCGGCAAACAACATCAAGCATCTTTTGTGTCACTTCCGTCACATGGGACTCAAGAGTGCCTGGAACTCGTGCACATGGATCTTTGCTACATCAAGGAAGGATCTCTCTCCAACAAGCACTACTTTCTCGTCATCCTGGATGACTACACGCATATGGTCTGGACCCGGATTCTTCGTTTCAAGTCTGACGCTATTGAAGAGATTAAAACCTGGTTTCGACAGGTTGAAAACGATACCAGCCTGACAGTCAAGAAGATATGAACTGACAACGGGACAGAGTTTGTCAACCGCAAACGATGAAAAAGGCATTCAACATCAAACCACAGTGTCATATACTCCACAACAGAATGGCAAAGCAGAGAGGATGAATCAGACCCTTCTCGAAAGAGTCCGGACTATGATTCATACAGCCGGCCTCTGACCCGCGTTCTGGGCTGAAGCTCTCCACACCGCAGCATATATCACAAATCGTCTCCGCACAACTAAGCTGCCTGCAGGTGCATCCATACCCTACGAAGCATGGACCGGGAACAAGCCTTATCAGGGATACATTCGTATCTTCCGATGCACAGCGCATGCCTGGGTCCGTCAAGAAGAGCGCTCCAAACTGGATCCACGATCCAAAATCTGTATCCTGCTTGGGTATGAGACACGTGACATCTACCGACTCTGGAATCCAGACTCCAAACGTGTGATTCAGAGCAGGCAGCCCATCTTCAACGAAAGTTTCTTCAACCGTGCACGTGATGTAACACCACCAGAAGTCACGCCTACCGTCTACATTGAAACAACACCACCACCTCTGCAAAAATTCTCTGTCCATCCCACACCTGATGACCACGCTGGTGTCCTCCCTCCTGTGATTCCAAAAGAAAATCGTCATGCTCCCGCTGCCTCACAGAAGGATGTCTCCAGCACTCCGTCACAATCAGGACTACGGTGGTCAGCCAGACTCACCAGACCTCCGACATTCCTTCAGCTTGGTTTTCTGTCCACAACCGAGCTCTCCGCAGACGACGACCTTGATCACACATCACTACTCACACATGTGGTGGATCCCACCAGCTTCAAAGATGCTATGCGTCACCCAGATGGAGACCAATGGTGCCAAGCAGCTGAAGAGGAGCTCTTTGAGCTTCAGAAATAGCACATATGGGATCTGGTCCCTCGACCACCCAACACGCCCATTGTCACATGTAAGTGGGTGTTCAAGACCAAGCTGACCAGTGCAGGTACACCTGATCGCCACAAGGCACGCCTCGTTGCGCGGGGCTTCAGCCAAGTCCTTGGAGTGAACTACCAAAACACTTTTGCACCGGTGGCCAAGTACTCATCCATCAGGGTGATCATCTCTCTGGCCGCTAACAACAAATGGCATCTCCATCAAATGGACGTCACAAGTGCCTTCCTCAATAGTGATCTCAAAGAAGTCATCTACATGACCCAACCAGAAGGTTTCGTATCCCCAGATCACCCTGATCATGTTTGCAAGCTCAACAAATCTCTGTATGGGCTGAAGCAAGCTCCACGACAGTGGAACCTGAAGATCCACGAGTTCTTTTTGGTCCAAGGTCTCCAATGCCTGCACTTTGACAACTCCGTGTACTTCCGCCGAGGGTCCAACCTTCTCGGCGTTATTCTCTACGTGGGCGACCTTATTCTGTTTGGACCGTCCCTCTCTGTTCTGGATACTCTCAAACAGCAGCTTTCTTGCCGTTTTGAGATGAGTGACATGGGGCCTCTCAAGTACTACCTTGGGATTCAAATCACTCATGACATCCTGCACGGTCACGTAACACTAACCCAGGCCACTTATGCTCAACGTGTGGCTGACAAGTTCGGGCTCGGTACATGCACTCCCCAAACTACCCCACTCTCCAAGGATCATGGTCTTACCAAACCAGTCACGGCAGCCACACACTTGGCCTCCTTGGAAGATGCCCAAGCTTTCCCACGCATGGTGGGCTCCCTGATGTACTCTTCTGTGGCTACCAGACCTGACCTCTCCTTTGCTGTTTGCCTCCTCAGTCAAGGCTGTCAGTGCCCTACTGCTGCTCACATCCTGGCCGCCAAGCGTAGCATTCGCTATCTCCGTGGATCTGCTTCTCTTGCTATCCGCTACTCCTCTGGAAACAATTTTCTCCAGGGCTTCTCTGATGCTGATCTCTCTGGTGATCACACCACCAGCCGCTCCACCTCTGGGTATGTCTTCCTCCTCAACGATGGACCCGTCAGCTGGCACAGCAAGAAGCAGTCTATGGTCGCTCTCTCCTCAATGGAAGCTGAATACATTGCTGAGAGCGAATGCACAAGAGAGGCGGTTTGGCTTCGTATGCTTCTGAGCGAGCTTGGATTTGATCAACTCGAGCCTCCGCCCATCCACTGTGACAACAAAGGGGCTATCGCTCTTTCTGAGGATCCAGTTCTCCACGACCGCACCAAGCACATCCGTTGGCAGTACCACTACGTTCGCGATGCTGTTGAGGAGGGCGAAGTCGTCATGCACTACCTCCCCACTGCCAATCAAACTGCTGACATCTTCACCAAAGCCCTCTCTACCGATCGTCATGCTCATCTCTGCGCTCGCTTGGGTCTTCTCTCCTCGTCCTGACCCTCCTCGGCGCTGTCTTCTTCCTTCTCGGTTCCTCCCCGCTGCCGCTCATTCCCGGCTCTCTCTTTCCATCCCCCCCGTGTGAGGCGTTTGGACGGACGGAGATTGTCCTCAGTGGAACCGTCATCGCTTCCCGTTTCCGTGCCCCCCACATGAGGCGTTGGCATGGACGCGGGTTGCGTGCGACCATTTTCCCCACCTCCTTTTGCTTCTGCCTGCCGCTGTTCTCTCTCTCCTTGCGCTCTGCTTTCCTCTCGCGCCTCGGTCCTCGCATAAGGCCAACGCCCTCTCCCCTTGGCCTGTTCGCTGTTGGACCCACGCCGCTCCGAAATGCAATTTCTCTCCAGTTATATTCTGCCCGTTCCTTCTTATCTTTCAGACCCCCATGGATGAGCTGCCCCTGTCAAGCTCACCCTGCAGGCCGGATGCGCGGGAGGCAGGGCTCACTCCCCCAAGTCCGGGCAGGGTGTGCTGTTGGGACCGGTCTATCTCTCAGCCGTCGGGGCGTTACCCGGGCTAAAAAGTTCTCACCGGCCCACTGTACACCCTGCGTCTTGCTGCTCCGGACTTCTCTCTTTTTCTCTCTTAGCGAGGCTCGGTTGGCCCGGGGGGCGATTCCTGTTGCCGTGCATTCCCGTGCCTTGCCTTGTCTATTTTTTCTGTCACCACCATCCTCCCGGCTCACTTCTCGCCGGGGGGGGGGGGGGGGGGGG
>SZWC01000357.1:394269-416069 GCA_023375785.1 Penium margaritaceum | reverse complement strand
TCTTTTTCCACTTGTCGGCTCCAACTTCATCAGCGCTGGATCGACAAGGGGGGGAATTTTGGAAAAAGGACAACCGTCAGATCATCTTGATCCAATGATCTACTGGGCTCGGCACAAAATCAACAAAAAGGAAAAACAAGAGGGCCGAGAGAGAGATCATCATCTCTCTCTCGACCCTCCTGTCTATCCTACATGGCGGGGCATGGTATGGCTATGGACAGGCCTCTTTAGGCTTCCCACTGATCCATCCATCCGCGGCCCAATTCTCTCTACTCATCCTATTGGAGCTCCGGAGAGCTGATTGAATAACTTTACCAGAAGTCATATATTTTAGCAGGTTTTGGACCAACAGGATGTGTGGTCCGGCAGACGAGGTGAGAGTGCGAGCGTGAGCTCCTCTCGACTCCGAGGCTGCAGACGTGGCAAGGACCAAGGAAACGCTGAAGATATTCCTCTTTCTACAGATGGATCCTGTGGTAAGGCATCCTGCGAGGGCAGTTGGATTGATCGGCGCCGTCGCTGAATCGAGAGGTGTGTTGTCTTGGCAATGCCCCAGTTGTCTTTCCCTTGCTGCAGTTGTCTTGGACTTGCTCCAGTTGTCTTGGGCTTGCCCAAGACAACTGGAGCAAGCCCAAGACAACAGGAGCAAGACCAGGACAACTGGAGCAAGCCCAAGACAACTGGGGCAAGCCCAAGACAACTGGAGCAAGCGTAAGACAATTGGGTGAAGGCCAAGACAACCGGAGCAAGGCCGAGACAACTGGAGCAAGCCCAAGACAACTGGAGCAAGCCCCAAACAACTGGAGCAAGTCCAAGACAACTGCAGCAAGGCAAAGACAACTGGGGAATTTCCAAGACAACTGGAGCAAGGCCAAGATAACTTGGGCAAGGCCTTTGCAGCTGGAGCAAGCCCAAAACAACTAAAGCAAGCCCAAGACAGTTGGGGCAAGCCAAAAACAACTGGAGCAAGCATAGGACAACTGGGGCAAGGCCAAGACAACTGGAGCAAGCCCAAGACAGCTGGAGCAAGCCCAAGACATCTGGAGCAAGCCCAAGAAAACTGGAGCTAGGCCATGACAACTTGAGCAAGCCCAAGACACCTGGAGGAAGCCCAAAACAACTAGAGCAAGGCCGCGACAACTGGAGAAAGGCAAGGACAACTGGAGCAATCCAAAGACTACTGGAGCAAGCCCAAGACAAATGGAGCAAGTCCAAGACAACTAGAGCAAGGCCAAGACAACTGGAGCAAGCCCAAAACAACTGGAGCAAGGCGAAGACAACTAGAGCAAGGCTAAGAGAACTGGATCAAGACCAAGCCAACTGGAGCAAGACCAATACAATTGGAGCAGGTAAAAGACAGCTGGAGAAAGGCCTATACAACTTGAGCAAAGCCAAGAAAACTGGAGGAAGCCCAAGACAACTGCAGCAGTCCCCAGACATCTGAAGCAAGGCCAAGACAACTGGAGCAAGCCCAAGGCAAATGGAGAAAGGCCAAGACAACTGGAGCAATGCCAAGAAAGCTGAAGCAAGCCCAAGACAACTGGAGCAAGGCCAAGACAACTGGAGCAAGCCCAAAACAACTTGAGCAAGCCCAAGACAACTGGAGCAAGCCCAAGACAACTGGAGCGAGGCCAAGACAACTGCAGCAAGCCCAAGACAACTAAAGCAAGCCCAAGACAAGTGGAGCAAGCCCGAGACAGCCCGGGCCAGCCCAAGACAACTGGAGCAAGCCTAAGACAACTGGAGCAAGGCCAAGACAGGTGGAGCAGTGCCAAGAAACCTGGAGCAAGCCTAAGACAGCTGGAGCAAGCCCAAGAAAACTGGAGCAAGGCCAAAACAACTGGAGCAAGCCCAAGACAATTGGAGCAAGCCCAAGAAAACTGGAGCAAGCCCAAGAAAACTGGAGCAAGGCCAAGACAATTGGAGAAAGCCCAAGTCAATGGGAGCTAGCCCAAGACAACTGGAACCAGTCCAAGACAGCTGGATCAAGGCTACGACAACTGGAGCAAGCCAAAGAAACCTGGAGCAAGCAACATATACATGGAGCAAGGCAAAGACAACTGGAGCAAGCCCACTTGAGCACTAGAGCGTCACACTTTGGCACTAGAGCATCACACTTTGGCACAAGAGCTTCACATTTTGGCAGTACAGATTCACGCTTTGGCACTAGAGCTTCACACTTTGGCACTTGAGCGTCACACTTTGGCACTACAGCGTCACACTTTGGCACTAGAGTGTCACACTTTGGCACTAGAGGTTCACACTTTGGCACTACAACGTCATACTTTGGCACTAGAGCTCCACACTTTACCACAAGGGCGTCACACTTTGGCACTAGAGCGTCACACTTTGGCACTAGAGCGTCATACTTTGGCACTAGAGCGTCACACTTTGGCACTAGAGCTTCACACTTTGGCACTAGAGCTTCACTCTTTGACACTAGAGCATCACACTTTGGCACTAGAGCTTCACACTTTGATACTTGAGCGTCACAATTTGGCACTAGAGCATCACACTTTGGCACTAGAGCGTCACACTTTGGCAATAGTGCTTTACAATTTGGCGCTAGAGCGTCACACTTTGGCACTAGAGATTCACACTTCGGCACTAGAGCGTCAAAAGTTGGCACTAGAGAGTCACACTTTGGCACTAGAGCATCACACATTGGCACTAGAGCTTCACAAATTGGCACTAGAGCATTAGACTTTGCTACTAGAGTGTCACACTTTGGCACTAGAGCTTCACACTTTGGCACTGGAGCATCACACTTTGGCACTAGAGTGTCACATTTTGGCACTAGAGCGTCAGAATTTGGCACTAGAGCCTCACACTTTGGCAGTCGACCGTCACACTTTGGCGCTAGAGCTTCACACTTTGGCACTAGAGCGTCACACTTTGGCACTAGAGCTTCACACTTTGGCACTAGAACATCACACTTTAGCACTAGAGCGTCACACTTTGGCATAAGAGCTTCACACTTTGGAACTAGAGCGTCAAACTTTGGCACTAGAGCGTCACACTTTGGTACTAGAGCGTCACACTTTGGCAATAGAGCGTCACACTCTGGCAGTAGAGTGTCACCCTTTGGCACTAGAGCGTCACACTTTGGCACTAAAGCTTCACACGTTGGCACTAGAGCTTCACGCTTTGGCACTAGAGCATCATACGTTGGCACTAGAGCGTCACACTTTGGCACTGGAGCGTCACACTTTGGCACTTGACTCACAGTTCTGCACTAGAGCATCACACCTTGGCACTAGAGCGTCGCACTTTGGCACTGGAGCGTCACACTTTGCCACTAGGGCGTCACACTTTGGCATTAGAGCTTCCCACTTTGGCACTAGAGGGTCACACTTGGGAACTTGAGGGTCACAGTTTGGCACTAGAGCGTCATATTTTGACACTAGAGCTTAACACTTTTGCACTGGAGCTTCACACTTTGGCACTAGAGCTCCACACTTTGGCACTAGAGCGTCACACTTTAGCACTAGAGCATTACACTTTGGCACTAGAGCATCACACTTTGGCGCAAGAGCGTCGCACTTTGGCAATAGAGGTTCACACTTTGGCACTAGAGCATCATACTTTGGCACTAGAGCTTCACACTTTGGCATTAGAGCTTCCCACTTTGGCACTAGAGCGTTGTTCTTTGGCACAAGAGCGTCACACTTTGCCACTAGGGCGTCACACTTTGGCACTAGAGCGTCACACTTTGGCACTAGAGCGTCCCACTTTGGCACTAGAGCGTCACACTTTGGTACTAGAGCGTCACACTTTGGCACTAGAGCGTCACGCTTTGGCACTAGAGCGTCATACTTTGGCACAAGAGCTTCACACTTTGGCACTAGAGCTTCACACATTAGCACTAGAGCTTCACACTTTGGCACTAGAGCATCACAATGTGACACTGTAGCGTCACACTTTGGCACAAGAGCTTCACACTTTGGCACTAGAGCGTCACACCCTTGTACTAGAGCGTCGCACTTTGAAACTAGAGAATCAAACGTTGGCACTAGAGCGTCACAATTTGGCACTAGAGCATCACACTTTGGCACTAGGGCTTCACACTTTGGCATTATAGCTTCACTCTTTGGCACTAGAGCATCATACTTTGACACTAGAGCTTCACACCAAAACCCTACAGCGTCACACTTTGGCATTAGAGCTACACACTTTGGCATTAGAGCTACACACTTTGGTACTGGAGCGTCAAACCTTGGCACTAAAGCGTCACACTTTGGCACTAGAGCGTCACACGTTGGCAATAGAGCGTCACACTTTGGCAGTAGAGTGTCACGCTTTGGCACTAGAGCGTCATATGTTGGTACTAGAGCGTCGCACTTTTGCACTAGAGCATCACACTTTGGCATTGGAGCGTCACACTTTGGCACTAGAGCTTCACACGTTGGCACTACAGTTTCACGCTTTGGCACTAGAGCGTCATACGTTGGCACTAGAGTGTCACACTTTGGCACTAGACTGTCACACGTCCGCACAAGAGCGTCACACCTTCGCACTAGAGTGTCGCAATTTGGCACTAGAGCGTCACACTTTGGCACTAGACGGTCACACTTTGGCACTAGAGCGTCACACTTTGACACTAGAGCTTCACTCTCTTGCACTGGAGCTTCACACTTTGGCACTAGAGCTCCACACCTTGGCACTAGAGCATCACACATTAGCACAAGAGCATTACACTTTGGCGCTAGAGCGTCACACTTTGGCACTAGAGTGTCGTACTTTGGCACTAGAGGTTCACACTTTGGCACTAGAGTGTCCTACTTTGGCACTAGAGCTTGACACTTTGGCACTAGAGCTTCCCACTTTGGCACTAGAGCGTTACACTTTGGCACAAGAGCATCTCACTTTTCCACTAGGGCGTCACACTTTGGCACTAGAGCGTCACACTTTGGCACTAGAGCGTCACACTTTGGCACTAGAGCGTCACACATTGGTACTAAAGCGTCACAATTTGGCACAAGAGTGTCACACTTTGGCACTACAGCATCATACTTTGGCACAAGAGCTTCACACTTTGGCTATAGAGCTTCACACTTCAGCACTAGAGCTTCACACTTTGGCACTAGAGCGTCACAATTTGACGCTTGAGCGTCACAGTTTGGCACTAGAGCTTCACAAGTTGGCACTGGAACATCACACTTTGGCACTAGAGCGTCACACTTTAGTACTAGAGCGTCACACTTTGGCATTAGAGCTTCACCTTTTGGCACTAGAGCGTCAAACTTTGGCACTAGAGCGTGACACTTTGGCACTAGAGCATCACACTTTGGCAATAGAGCGTCACACTCTGGCAGTAGAGTGTCACCCTTTGGCACTAGAGCGTCACACTTTGGCACTAGAGTTTCACACGTTGGCACTACAGCTTCACGCTTTGGAACTAGAGCGTCATATGTTGGCACTAGAGCATCACACTTTGGCACTGGAGCCCCACACTTTGGCACTAGACTGTCACACTTCCGCACTAGACCGTCACACCTTGGCACTAGAGCATCACACTTTGGCACTAGAGTGTCACACTTTGGCACTAGAGGGTCACACTTTGGCACTAGAGCATCACACTTTGACACTAGAGCTTCACACTTTTGCACTGGAGCTTCACACTTTGGCACTAGAGCTCCACACTTTGGCACTAGAGCATCACACATTAGCACAAGAGCATTACACTTTGGCGCTAGAGCGTCACACTTTGGCACTAGATTGTCGTACTTTGGCACTAGAGGTTCACACTTTGGCACTAGAGTGTCATACTTTGGCACTAGAGCTTCACACTTTGGCACTAGAGCTTCCCACTTTGGCACTAGAGCGTTACACTTTGGCACAAGAGCATCACACTTTGCCACTAGGGCGTCACACTTTGGCACTAGAGCGTCATACTTTGGCACTAGAGCGTCACACTTTGGCACTAGAGCATCACACATTGGTACTAGAGCGTCACACTTTGGCACTAGAGCGTCACACTTTGGCACTAGAGCATCATACTTTGGCACAAGAGCTTCACACTTTGGCACTAGAGCTTCACACTTCAGCACTAGAGCTTCACACTTTGGCACTAGAGCGTCACAATTTGACGCTTGAGCGTCACACTTTGGCACTAGAGCTTCAAAATTTGGCACTGGAACATCACACTTTGGCACTAGAGCGTCACACTTTAGTACTAGAGCATCACACTTTGGCATTAGAGCTTCGCCTTTTGGTACTAGAGCGTCAAACTTTGGCACTAGAGCGTGACACTCTGGCACTAGAGCGTCACACTTTGGCAATAGAGCGTCACACTCTGGCAGTAGAGTGTCACCCTTTGGCACTAGAGCGTCACACTTTGGCACTAGAGCTTCACACGTTGGCACTACAGCTTCACGCTTTGGAACTAGAGAGTCATACGTTGGCACTAGTACGTCACACTTTGGCACTCGAGCGTCACACTTTGGCACTAGACTGTCACACTTCCGCACTAGACCGTCACACCTTGGCACTAGAGCATCACACTTTGGCACTAGAGCGTCACACTTTTGGCACTAGAGGGTCACACTTTGGCACTAGAGCATCACACTTTGACACTAGAGCTTCACACTTTTACACTGGAGCTTCACATTTTGGCACTAGAGCTCCACACTTTTATACTAGAGCATCATTCTTTCGCACTAGAGCATTACACCTTGGCACTAGATCGTCATACTTTGGCACTAGAGCCTCGCACTTTGGCACTAGAGGTTCACACTTTGGCACTGGAGCGTCATGCTTTGGCACTAGAGCTTCACACTTTGGCACTAGAGCTTCCCCCTTTGGCACTAGAGTGTTGTTCTTTGGCACAAGAGCGTCACACTTTGCCACTAGGGCGTCATTATTTGGCACTAGAGCGTCACACTTTAGCACTAGAGCGTCACACTTTGGTACTAGAGCGTCACACTTTGGTACTAGATCATCACACTTTGGCACTAGAGCTTCACACTTTGGTACTAGAGCATCACACTTTGGCACTCGAGCGTCACACTTAGCACTAGATTGTCACACTTTGGCATTAGAGCTTCACACTTTGGCACTAGAGCATCACACTTTGGCACTAGAGCCTCACACTTTGGCACAAGAGTGTCACAATTTGGTACTAGAACGTCACACTTTGGCACTAGAGCGTCACACTCTGGCACTAGAGCGTCACAATGTGGTACTAGAGCTTCACACTTTGACACTAGAGCGTCATACTTTGGGACTATAGCGTCATACTTTGGCACTAGAGTGTTACACTTTTGCACTAGAACATGACACTGTGGTACTAGAGCTTCACGCTTTGGCACCAGAGCGTTTAACTTTGGGACTAGAGCGTCATACTTAGGCACTAGAGTGTTACAATTTTGCACTAGAGTGTCACACACTGGCACTAAAGTTTCGAACTTTGGCACTAGACCTCCACACATTAGCACTACAGCATCACACTTTGACACTAGAGCGTCACACTTTGGCACTAGAGCTTCACACTTTGGCACTAGAGCATCACACTTTGGCACTAGAGCGTCACACTTTGGCACTATATCTTCATATTTTGGCACTAGAGTGTCACACCTTGGCACTAGAGTGTCACACGTTGGCACTAGAGCTTCAACCTTTGGCACTAGAGCTTCACACTTTGGCACTAGAGAGTCACACTTTGGCACTAGAGCATGACACGTTGGCACTAGAGTGTCACACTTTGGCACTAGAGCGTCACACTTTGGCACTTGAGCGTCCCACTTTGCACTAGAGTGTCACACTTTGGCATTATAGTTTCACACTTTGGCACTATAGCGTCACACATTGGCACTAGGGCATCACACTTCGGCACTAGAGCGGCACACTTTGGCACTAGAGCATCACACTTTGGCACTAGAGCGTCACACTTTTGCACAAGAGCGTTACACTTTCGCACTATAACGTCACACGTTGGCACTAGAACGTCACACTTTGGCACTAGAGCGTCATATTGTGGTACTAGAGCTTCACACTTTTGCACTAGAGCGTCACAATTTGGGACTGGAGCGTCATTCTTTGGCACTAGAGTGTTACACGTTTACACTAGAGCGTCACACTTTGGCACTAGAGCTTCGAAATTTGGCACTAGAGCTCCACACTTTAGCACTACAGCATCATACGTTGGCACTAGAGCGTCACACTTGGCACTATAGGTTCACACGTTGGCACTAGAGCGTTGCACTTTGCCATTAGAGCATGACACTTTGGCACTAGATTATCACACTTTGGCACTAGAGCGTCACACATTGGCACTGGAGCTTCATACTTTGCCAATAGAGTTCCACAATCTGGCACTATAGTGTCACACTTTGGCACTAGAGCGTCACACTTTGGCACTAGAGCCTCACTCTTTGGCACAAGAGCGTCGAACTTTGGCACTGGAGCGTTAAAAAATTTGGCACTAGTGCTTCACACTTTGGCACTAAAGCATCACACTTTGGCACTAGAGCGTCATAGTTTAGCACTAGAGCGTCACACTTCGGCACTAGAGTTTGAAACTTTGGTACTATACCTTCACACTTTGGCACTAGAGAGTCACACTTCGGCACTAGAGCATCACACTTTAGCACTAGAACTTCACACTTTGGCACTAGAATGTCACACCTTGGCACTAGAGTGTCACACTTTGGCACTAGAGCTTCACACTTTGGCACTAGAGCTTCACACTTTGGCACTAGAGAGTCACACTTTGGCACTCGAGCATCACACTTTGGCACTAGAGATTCACATTTTGGCACTAGAGCGTCACACTTAGCACTATAGTATGACGCTTTGGCACTAGAGCTTCACACTTTGCTTCTAGAGCGTGATACTTTGGCACTAGAGCGTCACACGTTTGCATTAGAGCGTCACACTTTGGTACTAGAGCATCACACTTTGGCACTAGAGATTCATAATTTGGGACTAGAGCTCCACACTTTCGCACTGGAGTTTCACATGTTGGCAGTACAGAATCACACGTTGACACTATAGCGACACACTTTGGCACTAGAGCGTCACACTTTGCCACTAGAGCGTCACACTTTGCCACTAGAGCGTCACACGTTGGCACTAGAGATCCACACTTTGGTGCTAGAGCGTCATTCTTTGGCAATAGAGCGTCACACTTAAGCACTAGAGCATCACACTTTGGCACTACAGCTCCAAACTTTGGCACAAGAGCAACACACTTTGGCACTATAGCATCACAATTGGCACTAGAGCTTCACACTTTGGCACTAGAGCGTCACACTTTGGCACGAGAGGTCGCGCTTTGGCACTAGAGCGTCACACTTCGGTACTAAAGGCTCACACTTTGGCACTAGAGCGTTACACATTGGCACTAGAGCTTCACACTTTGGCACTAAAGCTTCATTCTTTGGCACAAGAGCGTTACAAATTGGCACCAGAATGTCACACTTTTGGCAGTAGAGCGTCACACTTCGGCACTAGAGTGTCACACATCGGTACTATAGCGTCACACTTTGGCACTGGAGTGTCACACATTGGCACTAGAGCGTCACACTGTGGTACTACAGCTTCACACTTTGGTACTAGAGCATCACACTTTGGCACTAGAGCCTCACACTTTGGCACTAAAGCTTCACACTTTATCACTAGAGCTCCACACTTGACACTAGAGTATCACACTTTGGCACTAGAGCGCCACACTTTGGCACTAGAGCGTCACACTTTGGCATTAGAGCGTCATATTTTGGCACGAGAGCGTCACACTTTGGGACTAGAGCGTCACACTTTGGCACTAGAGTGTCACACTTTAAATGTAGAGCATCACACTTTGGCACTAGAGCGTCACAATGTGGCAGTAGAGCATCACACTTTGGCACTAGAGCGTCACACCTTGGCACTAGAGCTTCACACTTTGGCACAAGAGCGTTACACTTTGGCACTAGAGCGTCACACTTTGGTACTAGAGCGTCACACTTTGGCACTATAGCTCCACACTTTGGCACTATAGCTTCACACTTTGGCACTAGAGCGTTACACTTTGGCACTAGAGTGTCACACTTTGGTACTAGAGCGTCGCACTTTGGGACTAGAGCTTCATACCTTGGCACTGGAGTGTCACACTTTGGCACTAGAGCTTCACACTTTGGCACTAGAGCTTCACACTTTGGCACTAGAGAGTCACACTTTGGCACTAAAGCGGCACACTTTGGCACTAGAGCTTCACACTTTGGCACTATAGCGTTACACTTTGGCACTAGAGCGTGACACTTAGCACTAGAGTGTAACAGTTTGGCATGAGAGCTTCACACTTTGGCACTAGAGTGTCACACTTTGGCACCAGAAACTCACACTTTGGCACTAGAGCATCACACTTTGGCACTAGAGCGTCATACTCTGGTACTACAGCTTCACACATTGGCACTAGAGCTCCATATTTTGGCACTAGAGCATCACACGTTGGCACTAGAGGGTCCCACTTTGGCAATTGAGCGTCACACGTTGGCACTAAAGGCTCACAATTCGGCACTAGAGTGCACTCTTTGGCACTAGAGCATCACAGCTTGGCACTAGAGCGTCACAATTTGGCACTAGAGCGTCACACTTTGGCATGAGAGTGTCACACTTTAAAAAGAGCTTCATACTTTGGCACCGGAGCTCCACAGTTCGGCACTAGAGCATCTCACTTTGGCACTAGAGCTTCATACTTTGGCACTAGAGTGTTACACTTTTGCACTAGAGCGTCACTCTTTGGCACTAGAGCGTCACACTTTGGCACTAGAGCTTCAGACTCTGGCATTAGAGCGTCAAGCTTTGACACAAGAGCGTCACACTCTGGCAGTACGGCATCCCACTTTGGCACTATAACTTCACACTTTGGAACTAGAGCGTCACACGTTAGCACTAGAGCTTCACACTTTGGCACTAGAGCGTCACACTTTGACACTAGAGTGTCACACTTTGGCACTAGAGTGTCACACGATGGCACTAGACCTTCACGATTTGGCACTAGAGCATTGCACTTTGGCACTAGAGCATCACACTTTGGCACTAGAGCGTCACACATTGGCACTAGAGCGTCACATTTTGGCACTAGAGCTTCACACTTTGGTACTAGAGCTTCACACTTTGGCACTGGAGCTTCTTACGTTGGCCGTAGATCGTCACACTTTGGCACTAGAGCTTCACACTTTGGCACTAGAGCGTCACACTTTGGCACTACAGCATCACTCTTTGGCACTAGAGAGTCACACTTTGGCACTAGAGCGTCATTCTTTGGTACTATAGAGTCACACATTGACACTAGAGCGTCACACTTTGGCACTAGAGCGTCACACGTTGGCACTAGAGCGTCACACTTTGGCACTAGAGCATCACACTTTGGCACTACAGTCACACTTTCTCACTAGAGCGTCGCACTTTGGCAATAGAGCGTCACACATTGGTACTAGAGCGTTGCACTTTGGCACTGGATCGTCACACATTGGCACTAGAGCGTCACACTGTGGCACTACAGCTTCAAACTTTGGCACTAGAGCGTCACACTTTGGCACTAGAGCTTCACACTTTGGCACTAAAGCTTCACACTTTGTCACTAGAGCTCCACACTTGGCACTAGAGCGTCACACTTTGGCACTAGAGAGTCACACTTTGGCACTAGAGCATCACACTTTGGCACTAGAGCGTCATACTTTGGCACGGGAACGTTACACTTTGGCACTAGATCGTCACACTTTGGCACTAGAGTGTCACACTTTTGCACTAGAGCGTCACATGTTGGCACTAGAGCATCACACTTTGGCACTAGAGCGTTGCACTTTGGCACTAGAACATCACACTTTGGCAGTAGAGCTGCACACTTTGGCACTAGAGCGTCACACTTTGGCACTAGAGCATCACACTTTGGCACTAGAGCGTCACACTTTGGCACTAGAGCTCCACACTTTGGCACTAGAGCGTCACACTTTGGCACTAAAACGTCACACTTTGGCACTAGAGCGTTACACTTTGGCACTAGAACATCACACTTTGGCAGTAGAGCTGCACACTTTGGCACTAGAGCGTCACACTTTGGCACTAGAGCATCACACTTTGGCACTAGAGCGTCACACTTTGGCACTAGAGCTCCACACTTTGGCACTAGAGCTTCACACTTTGGGACTAGAGCGTCACACTTTGGCACTAAAACGTCATACTTTGGCACGAGAGCGTTACACTTTGGGACTAGAGCGTCACACTTTGGCACCAGAGTGTCACATTTTGTATGTAGAGCATCATACTTTGGCACTAGAGCGTCACAATTTGGCACTAGAGCATCACACTTTGGCACTAGAGCATCACACTTTGGCACTAGAGCGTCACACTTTGGCACTAGAGCATCACACTTTGGCACTAGAGCGTCAAACTTTGGCACTAGAGCTCCACACTTTGGCACTAGAGCTTTACACTTTGGCACTAGAGTGTTGTACTTTGGCACTAGAGTGTTACACTTTGGCACTAGAGCATCACACTTTGGGGCTAGAGCTTCATACCTTGGAACTAGAGTGTCACACCTTGGCACTAGAGATTCACACTTTGGCACTAGAGCGTCACACTTTGGCACTAGAGAGTCACACTTTGGCACTAAAGCGTCACAATTTGGCACTAGAGCTTCACAGTTTGGCACTTTAGCGTTACACTTTGGCACTAGAGCATCACACGTAGCACTAGAGTGTAACAGTTTGGCACTAGAGGTTCACACTTTGGCACTAGAGTGTCACAGTTTGGCACCAGAGTGTTACACTTTGGTACTAGAGCGTCACACTTTTGCACTAGAGTGTCATACTTTGGTACTATAGCTTCACACTTTGGCACTAAGGCTCCATATTTTGGCACTAGAGCATCCCACGTTGGCACAACAGCGTCACACTTTGGCACTAGAGCGTCACATGTTGGCACTAAAGGTTCACAATTCGGCACTAGACCATCACACTTTGGCACTAGAGCGTGACACCTTGGCACTAGAGCGACACACTTTGGCACTACAGCATCACACTTTGGCATTAGAGTGTCACACTTTAACAAGAGCTTCACACTTTGGCACTAGAGCTCCACACTTTGGCACTAGAGCATCACACTTTGGAACTAGAGCGTCATACTTTGGCACTAGAGTGTTACACTTTTGCACTAGAGCGTCACTCCTTGGCACTAGTGCGTCACACTTTGGCACTAGAGCTTCACACTTTGGCACTAAAGCGTCAGGCTTTGACACTAGAGCGTCACACTTTGGCACTACGGCATCACACTTTGGCACTAGAACTTCACACTTTGGAACTAGAGCGTCACACGTAAGCACTAGAGCTTCACACTTTGGCACTAGAGCGTCACACTTTGACACTAGAGCGTCACACTTTGGCACTAGAGTGTCACACTATGGCACTAGAACTTCACGATTTGGCACTAGAGCATCACACTTTGACACTAGAGCATCACTCTTTGGCACTAGAGCGACACACATTGGCACTAGAGCTTGACATTTTGGCACTAGAGCTTCACACTTTGGTACTAGAGCTTCACACTTTGGCACTGGAGCTTCTTACTTTGGCAGTAGATCGTCACACTTTGGCACTAGAGCTTCACACTTTGGCACTAGTGCATCACTCTTTGGCACTAGAGAGTCACACTTTGGCACTAGAGCGTCACACTTTGGTACTAGAGAGTCACACATTGACACTAGAGCGTCACACTTTGGCACTAGAGCATCACACGTTGGCACTAGAGCGTCACACTTTGGCACTAGAGCATCACACTTTGGCACTACAGTCATACTTTCGCACTAGAGCGTCACACTTTGGCAATAGAGCGTCACACATTGGTACTAGAGCGTTGCACTTTGGCACTGGATCGTCACACATTGGCTTCACACAAAGTGTGAATCTCTAGTGCCAAAGTGTGACGCTCTAGTGCCTACGTGTGAAGCTCTAATTCCAAAGTGTGAAGCTCTAGTGCCAAAATGTGACACTCTAGTGCCAAAGTGTGAAACTCTAGTGCCAAAGTGTGATGCTCTAGTGCCAACGTGTGACACAATAGTGCCAAAGTGTGACGCTCTACTGCCAAAGTGTGAAGCTCCAGTGCCTAAGTGTGATGCTCTAGTGCCAAGATGTGAAGTACAAGTGCCAAAGTGTAACACTGTAGTGCCAAAGTAGGACGCTCTAGTGGCAGAGTGTGACGCTCTACTGCCAAAGTGTGATGCTCTAGTGCCAACGTGTGATGCTCTAGTGCCTAAATGTGACGCTCTAATGCCAAAGTGTGGAGCTCTAGTGCCAAAGTGTAACGCTCTATTGCCAAAGTGTGAAGCTCTGGTGCCAAAATGTGACGCTCTAGTGCCAAAGTGTGACTCTATAGTTCCAAGGTGTGATGCTCTAGTGCCAAAGCGTGACGCTCTAGTGCCAAGGTTTGGAGCTCTAGTACCAAAGTGTGAAGCTCTAGTTCCAAAGTGTGAAGCTCTAGTACCGAAGTGTGATGCTCTAGTGCCAAAGTGTGACGCTCTAGTGCCAAAGAGTGGAGCTCTAATGCCGAAGTGTGAAGCTCTAGTGCCAAAGTGTGACGCTCTAGTGCCAAAGTGTGACGTTCTAGTGCAAAAGTGTGACCCTCTAGTGTCAAAGTGTGACACTCTAGTGTCAAAGTGTGACGCTCTAGTGCCAAAGTTCAAAACTCTTGTGCCAAAGTGTCACGCTCTAGTCCCAACGTGTCACTCTCTAGTGCAAAAGTGTGATGCTCCAGTACCAAAGTGTGATCGCTAATGCCAAAGTGTGATGCTCTAGTGCCAGAGTGTGACGCTCGAGTGCCAAAGTGGGATGCTCTAGTGCCAAAGTTTGACGCTCTAGTGCCAAAGTTTGAAGGTATAGTGCCAAAGTGTGACGCTCTAGTGCCAACGTGTGACGCTCTAGTGCCAAAGTGTGACGCTCTAGTGCAAACGTGTGAAGCTCTAGTGCCAAACTGTGACACTCTAGTGCCAAAGTGTGAAACTCTAGTGCCAAAGTGTGATGCTCTAGTGTCAACGTGTGACACAATAGTGCCAAAGTGTGACACTCTACTGCCAAAGTGTGAAGCTCTAGTGCCTAAGTGTGATGCTCTAGTGCCAAGATGTGAAGTACAAGTGCCAAAGTGTGACGCTCTAGTGCCAAAGTGAGAAGCTCTAGTGCCAAAGTCTGATGCTCTAGTGCCAAAGTGTGGCACTCTAGTGCCGAAGTGTGATGCTCTAGTGCCAAAGTGTGACGCTCTATTGCCAAAGTGTGACGCTCCAGTGCCAGAATATGACGCTATAGTGCCAAAGTGCGGAGCTCTAGTGCCAAAGGGTGACGCTCTTGTGCCAAAGTGTGATGCTCTAGTGCCAGAGTGTGAAGCCATAGTGCCGAAGTGTGACGCTCTAATGCCAAAGTGTGACGCTCTAGTGCCAAAGTGTGGAGCTCTAGTGCAAAAGTGTGAAGCTCTAGTGCTAAAGTGTGACGATCTAGTGCCAAATAGTGACACTCTAGTGCCAAAGTGTGAAGTTATAGTGCCGAAGTGTGACGCTCTTGTACCAAAGTGTGAAGCTCCAGAGCCAAAATGTGACGCTCTAGTGCCAAAGTGTAAAGATCTAGTGCCAAAGTGTGACGCACTAGTGCCAAAGTATGACAATCAAATGCCAACGTGTGACACTCTAGTGCCAAAGTGTGACAGTCAAGTGCCAAAGTGTGACGCTCTGTTGCCGAAGTGTGAAGCTATAGTGCCAAGGTGTGATGCTCTAGTGCCAAAGTGTGACATAATAGTGCCAAAGTTTGACACTCTAGTGCCAAGGTGTGAAGCTCTAGTGCCAACGTGTGATGCCCTAGTGCCAAAGTGTGAAGCTCTAGTGCCAACGTGTAACGCTCAAGTGTCAAAGTGGGACGCTCTAGTGGCAGAGTGTGATGCTCTAGTGCCAAAGTGTGATGCGCTAGTGCCAAATTCTGATGCTCTAGTGCCTAAGTGTGACACTCTAGATCCAAAGTGTGGAGCTCTAGTGCCAAAGTGTGACGCTCTAGTGCCAAAGTGTGAAGCTCTAGTGCCAAAATATGACGCTCTAATGCCAAAGTGTGACTCTCTAGTGCCAAAGTGTGATGCTCTAGTGCCAAAGTGTGACGCTGTAGTGCCAAAGGTTGGAGCTCCCGTACCAAATTGTGAAGCTCTAGTGCCAAAGTGTGACTCGCTAGTGCCGAAGTGTGACGCTCTAGTGCCAAAGTGTGACGCTCTAGTGCCAACGAGTGACGCTCTAGTGCCAAAGTCAGAAGCTATAGTGCCAAAGTGTGACACTCTAGTGCCAAAGTTGTGCCTGAGTTGTGCCAGAGTTTAGCCAAAGTTGTGCCAGAGTTATGCCTGAGTTGTGCCAGAGTTGTGCCAGAGTTGTGCCAGAGTTGTGCCAGAGTTGTGCCAGAGTTGTGCCAGAGTTGTGCCAGAGTTGTGCCAGAGTTGTGCCAGAGATGTGCCAGAGTTGTGCCAAAGTTGTGCCAGAGATTCGCCAGAGTTGTCCCAGAGTTGTGCCAGAGTTGTGCCTGAGTTGTGTCAGAGTTGTGCCTGAGTTGTGCCAGAGTAGTGCCAGAGTTGTGCCAGAGTTGTGCCAGAGCTGTGCCAGAGTCGTGCCAGAGTTGTGCCAGAGTTGTCCCAGAGTTGTGCCAGAGTTGTGCCTGAGTTGTGTCAGAGTTGTGCCTGAGTTGTGCCAGAGTAGTGCCAGAGTTGTGCCAGAGTTGTGCCAGAGCTGTGCCAGAGTCGTGCCAGAGTTGTGCCAGAGTTGTCCCAGAGTTGTGCCAGAGTTGTGCCTGAGTTGTGTCAGAGTTGTGCCTGAGTTGTGCCAGAGTAGTGCCAGAGTTGTGCCAGAGTTGTGCCAGAGCTGTGCCAGAGTCGTGCCAGAGTTGTGCCAGAGTTGTCCCAGAGTTGTGCCAGAGTTGTGCCTGAGTTGTGTCAGAGTTGTGCCTGAGTTGTGCCAGAGTAGTGCCAGAGTTGTGCCAGAGTTGTGCCAGAGCTGTGCCAGAGTCGTGCCAGAGTTGTGCCAGAGTTGTCCCAGAGTTGTGCCAGAGTTGTGCCTGAGTTGTGTCAGAGTTGTGCCTGAGTTGTGCCAGAGTAGTGCCAGAGTTGTGCCAGAGTTGTGCCAGAGCTGTGCCAGAGTCGTGCCAGAGTTGTGCCAGAGTTGTCCCAGAGTTGTGCCAGAGTTGTGCCTGAGTTGTGTCAGAGTTGTGCCTGAGTTGTGCCAGAGTAGTGCCAGAGTTGTGCCAGAGTTGTGCCAGAGCTGTGCCAGAGTCGTGCCAGAGTTGTGCCAGAGTTGTCCCAGAGTTGTGCCAGAGTTGTGCCTGAGTTGTGTCAGAGTTGTGCCTGAGTTGTGCCAGAGTAGTGCCAGAGTTGTGCCAGAGTTGTGCCAGAGCTGTGCCAGAGTCGTGCCAGAGTTGTGCCAGAGTTGTCCCAGAGTTGTGCCAGAGTTGTGCCTGAGTTGTGTCAGAGTTGTGCCTGAGTTGTGCCAGAGTAGTGCCAGAGTTGTGCCAGAGTTGTGCCAGAGCTGTGCCAGAGTCGTGCCAGAGTTGTGCCAGAGTTGTCCCAGAGTTGTGCCAGAGTTGTGCCTGAGTTGTGTCAGAGTTGTGCCTGAGTTGTGCCAGAGTAGTGCCAGAGTTGTGCCAGAGTTGTGCCAGAGCTGTGCCAGAGTCGTGCCAGAGTTGTGCCAGAGTTGTCCCAGAGTTGTGCCAGAGTTGTGCCTGAGTTGTGTCAGAGTTGTGCCTGAGTTGTGCCAGAGTAGTGCCAGAGTTGTGCCAGAGTTGTGCCAGAGCTGTGCCAGAGTCGTGCCAGAGTTGTGCCAGAGTTGTCCCAGAGTTGTGCCAGAGTTGTGCCTGAGTTGTGCCAGAGTTGTGCCAGAATTGTGCCAGAGTTGTGCCAGAGTTGTGCCAGTGTTGTGCCAGAGTTGTGCCAGAGTTTTGCCAGAGTTTTGCCATAGTTTTGCCAGAGTTGAGCCAGGGTTGTGCCAGAGTTGTGCCAGAGTTGTGCCAGATTTCTGCCATAGTTTTGCCAGAATTTTGCTAGAGTTGTTCCGGAGTTGTGCCATAGTTTTGCCACAGTTGTACCAGAGATGTGCCAGAGTTGTGCCTGAGTTGTGTCAGAGTTGTGCCTGAGTTGTGCCAGAGTAGTGCCAGAGTTGTGCCAGAGTTTTGCCAGAGTTGTGACTGAGTTGTGCCAGAGTTTTGCCAGAGTTGTGCCAGAGTTGACCCAGAGTTGTGCCAGAGTTATGCCAGTGTTGTACCATAGTTGTGCTAGAGTTGTGCCATAGCTGTGTCATAGTTGTGCATTTGCTGTGCCAGAGTTGTTCCAGAGTTGTGCCAGACTTCTGCCAAAGTTGTGCCAGAGTTGTGCCAGAGTTGTGCCAGAGTTGTGCCATAGTTGTGCCAGAGTGGTGCCAGAGTTGTGCTAGAGCTGTGCCAGAGTTGTGTCAGAGTTGTGCAAGAGTTAAGCCAGAGTTGTGCCAGAGTTGTGCCAGAGTTTTGCCAGAGTTGAGCCAGGGTTGTGCCAGAGTTGTGCCAGAGTTGTGCCAGACTTGTGCCAGAGTTGTGCCAAAGTTGTGCCAGTGTTGTGCCAGAGTTGTGCCAGAGGTGTGCCAGAGTTGTGCCAGAGTTGTGCCAGAGTCGTGCCAGAGATGTGCCATAGTTGTGCCAGAGTTGTGCCAGAGTTGTACCAGAGTTGTGCCAGAAATGTGCCATAGTTGTGTCAGAGTTGTGCCAGAGCTGTGCCAGAGTTGTGCCAGAGTCGTGCCAGAGCTATGCCATAGTTGTGCCAGAGTTATGCCAGAGTTGTGCCAGAGTTGTGCCAGAGTTGAGGCAGAGTTGTGCCAAAGTTGTGCCAGAGTTGTGCCAGTGTTGTGCCAGAGTTGTGCCAGAGGTGTGCCAGAGTTGTGCCAGAGTTGTGCCAGAGTCGTGCCAGAGATGTGCCATAGTTGTGCCAGAGTTGTGCCAGAGTTGTACCAGAGTTGTGCCAGAAATGTGCCATAGTTGTGTCAGAGTTGTGCCAGAGCTGTGCCAGAGTTGTGCCAGAGTCGTGCCAGAGCTATGCCATAGTTGTGCCAGAGTTATGCCAGAGTTGTGCCAGAGTTGTGCCAGAGTTGAGGCAGAGTTGTGCCAAAGTTGTGCCAGAGTTGTGCCAGTGTTGTGCCAGAGTTGTGCCAGAGGTGTGCCAGAGTTGTGCCAGAGTTGTGCCAGAGTCGTGCCAGAGATGTGCCATAGTTGTGCCAGAGTTGTGCCAGAGTTGTACCAGAGTTGTGCCAGAAATGTGCCATAGTTGTGTCAGAGTTGTGCCAGAGCTGTGCCAGAGTTGTGCCAGAGTCGTGCCAGAGCTATGCCATAGTTGTGCCAGAGTTATGCCAGAGTTGTGCCAGAGTTGTGCCAGAGTTGAGGCAGAGTTGTGCCAAAGTTGTGCCAGAGTTGTGCCAGTGTTGTGCCAGAGTTGTGCCAGAGGTGTGCCAGAGTTGTGCCAGAGTTGTGCCAGAGTCGTGCCAGAGATGTGCCATAGTTGTGCCAGAGTTGTGCCAGAGTTGTACCAGAGTTGTGCCAGAAATGTGCCATAGTTGTGTCAGAGTTGTGCCAGAGCTGTGCCAGAGTTGTGCCAGAGTCGTGCCAGAGCTATGCCATAGTTGTGCCAGAGTTATGCCAGAGTTGTGCCAGAGTTGTGCCAGAGTTGAGGCAGAGTTGTGCCAAAGTTGTGCCAGAGTTGTGCCAGTGTTGTGCCAGAGTTGTGCCAGAGGTGTGCCAGAGTTGTGCCAGAGTTGTGCCAGAGTCGTGCCAGAGATGTGCCATAGTTGTGCCAGAGTTGTGCCAGAGTTGTACCAGAGTTGTGCCAGAAATGTGCCATAGTTGTGTCAGAGTTGTGCCAGAGCTGTGCCAGAGTTGTGCCAGAGTCGTGCCAGAGCTATGCCATAGTTGTGCCAGAGTTATGCCAGAGTTGTGCCAGAGTTGTGCCAGAGTTGAGGCAGAGTTGTGCCAAAGTTGTGCCAGAGTTGTGCCAGTGTTGTGCCAGAGTTGTGCCAGAGGTGTGCCAGAGTTGTGCCAGAGTTGTGCCAGAGTCGTGCCAGAGATGTGCCATAGTTGTGCCAGAGTTGTGCCAGAGTTGTACCAGAGTTGTGCCAGAGTTGTGCCAGAGTTGTGCCAGAGTTGTACCTGAGTTGTGCCATAGTTGAGCCAGAGTTGAGGCAGAGTTGTGCCAATGTTGTGCCAGAGTTGTGCCAGTGTTGTGCCAGAGTTGTGCCAGAGTTGAGCCAGAGTTGTGCCAGAGTTGTGCCATAGTTTGGCCAGAGTTTTGCCAGAGTTGTTCCGGAGTCGTGCCATAGTTTTGCCACAGATGTACCAGAGATGTGCCAGAGTTGTGCCAGAGTTGTGCCAGAGTTGTGCCGGAGTTGTGTCAGAGTTGTGCCTGAGTTGTGCCAGAGTAGTGCCAGAGTTGTGCCAGGGTTGTGCCATAGTTGTGCTTAAGTTTTGCGAGAGTTGTGCCAGATTTGTGCCAGAGTTGACCCAGAGTTGTGCCAGAATTATGCCAGTGTTGTACCAGAGTTGTTCTAGAGTTGTGCCATAGTTGTGTCATAGTTGTGCATTTGCTGTGCCAGAGTTGTTCCAGAGTTATGCCAGACTTCTGCCAAAGTTGTGCCAGAGTTGTGCCAGAGTTGTGCCAGAGTTGTGCCAGAGTTGTGCCAGAGTTGTGCCAGAGTCGTGCCAGAGTTGTGCCAGAGTTGTGCCAGAGTTGTGCCAGAGTTGTGCCATAGCTGTTTCAGAGTTGTGCCCGAATTGTGCCAGAGTTGTGCCAGAGTTGTGCCTGAGTTGTGCCAATTTTTTCCCAGAGTTGTGTCAGAGTTGTTCCAGAGTTGTGCCACAGTTGTGCCAGAGTTGTGTCAGATTTGTGCCAGGGTTGTGCAATAGTTGTGCCAGAGTTGTGCCAGAGTTGTGCCATAGTTGTGCCATAATTGTGCCAGAGTTGTACCAGAGTTGTGCCAGAGTTATGCCAGAGGTGTGCCACAGTTGTGCGAGAGTTGTGACAGATTTCTGCCACAGTTGTGCCAGAGTTGTGCCAGAGTTATGCTAGAGTTGTGCCAGAGTTGTGCCAGAGTTGTTCCAGAGTTGTGCCAGAGTTCTGCCAGAGTTGTGCCAGAGTTGTGCCAGAATTGTACCTGAGTTGTGCCAGAGTTTAGCTAGATTTGTGCCAGAGTTATGCCAGAGTTGTGCTAGAGTTGTGCCATAGCTGTGTCAGTGTTATGCCAGAGCTGTGCCAGAGTTGTTCCAGAGTTGTGCCAGACTTCTGCCAAAGGAGTGCCAGAGTTGTGCCAGAGTTGTGCTAGAGTTGTGCCATAGCTGTGTCAGTGTTATGCCAGAGCTGTGCCAGAGTTGTTCCAGAGTTGTGCCAGACTTCTGCCAAAGGAGTGCCAGAGTTGTGCCAGAGTTGTGCCAGAGTTGTGCCATAGTTGTGCCAGAGTTGTACCAGAGATGTGCTAGAGGTGTGCCAGTGTTGTGCCATAGTTGTGGCAGAATTGTGCCAGAGTTGTGCCAGAGTTATGCCATAGTTGTGCCATAGTTGTGGCCGAATTGTGCCAAAGTTGTGCCAGAGTTGTTCCAGAGTTGTGCCATACGTGTGCCAGAGTTGTGCCAGATTTGTGCCAGAGTTGTCCCAGAGTTGTGCCAGAGTCTTGCCAGAGTTTTGCCAGAGTTGTGCCAGAGTTGTACCAGAGTTGTGCCAGAGATGTGCCATAGTTTTTTCAGAGTTGTGCCAGAGCTGTGCCAGAGTTGTGCCAGAGTTGTGCCAGAGTTGTGCCAGAGTTGTGCCAG
>SZWC01000357.1:370739-383635 GCA_023375785.1 Penium margaritaceum | reverse complement strand
TTGTGCCAGAGTTGTGCCAGAGTTGTGCCAGAGTTGTGCCAGATTTGTGCCAGAGTTGTGCCAGAGTTGTGCCAGAGTTGTGCCAGAGTTGTGGCATAGTTGTTCCAGATTTGTGCCAGAGTTATGCCAGTGTTGTGCCAGAGTTGTGCCAGAGTTATGCCAAAGTTGTGCCAGAGTTTCACCAGAGTTGTGCGAGGGTTGTGCGAGAGTTGTGCCAGAGTTGTGCCAGACTTGTGCCAGAGTTGTGCAATAGTTGTGCCAGAGTTGTGCCAGAGTTGTGCCAGAGTTGTGCCAGCGTTGTGCCATAGTTGTGCCAGAGTTGTGCCAGAGTTGCGCCAGAGTTGTGCCAGAGTTGTGCCACAGTTATACCAGAGTTGTGCGAGAGTTGTGCCAGAGTTTTACCAGAGTTGTGCCAGCGTTGTGCCATAGTTGTGCCAGAGTTGTGCCAGAGTTGTGCCAGAGGTGTGCGAGAGTTGTGCCAGAGTTGTGCCAGAGTTGTGCCAGAGTTGCGTCAGAGTTGTGCCAGAGTTGTGCCAGAGTTGTGCGAGAGTTGTGCCAGAGTTGTGCCAGAGGTGTGCCAGAGGTGTTCCTTTGTTGTGGCAGAATTGTGCCAGAATTGTGCCAGAGTTGTGCCAGAGTTGTGCCAGAGCTGTGCCAGAGTTGTGCCAGAGTTGCGTCAGAGTTGTGCCAGAGTTGTGCCAGAGTTGTGCGAGAGTTGTGCCAGAGTTGTGCCAGAGGTGTGCCAGAGGTGTTCCTTTGTTGTGGCAGAATTGTGCCAGAATTGTGCCAGAGTTGTGCCAGAGTTGTGCCAGAGCTGTGCCAGAGTTGTGCCAGAGTTGCGTCAGAGTTGTGCCAGAGTTGTGCCAGAGTTGTGCGAGAGTTGTGCCAGAGTTGTGCCAGAGGTGTGCCAGAGGTGTTCCTTTGTTGTGGCAGAATTGTGCCAGAATTGTGCCAGAGTTGTGCCAGAGTTGTGCCAGAGCTGTGCCAGAGTTGTGCCAGAGTTGCGTCAGAGTTGTGCCAGAGTTGTGCCAGAGTTGTGCGAGAGTTGTGCCAGAGTTGTGCCAGAGGTGTGCCAGAGGTGTTCCTTTGTTGTGGCAGAATTGTGCCAGAATTGTGCCAGAGTTGTGCCAGAGTTGTGCCAGAGCTGTGCCAGAGTTGTGCCAGAGTTGCGTCAGAGTTGTGCCAGAGTTGTGCCAGAGTTGTGCGAGAGTTGTGCCAGAGTTGTGCCAGAGGTGTGCCAGAGGTGTTCCTTTGTTGTGGCAGAATTGTGCCAGAATTGTGCCAGAGTTGTGCCAGAGTTGTGCCAGAGCTGTGCCAGAGTTGTGCCAGAGTTGCGTCAGAGTTGTGCCAGAGTTGTGCCAGAGTTGTGCCAGAGTTGTGCCAGAGTTGTTACAGAATTCTGCCAGAGTTGTGCCAGAGTTGTGCCAGAGTTGTGCCAGAGTTATGCCAGAGTTGTGCCAGAGTTGTGCAAGAGTTGTGCCAGAGTTGTGCCATAGTTGTGCCAGAGGTGTGCCAACATTGTGCCAGATTTGTGCCAGAGTTGTTTCAGACTTGTGCCAGAGTTTTGCCAGAGTTGTGCCAGAGTAATGTCAGGGTTGAGCCAGAGTTGTGCCAGAGTTGTGCCAGAGTTGTGCAAGAGTTGTGCCAGAGTTGTGCCAGAGTTGTGCCAGTGTTGTGCCAGAGTTGTGGCAGAATTGTGCCAGAGTTGTTCCAGATTTGTTCCAGATGTGTGCCAGAGTTGTGCCAGAGTAGTGCCAGAGTTGTGCCATATTTGTGCCAGAGCTGTGCCAGAGTTGTGCCAGAGTTGTGCCAGAGTCGTGCCAGAGTTGTGCCAGAGTTGTGCCAGAGTTGTGCCAGTGTTGTGCCAGAGTTGTGGCAGAATTGTGCCAGAGTTGTTCCAGATTTGTTCCAGATGTGTGCCAGAGTTGTGCCAGAGTAGTGCCAGAGTTGTGCCATATTTGTGCCAGAGACGTGCCAGAGTTGTCCCAGAGTTGTGCCAGAGTTGTGCCTGATTTGTGCCAGAGCTGTGCCAGAGTTGTGTCAGAGTTGTGCCAGTTTTTTGCCAGAGTTGTGCCATAGTTGTGCGAAACGTGTGCCATATTTGTGCCAGAGCTGTGCCAGAGTTGTGCCAGAGTTGTGCCAGAGTTGTGCCGAAGTTGTACCAGAGTTGTGTCAGAGTTGTGCCAGAGTTCTGCCAGAGTTGTGCCAGATTGTGGCAGAATTGTGCCGGAGTTGTGCTATAGTTTTGCCAGAGTTGTGCCAGAGTTGTGCCAGAGTTGCACCAGAGTTGTGCCAGATTTGTGCCAGAGTTGTGTCAAAGTTGTGCCAGAGCTGTGCCTGAGTTGTGCCAGAGTTATGCCAGTGTTGTGCCAATGTTGTGCCAGATTTCTGCCAGAGTTTTTGACTCGTGTTATGAGTTTTCAATGTTGACCACACATAGTGGACTTCTTCGGTCATAGTCAGTGGCGTATGCATCCTTTGGTTGGTCACTGTGCACGCTAGCCACACCGTGTCACTGCTTGTTGAAGGTCTTTGTACTCTCTAGTTGATAACTAGTGTTCCCAACCCATTGTTTCCCCCTCTGACCATTTGTAACTCGTGTTATGAGTTTTCAACGTTGACCACACACTGTGAAATTCCTTTGGTCATGGTTAGTGATATTTGCATACTTTGGGTTTCCACTGTAAATGGTTTCCACGCTGTGTCACTACGTATTGAAGGTCTTTGTGCTTTCTAGTTGATAGCTAGTCTTCCCAAACCATTGTTACCCTCTCCCACTATATGTGACTCCTGTTGTGAGTTGTCAACATTGACCACATGAAGTGAAATTCTTTGGTCATGGTTAGTGACATATGTATACTTTGGTTGGTCACTGTGCATTGTAGCCATACTGTGCAACTACATATTGAAGGCATTTGTACTTGCTAGTCAATATCTAGTATTCAGAAACCATTTTCTTCCACTCTGACCATTTGTGACTCATGTTATGAGTTGTCAAAGTTTACCACACATGGTGACATTCTTTGGTCATGGTCAGTGACATATGCATACTTTGGTTGGTCATCGTGCATGGTATCCTCACCGTGCCACAAGTCATTGAAAGTCATCGTGCTTGCTAGTCGATACCTGGTGTTCCCAAACCATTGTTTCCTCCACTAACCATTTGTGACTCGTACTATGAGTTGTCAATGTTGACCACACACAGCGGATTTCTTTGGTCAAAGGCAGTACATATGCCTACTTTGGTCTGTCATTGTGCACGGTAGCCACACCGTGCTACTACTGATTGAAGGTCGTTGTACTTGCTAATTGAGAAATGATATTCCCAGACCATTGTTTCCTCCTCTTACCATTCGTGACTCGTGTTATGGTTGGTGAACGTTGACCACCCATATTGAAATTCTTTGGTCCTGGTCAGTGACATATGCCTAGTTTGGTTGTTGGGTGTGCATAGTAGCCACACCGTGCGACTACGTATTGAAGTTCTTTGTCCTTTCTAGTCCATGCATAGGGTTCCCAAACCATTGTCTCTCCCTCTGACCATTTGTGACTCATGTTATGAGTTTTCAATGTTGACCACACATAGGGGACTTCTTCGGTCATATTCAGTGACGTATGCATGCTTTGGTTGGTCACTGTGCATGCTAGCCACACCGTGCCACTACTTGTTGAAGGTCTTCGTACTTGCTAGTTGATGACTAGTTTCCCCAACCCATTATTTCCCCCTCTGACCATTTGTGACTTGTGTTATGAGTTTTCAACGTTGACCACACACTCTGAAATTCTTTTGGTCATGGTTAGTGACATATGCATACTTTGGTTTGTCACTGTACATGGTGACCACGCCGTGTCACTAAGTATTGAGGGTATTTGTGCTTTCAAGTTGGTAGCTAGTCTTTCCAAACCATCGTTAGGCTCTCTCACTATCTGTGACTCGTGTTGTGAGTTGTCAACATTGACCACATGAAGTGAAATTACTTGGTCATGGTCAGTGACATATGCATACTTTGGTTGGTCACTATGCATTGTAGCCATACTGTGCCACTACATATTGAAGGTATTTGTACTTGCTACTCGATAACTAGTATTCAGAAACCATTATCTTCCACTCTGACCATTTGTGACTCCTGTTATGAGTTGTCAAAGTTTATTACACATGGTGACATTCTTTGGTCATGGTCAGTGACATATGCATACTTTGGTTGGTCATCGTGCATGGTATCCATACCGTGCCACAACTTATTGAAGGTCATTGTGCTTGCTAGTTGATACCTGGTGTTCCCAAACCCATGCTTCCCCCTCTGACCATTTGTGACTCATATTATGAGTTGTCAACGTTGACCACACACAGCGGATTTCTTTGGTCAAAGGCAGTACATATGCCTACTTTGGTCGGTCACTGTGCATGGTAGCCACACCGTGCTACTACTGATTGAATGTCGTACTTTCTAGTTTAGAACTGATTCCCGGACCATTGTTTCCCCCTCTGACCATTTCTGACTCGTGTTATGGTTGGTGAACATTGACCACCCACATTGAAATTCTTTGGTCCTGGTCAGTGACATATGCCTAGTTTGGTTGTTTGGTGTGCAAAGTAGCCACACCGTGCCACTACGTATTGAAGTTCTTTGTCCTTTCTAGTCCATGCATAGGGTTCCCAAATCATTGTCTCTCCCTCTGACCATTTGTGACTCGTATTATGAGTTTTCAATGTTGACCACACATAGTGGACTTCTTCGGTCATAGTCAGTGACGTATGCATCCTTTGGTTGGTCATTGTGCACGCTAGCCACACCGTGCCACTACTTGTTGAAGATCTTCGTACTTGCTAGTTGATAACTAGTTCCCCAACCCATTGTTTCCCCCTCTGGCCATTTGTGACTTGTGTTATGATTTTCCAACCTTGACCACACACTGTGAAATTTCTTTCGTCATGGTTAGTGACATGTGCATACTTTGGTTTGTCACTGTACATGGTTTCCACGCCGTGTCACTGCGTATTGAAGGTATTTGTGCTTTCTACTTGGTAGCTAGTCTTCCCAAACCATCGTTACCCTCTCTCACTATCTGTGACTTGTGTTGTGAGTTGTCAACATTGACCACATGAAGTGAAATTCTTTGGTCATGGTTAGTGACATGTACATACTTTGTTTGGTCACTGTGCATTGTAGCCACAGTGTGCAACTACATGTTGAAGGTATTTGTACTTGCTAGTCGATAACTAGTATTCAGAAACCATTATCTTCCACTCTGACCATTTGTGACTCATGTTATGAGTTGTCAAAGTTTACCACACATGGTGACATTCTTTGGTCATGGTCAGTGACATGTGCATACTTTGGTTGGTTATCGTGCATGGTATTCACACCGTACCACAACTCATTGAAGGTCATTGTGCTTGCTAGTTTATACCAGGTGTTCCCAACCCATTGTTTCCCCCTCTGACCATTTGTGACTTGTATTATGAGTTATCAACGTTGACCACACACTGCGGATTTCTTTGGTCATAGGCAGTACATATGCCTTGTTTGGTCGGTCATTGTGCATGGTAGCCATACCGTGCTACTACTGATTGAAGGTCGTTGTACTTGCTAGTTGAAAGCTGATATTCCCGGACCATTGTTTCCCTCTCTCACCATTTGTGACTCATGTTATGGTTGGTGAACGTTGACCACCCATATTGAAATTCTTTGGTCTTGGTCAGTGACATATGCCTAGTTTGATTGTTTGGTGTGCATAGTAGCCACACCGTGCCACTACGTATTGAAGTTCTTTGTCCTTTCTAGTCCATGCATAGGGTTCCAAAACCATTGTCTCTCCCTCTGACCATTTGTGACTCGTGTTATGAGTTGTCAATGTTGACCACACATAGTGGACTTCTTCGGTCATAGTCAGTGACGTATGCATCCTTTGGTTGGTCACTGTGCACGCTAGCCACACCGTGCCACTACGTATTGAAGTTCTTTGTCCTTTCTAGTCCATGCATAGGGTTCCAAAACCATTGTCTCTCCCTCTGACCATTTGTGACTCGTGTTATGAGTTGTCAATGTTGACCACACATAGTGGACTTCTTCGGTCATAGTCAGTGACGTATGCATCCTTTGGTTGGTCACTGTGCACGCTAGCCACACCGTGCCACTACTTGTTGAAGGTCTTCGTACTTGCTAGTTGATAACTAGTGTTCCCAACCCATTGTTTCCCCCTCTGAACATGTGCGACTCGTGTTTTGTGTTTTCAACGTTGACCACACACTGTGCAATTCGTTTGGTCATGATTAGTGACATATGCGTCGTTTGGTTTGTCACTGTACATGGCTACCACGCCGTGTCACTACATATTGAGGGTCTTTATGCTTTCTGGTTGATAGCTTGTGTTCCCAGATCATTGTTACCCTCCCCCACTATCTTGTGTTGTGAGTTGTCAACATTGACCACATGAAGTGAAATTCTTTGGTCATGGTTAGTGACATATGCATACTTTGGTTGGTCACTGTGCATTGTAGCCATACTGTGCCACAACATATTGAAGGTATTTGTACTTGCTAGTTGATAACTAATATTCAGAAACCATTTTCTTCCACTCTGACCATTTGTGACTCGTGTTATGAGTTGTCAAAATTTACCACATGTGGTGACATTCTTTGGTCATGGTCAGTGACATATGCATACTTTGGTAGGTCATCGTGCATGGTATCCACACTGTGCCAAAACCTATCGAAGGTCATTGTGGTTGCTAGTTGATACCTGGTGTTCCCAAACCATTGTTTCTCCGTCTGACCATTTGTGACTCGTATTATGAGTTGTCAACGTTGACCACACAGAGCGGATTTCTTTGGTCAAAGGCAGTACATATGCCTACTTTGGTCGGTCATTGTGCATGGTAGCCACACGGTGCTAATACTGATTGAAGGTCGTTGCACTTGCTAGTTGGTATCTAGTATTCCTAAACTATTGTTTCCCCCTCTGACAATTCGTGACCCATATTATGGGTTGTCAACGTGACCACACATAGTAAAAGTATTTTGTCATGGTAAGTGGCACATGCCTAATCTGGTAAGTCAGTGTGCATGGTAGCCACACCGAAGAAATCCGCTGTGTGTGGTCAACGTTGACAACTCAAAATACGAGTCACAAATGGTCAGACAGAGAAACAATGGTTTGGGAACACTTGGTATCAACTAGCAAGCAGAATGACCTTCAATGAGTTGTGGCACGGTGTGGATACCATGCACAATGACCAACCAAAGCATGCATATGTCACTGACCATGACCAAAGAATGTCAGCATTTGTGGTAAACTTTGACAACTCATAACACGAGTCATAAATGGTCAGAGTGGAAGAAAATGGTTTCTGAATACTAGTTATTGACTAGCAAGTACAAATACCTTCAATGTGTAGTTTCACAGTGTGGCTACAATGCACAGTGACCAACCAAAGTATGCATATGTCACTAACCATGACCAAAGAATTTCACTTCATGTGGTCAATGTTGACAACGCACAACACGAGTCACAGATAGTCTGAGGGGGGTAACAATGCTTTGGGAACACTAGCTATCAACTAGAAAGCACAAAGACCTTCAATACGTAGTGACACGGTGTGGTAACCATGTACAGTGACAAACCAAAGTAGGCATATGTCACTAACCACGACCAAACTAATTTCACAATGTGTGGTCAACGTTGAAAACTCATAACACGAGTCACAAATAGTCAGGGGGGGAAACAATCGGTTGGCAACAATAATTATAAACTAGCAAGTACAAAGACCTTCAACAAGTAGTAGCATGGTGTGGCTAGCGTACACAGTGACCAACCAAAGGATGCATACGTCACTGACTATGACCGAAGAAGTCCACTATGTGTGGTCAACATTGACAACTCATAACACGAGTCACGAATGGTCAGAGGGAGAGACAATGGTTTGGGAAACCTATGCATGGACTAGAAAGGACAAAGAAATTCAATACGTAGTGGCACGGTGTGGCTAGCGTGCACAGTGACCAACCCAAGGATGCATACGTCACTGACTATGACCGAAGAAGTCCACTATGTGTGGTCAACATTGACAACTCATAACACGAGTCACGAATGGTCAGAGGGAGAGACAATGGTTTGGGAAACCTATGCATGGACTAGAAAGGACAAAGAAATTCAATACGTAGTGGCACGGTGTGGCTACTGTGCACACCAAACAACCAGACTAGGCATATGTCACTGACCATGACCAAAGAATTTCACTATGGGTGGTCAACGTTCACCAACCATAACACGAGTGACAAACGGTCAGAGGGGGAAACAATGTTCCGGGAATATCAGTTATCAACTAGCAAGTACAACGACCTTCAATCAGTAGTAGCACGGTGTGGCTACCATGCACAATGACCGACCAAAGTAGGCATATGTACTGCCTTTGACCAAAGAAATCCGCTTTATGTGGTCAGCGTTGACAACTCATAATACGAGTCACAAATGGTCAGAGGGGGAAACAATGGTTTGGGAACACCAGGTATCAACTAGCAAACACAACGACCTTCAATGAGTTGTGGCACGGTATGGATACCATGCACGATGACCAACCAAAATATGCATATGACACTGACCATGACCAAAGAATGTCACCATGTGTGGTAAACTTTGACAACTCATAACACCAGTCACAAATGGTCGGAGTGGAAGATAATGGTTTCGGAATACTAGTTATCAACTAGCGAGTACAAATACATTCAATATATAGTTGCACAGTGTGGCTACAATGCACAGTGATTAACCAAAGTATGCATATGTCACTAACCATGACCAAAGAATTTCAGTTCATGTGGTCAATGTTGAAAACTCACAACACGAGACCCAGAGTAGAAAGCACAAAGACCTTCAATACGTAGTGACACGGCGTGGTAACCATGTACAGTGACAAACCAAAGTATGCATATGTCACTAACCATGACCAAAAGAATTTCACAGTGTGTGGTCAACGTTGAAAGCTCATAACACGAGTCACAAATGGTCAGAGGGGGAAACAATGGGTTGGGAACACTAGGTATGAACTAGCAAGTACAAAGACCTTCAACAAGCAGTGGCACGGTGTGGCTAGCGTGCACAGTGACCAACCCAAGGATGCATACGTCACTGAGTATGACCGAAGAAGTCCACTATGTGTGGTCAACATTGACAACTCATAACAGGAGTCACAAATGGTCCGAGTGAGAGAATGGTTTGGGAACCATATGCATGGACTAAAAACGACAAAGACATTTAATGGGAGTGGCATGGCGTGGCTACTATTTACACCAGACAACCAAACTAAGTATATGTCACTGACAATGACCACATAGTTTCAATATGGGTGGTCGACGTTCACCAACCATAACACGAGTCACAAACAGTCAGAGGGGAAAACAATGGTCCGAGAATATCATTTCTCAACTAGCAAGTACAACGACCTTCAATCAATAGTAGCACGGAGTGGCTACCATGCACGATGACCGACCAAAGTAAGCATATGTACTGCCTTTCACCAAAGAAATCCGCTGTGTGTGGTCAACGTTGAGAACTCAGAATACGAGTCAAAAATGGTCAAAGGGCAAACAATGGTTTGGGAACACCAGGTATCAACTAGCAAGCACAATGACCTTAAAAAATTTGTGGCACGGTGTGGATACCATGCAGGATGACCAACCAAAGTATGCATATGTCACTGACCATGACCAAAGAATGTAACCATGTGTGGTAAACTTTGACAAATCAGAGGACGAGTCACAAATGGTCAGAGTGGAAGATAATGGTTTCTGAATACTAGTCATGGACTAGCAAGTACAAAAACCTTCAATATGTAGTGGCACAGTGTGGCTACAATGCACAGTGACCAACCAAAGTATGCATATGTCACTGATCATGACCAAATAATTTCACTTCATGTGGTCAATGTTGACAACTCACAACACGAGTCACAGATAGTCAGAGGGGGTAACAATGGTTTGGGAAAACTAGCTATCAACTAGAAAGCACAAAGACCTTCAATGCGTAGTGACACGGTGTGGTAACCATGTACAGTGACAAACCAAAGTAGACATATGTCACTAACCATGACCAAACAAATTTCACAGTGTGTAGTCAACGTTTAAAACTCATAACACGAGTCACAAGTGGTCAGAGGGGGGAACAATGGGTTGGAAACACTATTTATCAACTAGCAAGTACCAAGTCCAACAAGCAGTGGTACGGTGTGGCTAGCATGCACAGTGACCAACCAAAGGATGCATATGTCACTGACTATGACCGAAGAAGTCCACTATGTGTGGTCAACATTGACAAATCGTAACACGAGTGACAAATGGTCAGAGGAAGAGACAATGATTTCGGAACCCTTAGTTTTGACTAGAAAGGACAAATAACTTCAATACGTAGTGGCACGGTGTGGCTATTATGCACAGCAAACAACCAAACTAGGCATATGCCATTGACCATGACCAAAGAATGTCAATATGGGTGGTCAACGTTCAGAGGTGGAAACAATGGTCTGGGAATATAAGTTCTCAACTAGCAAGTACAAGGACCTTCAATCAGTAGTAGCACGGTGTGGCTATCATGCAAAATGACCGGCCAAAGTAGGCATATGTACTGCCTTCGACCAAAGAAATCCACAGTATGTGGTCAACATTGACAACTCATAATACGAGTCACAAATGGTCAGAGAGGGAAACAATGGTTTGGGAACACCAGGTATAAACTAGCAAGAACAAGGAACTTCAATAAGTTGTGGCACAGTGTGGATACCATGCACGATGACCAACCAAAAAAGGCATATGTCACTGACCATGACCAACTAATGTCACTAAGTTTGGTAAACTTTGACAACTCATGACACGAGTCACAAGTGGTCAGAGTGGAAGACCATGGTTTGTGAATACTAGTTATCGAGAAGAAAGTAAAAATACATTCAATTTTTAGTGACACAGTGTGGCTACCATGCACAGTGACCAACCAAATTATGCATATGTCACTGACCATGACCAACGAATTTCACTTCATGTGGTCAATGTTGATAACTCACAACACCAGTCACAGATAGTCTGAGGGGGGTAACAATGGTTTGGGAACACTAGCTTTCAACTAGAAAGCACAAAGACCTTCAATACGTAGTGACACGGTTTGGTAACCATGTACAGTGACAAACCAAAGTAGGCATATGTCACTAACCACGACCAAACCAATTTCACAGTGTGTGGTCAACGTTGAAAACTCATAACACAAGTCATAAATGGTCAGAGGGGGAAACAATGGGTTGGGAACACTAGTTATCAACTAGCAAGTAAGGAGACCTTACACAAGTAGTGGCACGATGTGGCTAGCGTACACAGTGACCAACCAAAGGATACATACGTCTTTGACTATGACTGAAGAAGTCCACTATGTGTGGTCAACATAAACAACTCATAACACGAGTCACAAATGGTCAGAGGGAGAGACAATGGTTTGGGAAACCTATGCATGGACTAGAAAGGACAAAGAACTTCAATACGTAGTGGCACGGTGTGGCTACTGTGCACACAAAACAACCAGACTAGGCATATGTCACTGCCCACGACCAAAGAATTTCAAGATGGGTGGTCAACGTTCACCAACCATAACACGAGTCACAAATGGTCAGAGGGTGAAACAATGGTCCGGGAATATCAGTTCTCAACTAGCAAGTACAGCATCCTTCAATCAGTAGTAGCACGATGTGGCTACCATGCACAATGACCGACCAAAGTAGGCATATGTACTGCCTTTGACCAAAGAAATCCGTTGTGTATGGTCAAAGTTGACAACTCATATTATGAGTCACAAATGGTCAGAGGGGGAAACAATGGTTTGGGAACACCATGTATCAACTAGCAAGCACAACAACCTTCAATGAGTTGTGACACGGTGTGGATACCATGCATGATGACCAACCAAAGTATGCATATGTCACTGACTATGACAAAAGCATGTCACCATGTGTGGTAAACTTTGACAACTCATAACATGAGTCACAAATGGTAAGAGTGGAAGATAGTGGTTTCTGAATACTAGTTATCGACTAGCAAGTACAAATACCTTCAATATGTAGTTGCACAGTGTGGCTAGAATGCATAGTGTCCAACGAAATTATGCATATGTCACTAACCATGACCAAAGAATTTCACTTCATGTAGTCAATGTTGACAACTCACAACACGAGTCACACATAGTGAGAGAGGGTAACCATGGTTTGGGAAGACTAGCTACCAACTAGAAAGCACAAATACCTTCAATACGTAGTGACACAGTGTGGGAACCATGTACAGTGACAACCCAAAGTATGCATATGTCACTAACCATGACCAAAAGAATTTCACAGTGTGTGGTCAACGTTGAAAGCTCATAACACGAGTCACAAATGGTTAGAGGGGGAAACAACGGGCTGGGAACACTAGTTATCAACAAGCAAGTACAAAGACCTTCAACAAGTAGTCGCACGGTGTGGCTAGCGTGCACAGTGACCAACGAAAGGATGCATACGTCACTGACTATGACGGAAGAAGTCCACTATGTGTGGTCAACATTAAAAAATTCATAACACGAGTCACAAATGGTCAGAGGGAGAGACAATGGGTAAGGAACCCTATGCATGGACTAGAAAGGACAAAGAACGTAGTGGCACGGTGTGGCTACTATGCACACCAAACAACCAAACTAGGCATATGTCACTGACCATGACCAAAGAATTTCAATATGGGTGGTCAACGTTCACCAACCATAACACGAGTCACAAACGGTGAGAGGGGGAAACAATGGTCCGGAAATATCAGATCTCAACTAGCAAGTACAATGACCTTCAATCAGTAGTAGCACGGTGTGGCTACCATGCACATTGACCGACCAAAGTAG